>CM053791.1:447556495-448156495 GCA_028749045.1 Cupressus sempervirens
ATGCTCATCTTGGCAATTTAGGGAAGTTGATGCCCAATACTTGCAATCTGCGTAAAACACAAGCATGTACATATACATATAAATTTAAATTAAATAGGCAATGGTGAGGAGTGGTACATCATGTAGATCTTGACTAGCAAGTGACTATGACTCACTCCCTCAACCGCATCAGAAACATCAAACATAAAGTAAAACTTACATGTACACCATACATATGCAAGTATGGGGTAAGTATCCATAGAAATTGCATATAAATCATCCATCTAACTATCATCATGAAATAACTAAAATCACTATATACAAGAATCATCATTAAAAGAATAATCATGAACACATGAAATAATTGAGTATCCAGTAGCTCATCAAATATATCAACTAAGTATGAAATAACATCCAATCAAATCAGGTAACCAAGTACCACAAATCATAAAATATAACCATAAAGCCAACCTAAAAGAATTTGGCAATATAATATGAAAAATAAAATAGGGGTAGGCATTACACCAATTGTGTGGTTGCCGAATCAGGCTAACACTCCCACCATGCAAGGGAGATAATATATGATCCACATACGAGTATTAAATCATAAAATCAATCCTCGGAAAGGAATCCTAATAGCCCAATCTACCTCAAGGGTAACACAAACTACTCATAAAAGAAAAGATTACCAAAGTCAAAATGACAATCATCCAATGCCAAACCACCACATACCGAAGTCAACAATAAGATACCAAGTCCAAATTAAGTATAAAAAATAATAAAATACAACACTGAAAAATGACCACTTCCAAATCAAATACCAAGATTCAAAAGAATAATAATCAACAAATAAATATATGTCATCAATAAAATTCCACCACTCACAATAAATAAGATTCAACAATGAGTATCAAATCACAATAAATACATCCTAAAAGTACAACATAAAAAAAAAAAAAAAAAAAAAAAAAAAAAACCCACAAAGGAGACATAGGATACACACTAGGGAGTGTCATCACATGAGTCAACTCTAAGATTACCTTGGCTATCTCTTTGGACCCTGAACCCCTAGTGACTATACAACATCAATAATTCTTTCACACAAACACAAAAACTAACTTTGCAAGATTGCAATCAAGTATCTTCTCCCACTCCCATCCTAGCCTATACTAACGCTCAAGGCATGGCAAAGGAACACAATTATCTTATTAATGTTAAACCCATTCCCAAAAGTTTATTAAGTTATTACTTATTAGAAAACTTACAATGGGTTACACTAGTAGCCACTTTAGGCCTTAACCCTCATGATAAGCCACTCCCATAGAATGCACCTAGACAACATTCCCAAAAATCATAAAACACAATTATGTCTCATATCACAAAAGCAATATTGATCGAATTCAGTTCCATAATAGGCAACCTCCCAAAAACACATTGGTTCTCAAAACACAAGTCATCATAAATGATTTTTAAATAAATCTCATAAATATAAACCTTAATTTGAATCATAAGATACATCATAACACCTAGTCAAATAATCATCATAAAAAAAAAAAAAAAGCCTCTCATGCACTTCCTATTTTTCGTAACTACACAAGTCACATAAAATCATCACAAAATAAATATCACAAGACTTCAAACAATACATTATTTTCAACCACATGGTTTAATTCTATCATCTCCTATAATTTAGATTGGGCCATAAAGATGTGTTTAGCAATAACGTAAGAATATACATGTTTATATAAATTGTTATGCTAATGTACTAGTTTAAATAAGAAAATATTTAAATGTCAAATTTTTTTGTTCATATAAAATGTCATGCAATATTACGATGTTATTAATTTCAATAAAAATTATAAATGACCTAATTAATAACATAAATAAATATTATTAGATTAAATATTAATATTAATTCCATTTCAAAAATATTAATTTGACTTCCACTTAAGTCCAATATTAATATTTACTTTATTTTTAACTCATAGGGAAATTGTAAATAACTCAAACTTAGAACTAAAGTTTCAATTGAATTATGTACAATTTTACTCATAATATCAATTACTTATAGCTAGATAAATATATAGTGAAGAATGAAATGACATTTCACATTTATACCTGTTACCACTCTGCAACCCGTTACCACTTAGATTTGAATTTTGAATTTTTTCATGGTTGGCCCTAGGCCTCCGGATCCTCCACCCTGCTTGGATCTACAAATGGTGCTAGCATTGCACAAGGATTTGGAGGAGATGATAGATGGAGGTGGGTCCATGGGTGAAGTTGGGAAGACTTTTTCTGATACTGTGGTTTTGGGTAGTGGGGAACCTGCTGGTTGTCCACTAGAAGGTGGTGAAAAATTGATAGATAGGACCTTGAGAGGTTGGAAGAATGCACTAGTGGGTTCTTCGGTGGCTAATGTTTCAATGGAGGATCCCAAGATTGCTCATGGCATAGATGGGCCAATGATCTCCCTCCCCGATACTTTGGTGGACAACATTACCTCTAGCCTTAAACTTTGTGTTGTGGGTAGATTCTGTGCCTTCAGACCTACAATCGAGATTGTTCATAAATGGGTGAGTTAGAAATGGAAAATTAGGGGTAGTGTGGGTGTTTCAACAATGCCAAGTGGCCTCTTCTATTTTAAATTCATGTCAGAAGAGGATATCAACCTCATACTCTTGGGAACTTGGTACTATGGGAAGCATTGTCTTGCCTTAACAAGGTGGCACCCTGGCTTTGATGCTAGTGCAGAGCTAAACAAGCTAGCTCCAATCTAGGTAAGGTTACATGGACTACCCCTTGAATTTTGGGATGAGAAGATCCTAAGGTGGGTGGGGAATTTTTTGGGCACTTTTTTACTTTGGACAAAGTAACTATACAAAAATCTCGATTGGTAGACACCAAATTCTGTGTGATTGAATCAGGCCCTCCTGACTATGGTCACACTCAAAACCAAATGGGGAGAGAAATTTCAACCCATTGAATATGAGAATGCAAGCCTATTTTGTCAAAAATGCGGTTAGTTTGGACACCTTATTGTGGACTATAAGACCCAAGTGCAGAAGGATAAAAAAAAGGAAGGCTCCCCAAGAATTGTAATGGAAGCTATAGGGGAACCCTCGGAAGCCCCAAGATTGGAGAAGGAGACTGCTGATGTACAAAAAATGGAGGATAACCTGGTGCAGACTACACTAGGCAAAGGACCAAGGGGGCATATTGATCCTATGGAGGGGGAGACTTTTGAAGATAAGAAGAAAATGGATGAATATCCCTTTAGACGTGAGCTAGAGGAACTATTGAGTTCACCAATGGGGGAACTTAAGGAAGGAGAAATGATGGAGGAAGGTGAAATAGTGGTTAACCACCCTCTTCCTTTCTCTCCATTAACAAAGGGAGGAGAGGGCCTCCAAGAACTAATGACCACAGAAGATGCTACCCAGGAGAGGGTATGTACCCTCATAAGGATGAGAAAAACCTCTCCAACAGAGATAGCAGCTAAAGTGATGGCAAGCATCAAAAATGATGAAAAATTACTAAGCCCCACTTCACCATAGGAGGGGGATAATGGGGAATGGGAGGTTCAAAAAAGGAAGAGAAGGGGGGGAAAAATCCAAATGTAGGGGCATGTGGGATAGCTGGAAGGCCGACTAGTAGAGCAACTAGGACCAAACAAGCAACAAGGGACGTGGCCAGTGGTAAGAAACTTACACTAGAAACTAAAATGTCTAGTGCTAATTTTGATAGAATTGCTAGTCATGTTTGGCTAGGTGTTCCTTACATGTATACGGATGTTGAAGGAGCCTCGGGGGGGCATTGCTACCATGTGGAACCCATGCTCTATGACAGGGGTTGAAGTATGGAAGGATAGAGATTTCATAATAACAAAATTCCAAACTAGTATTCAACTTTTGGGGCTTATAAATAAATATGCTTCTAATAGTTAGGTAGGGAGAAAGGAAAAACATGACAAGCTAGTAAGGATTCTAGAAAATATGAAAGATAAACAATTAATGTTTATGGGAGATTTTAATACCCTCTTTTATCATTTAGAGAAATTAGGGGGAAACATGGACTGTCCTGAAAGTTTGCAAGATCTTAATGACTTTATGAGTAGAAAGGATTTTATTGATATAGAATTGAGAGGGAACCCATTTAATTGGACCAATAATAGAAAAGAGAGTGATCTTATCCAGGTTAGACTGGATAGGCTGATGGTGATGGGGAACTAGAATCGATTGGGCAATTCCCTGCTAGAGAACCTTACTAGAACTACTTCAGATCATTCCCCTTTAATCTTTCAGTGGGAGGATGGTTTAAAAGGTGGAACAAAACCTTTTAGGTATGAAATGATGTGGTAATCTCACCTATAATTTAAAGATAGAATTCAGGAATGGTGGAATATAAGGTTAGATGGCACTACAATGTATAGACTAACCCACAAGCTTGATAATATAAAGAGAAATGTCAAGGTTGGGCTAGAGTTACTTTGGAGACTTATTCAAAATCAAAGGAGAAGTGGAGGAAAAACTTAAAAAGCTCCAAGGGGTAATTGTTGGAGGAAATAACCTTGAAAGTGCAACTCAGGAAGAATAGGAATATAGAAAAAATGGAAGGATATTATGTTGAGGGAGGAAATTTTTTGGAAACAAAGATCAAGAGTCCAATGGTTAACTAAGGGTGACAAAAGCACTACTTTCTTTCATAGGTCAGCCTCCAATCATAAAAAAAGAAATAGAATCAATAGATTTGAAGGAGAAGGAGGAAGGGTTTATAAGGACCATGAGGAGATGAGAAGACATGCAGTGGAATATTTTAACAAGGCTTACATTAAGGATAACAATGCAAGAAATCAAGTTATCAGAAGAAGTTTGATTACAATCCCACAGGTGCTGGGTGCGGTGGAAAACAACCACATTCTAGGAAACATCATGGAGGAGGAAGTGAAATGTGTTATGTTTTCTATGAAATCTTATAAGGCCCTAGGTCTAGACGATTTCCCTCCAACTTTTTTCTAGCACTTCTAGGAGATTGTTAAAAGTGAATTGGTTTGGGCTACCAGAGATTTCTTTAGAACTGGGAAGATGCTAAAAAGGATTAATAAGACTTTTATTGCTTTAGTCCCCAAAACTTTGACACCCATAACCCTAATGGATTTTAGGCCTATAAGTCTATGCAATATAGTATATAAGATCTTTGCCAAAGTTTTGGTCAACAGGATAAAACCATTTCTGGAAAAAAATATTGGTACTCCACAGAAGGGATTTGTTCTGGGAAGACAAATCTTGGATGCAACGATAACCACACATGAGATCATTCATTCAATGGAAAAAAATAAAAGACTTTGAATGGCCTTCAAAAGGATTATGATAAGGTGAAGTGGGACTTCCTCTATGATGTGCTCAAAAGAGTGGGGTTCAATGACAAAGTTATAAATCTAATTAAGATGATGGTAGGATTAGTTTAGTTTTCTAGTCTTTTAAATGGCTCCCCCTGGGGCAATTTTGGAGTGGAGAAAGGACTAAGACAAGGTGACCCACTATCACCCTACCTTTTTATTATGGTTGTTGAGGTATTGGGGAGGTCTTTCTCCAAACTAGTTAATACATGATGTGTTAAAGGTATTAAGCCTACTACCACTGCTGATACTGAAGTGTTGTAGCAATTTGTTGATGATACTTTCCTTTTTGGAGAATCCTCGATTATGGAAGCTAAAGCATGGAAGACTATTCTTCATAATTATGAAGAAAGTTTAGGTCAAAAAATTAATTACTATAAAAGTAAGATCTATTTCTTTAATACTGATGCCTCATTACAAAGGAAGATAAGAAACATTTTAAGTTGTCAGTCTGCCAACCTCCCAGACACTTATCTTGGCCTACCGTTAACCACTAAGGAGGTGACTAATGACTTCTGGAATACAATGGTGGAAAGAATTCAAAAGAAGATAGCAAGATGGAAAGGGAAAATTTTAAGCATTGCTAGTAAATTACAATTGTTCTCAGCGGCTCTACAGGGCATTTCAATTTACTTCTTGTCCCTTTTTAAAATTAACCAAAATATGGCAGACAGAATTGAGAGAATGTAGAGGAATTCCCTCTAGTAAGGGATGGAGGAGAAGAACAAATTGAGCCTAATTAATTGGGATGAGGTTTGTAAGCCAAAGGAGAAAGGGGGGTTGGGAGTAAGAAGACTTCATGATCTAAATAAAGCACTCCTTACAAAGATAGGCTAGAGACTAGGAGAAGATAATATGGACTGCGGTAATATAATGAAAGCTAAATATTTGTCAAATTCCCTTTTCACTTGGAATCTCTTCAATAATGATCTCCTAGGAGGCTCCAATATCTTGATGAATATTTTCAAGAGTAGAAGCTTACTAAGGGAAGGGACAAGGTGGATTGTGGGGAATGGGTGTAGTATCAGATTCTGGGAGGATAATTGGTTGAGGGGAAAACTACTGGTCTACAACAACTTCAAAAAACTAATGGAGTTACTAAAGGAAGACATGGGAAGGAAGGTGGAGGACTATATTGACCAAGGGAGGAAGTGAAAGAAACTATGTAAAGAAACTTTCTCCCAGGAGGATATTCAGCTTCTTAAAGAGTTGGAAATGCTGTTAGGAGCACAAAGACATGCAATTCTGATCTAGGAGGATACTAGAGTTTGGGACTTAACTTCTAGTGGCCAATTTATAGTCAAATCAGCTTACAAAAATCTCTTTAGTAAGGACTTCTGCCCACCATTATGGAGTAAAGTCTGGATTAGTAATCTACTCCCTAAAATTAATTTTTTCTGGTGGACTATTCAGCATGGTAAAATTTTAACTCTTGACAATCTAAAAAGAAGGGTTTTTTTAATCACAAATCGATGCTATCTCTACAAAGAAAAGGAGGAGAGTATCTCTCATCTATTCCTTGAATGTCAGTATGCCTTAAATATTTGGGCTATGGTGTGGGAGAAATTTGGTCTGAATTGGGTCTTGAAGGACAACTTATGTCAATTTGTGGAGAATTGGAGCTGTCCCTTCTTCCACCCAAAATTGGTTTTTCTATGGAGAATTGTTCCACCATATATTTGCTAGCATATATGGAAAGAAAGAAACAACAAAATAATTTGGGAGGTGGAAAAACCTATAGAGGTGGTTATGGGAATTATGGAGAAATTACTGAAGGAAAATATGAGGGTAGCCAAATGTAAGTTACTGAAGGAAGAACCAGGTAGGAAAGAAGGTCAAATTGCTGAAAATTGGGGTTTTCAAGAGGAATTTTATCTTTTTGATAACTCAAAAGTGTTAAAGAGACAAAAAATGAGATGGAAACCACCAACCCTAACACAATTTAAACTAAACTTCGATGGTGCTACTAGAGGGGGCATAGGAGTAGTGGGTGGAGTGCTGAGAAATGAGAATGGTGAAGCACTATTAGTCTACTCTAGGAAGGTGGGGGGTGGAAGTAATAATTTGGTTAAAGCTATGTAATGGACACCCCTGGATGTCCCAAAAACTAAACCAAATTGCTGAAAGGAATTATGTCAAACAGTTTGCATTCAACTTCTTAAAACCCCTTATAACTCTGGAAATCAAACGTTTATTTGTTTGTTGTGTTTCATGCATGGAATTGGTATCATACAACATAAAAAAGAAAGGAACTACAATAATATGCAAAGTGGAAATGAACTGCTGCTAATAAAATGTTATTTTCAAAATTCATAAACCAAATACATGGCAGATTTATCAACTCACTAATTACTTCAGCAATATTGTCATAATACTCCAGCCCATGCTTACTAACTTGCTGCTACAATACTTTGTCCTTCAATCAGTCCACTACCTTCGTAATACCATTCCCTCAAAGCGGCATAAGCGTCGGACAAGTAGTGAAGAAGATATGAGCAAAATACCAAATCTGCCTGTAGCCGAAAATGCAACTAAACTGCCTAATAATGAAGCCAAAAACAAAGAATTCCAAAGGCCAAACCCCAAGGGAATGACGTCTAGAATGTTACAAGAGAGGATAGACGTCCTCAAATGCCAAGAACTGAGCTGCAACTCACATACCAATTTCTTCTCATATTCAACCTGCCTAATGAAGCCACAAATGCTTCCTTTTATTCTATTTCCAAGGGTCCGCTCAACTCATATGGAAAATGTGGGATAAAAGATGTGTAATATATAAAACATATATTAAAATACCCCTTATGTCTCCCTTGGGTACACATCACCATAAAATAAATATTAAAGTAACACTTTAATATTTTCTAATAAAACTTCAGGCATTAAAATGTATTAGCAATCAGACTCCGAATAATGCGAGTGATAGCTCATCGGAAAGCTCTCACCGAGGATTATCGAACCCAATCACCAAAATGGACTTGCACTGTGTCCTGCCGACTTACTAAAAATAGTAAGTATGCCTGAAACTGAGTAAATCAACTTCGTTTTGGCCCAAACTGGAAATGACTAGGCCAAAACACTCCAGGATCCCATTAAACCCTTCGTTAGCCCTCGGGACCATGTAGAACAAAGCTAACGCACACACACTTGGTCAACAGCGAAAAGATGGGATCATTACAAGCTATGGCTCTGCTTTGGGGTCTTCAGCTAATTAGTGAAATGCAAGTTAAGGAAATAACTATAGAAGGGGACTCCAAATTAATTATTGATTTGGTAAATGGAGTGTCCCAACCGAGATGAAATATTTGAACTATTATCATGGACATTAGGCATATTTTAGAAGGGATGGAGAAGGTCCACCTATAACAAATCTATAAAGAAGGAAATAAGGTGGTTGATGTAGTGGCTACCATGGGTTTTGAATTAATGGCAGTCACATGCTAGAGAAATATGGAAAATCTAAACAAAGACATTATGTCCTTGATTTACAAGTAAAGATTGGGGAGTATTAATTAATTATGACTACAAAATTTAAGGTCGAGGCCAAATTTGGCAATTTCTTCCTTAGAAATTTGAAATTTGCTAAATTTAATTATTTTTTTAGGGAAATGAGGAGAAGACATGGCCGTACAAATGGAAAAATGAATGAATGCAAATTAAGGAGAGTGTCATTTCACCATTATGGTAACATACTCTAGAATTCAAATTACTTCCCCTTTGAAAGTACAAATGATATCATTATTCAGATTGTCAGAGATTTTAGGGGTGTAAAAATTACGATGTTAAACATGCATGATTCTCATAATGAATTTGCATGGGATTTTGAAGTGTCTCAAAAATGAGCTTGTAAAACTATTTTTCTCTTTGCAAAGAGGTACATAGCAAATAGTATTAGTAGTGATATTGGAGACAAGGAGGTACAAAGCTAATAGTATTAGCAATGGTATTGGAGACAAGGAGGTTTAGATGCACATTATTGAGGTGGGGGAATTAGAAGAAGGCATGGAAGATATGGGTGGAGACTTGAATAGGCTGGAGCCAACAAAAATTGAGAATTTCAAAGACAGGATGGCCACCTAGTTTTTGTTAAAGGAAGGGGGATTTTTTCCTTACATGCAGGTGATGGTAGGGTATGATGAGAATTGTGCCCTCCAATTCATTAATGGGTGGAATGACTACAAGGTAACCATAAATGGCATTACTTTTCAAGTAAATGAGGAAGTAATTGCCATGGCCACCGGGCTATCTATGAAGGGAAAAAAATGGAGAAAGGTCATGTAAATGGTAGATGAGGCCAGTATGAGAAATTTTTTTGCAAATGACAAAGAACCAGTGCACTACAGAGGAGAATTTAAGAGGGATAGGCTACCAGCTCTATGGGACGATGTCTTCCTGGTGCTCATGAAATACATTACGCTTGAGGGAAAGTTTGGTGTTTACTACTATTACCACTTCCCCTCTTGAATCATTTTAGAAATAGGGATTTTATTTCTATCGCATTTTCTATTACATTCTCTAGAGGACATGGTTAGTGATGTTAGGGAGAAGAGGAACAAGGGGCATAACTTCACCATTATTCACCAAGGCCTTATTTTTTGCCTGTACCAATTCCATCTTTCCCTTTTCCCTCCTAGGGTGATGGTGATTGACAACTAGTGCCACCAACATAGTTCCCCCTCGAGTACTAGCACTGTTACCAGAATTCATACCCCACAGCCTTCCCCTAGTTTTGAAAATAAGAAAAAGAAGAAAGCTGAAGTGGTTGTGGAATGAAAGGGTAGTAAAAAGATTAAAGTTGAAAAATTGGTGGAGCTGGAAGAGTTGGACTTGGAGGAGGAGGGAGGTGGAAAGGGTAGGAGAAGGTCAACAAGACTTGCCAAATCCCAGGCAAGGCATAAGAAAAAATCTAATAGATTCAGGGTTGAAGAGGTGGAGGACGAAAGCTTTAAGAACAATGAAAGGGAGAGGGAGGAGGAGAATAAATTTGACTCCAAGAGAGAAAAAGGGAAAGAGGAGGTTGAAAAATGTGAGAATTTTGTGGAAAATTCTGTTGATAATGCAAAGATGTCTGTTAGAAATACTCAGGTGTCAGCTGGAAATACCATCACTACGGAGACTACCCATGTTTCGGCTAGCTTCACCCTACAACCCATTACCTTTTGTGGAGATAGTAGAAAAGTTGATATCTCCCCCATTACCATTTCATCCTTAGTCAAGGAAAAATCCAAGGTTTTTACTAACCCAAAGGTTTTGCAAGATGATAACCAGGCGAAAAAAGCTAAAGAGAAGTTAAAAAGGCAGGAATTGAAAACAAAAAGAAGGTTGAGGAGAAAAAGGAGGAGATTTCCTAGTTGGATCAAAGGGTTAAATTTTTAGAGGAAGGATTCTCTAGCTTATCTAAATTTTTCCTAAAGATCACTCATGCTACAACCACCACCCTCCAATTGCTGACACAGGAGAAAGAAGAAACAGGGATGGACATGGAGGATCATAAGCTCCTCTTTAAGTTTCTTGCTAATGATTGGGCTTGAGTTTTATTGGCTAGGAAGGGAAAGGAAAAAATCAAGAAATAAGTCTATAGTTTTAAGGGATCATTGGATCCTAGTTATTTTATGTTATTATGTTGTTACTTGGTTTGCTGGTATCCAGCTATTACTCAGACTTGGGTTGGCCTGACTGTGCCAACAATTTTTTTATGAACTTCAATAGTATGGTAATCTTTATAGACTTCTACTTTAGATTAGTTGTTTCTGTTCATAGTGGTATGTTGATTAGTAGTTTGGGTAGAAATATTGTGGTTAGGTTACTTCTTAGTTTATTTTTGCTTCAGTAATGTTCTTTGTTGGTTTCTGCTGGCAATGTGCTAGTTACCAGCCTTTTGAATGTAAGGGCTGACCCCCTTGTTTTTGGTCACTTTTAATTTCAAAAACTATATAGTGAACTCACTATAACTTATCTTAAAATATAACTAAATAATAATTATATCTAACCATTAGTTTAACCAACCTTCCATAAATAGAAGTATTGTTTTTAACTCACTAATTATTTATTTATTTAATTTAAAAAATAAATATATAATATTTTAAAAAGATTTCTTTAAATTTATCAATCTAATAAATAATAATTTATTAAATTATTTCACATGGCACTTCCCACTTCTCATGTGCCAAATTGTCTGTTTTGTGCCACTTCATTAATTGCAATTACTGGCATTGATTTTGCATATCAAACAAAACATACTATTGTCCAATTGCCCAAGTACACTCTCCACTTATAAAATATTCTACCTATTAAATTTTGATAACAATCTATGAAAATGTCAACGCTTGTGGATGTTTGTGCTATGTGCGAGACTTGCCACAGGTTGCATAGGTCGATCTTGCCAAAGAATTATTGAATATGGATTCCACCAAGTCCTAAAGAAAATGTCCTACCAGTGCAAGTAGATGATTTGACCCTAGAAATGATGTTTGTCATCCACTCTCCTTCAATCCATCAGGTTATAAAGCAAGTAATTGGGGAGGAAATTCTTTGTCCATTTAACGCCCCACCAAGGGATCCAAAAGAATTAACCTAAAGTTTTACTAATTTTGCCAAACATTTTTTTTTAAAGTTAAAGATAATAAATTAACAACAACAATTATAACATAGCAGAAGTAGTCAACATTCACATAAACACATACCATAAAACAGATTACAATTCTTAAGGGTCCCATGATGTTGAATCACATTTAAGTTTAATTAATAATAAATCTAATATACAATAAATCCACATCAAATAATAATATACCAGCATGAATCCATTTTAATAATATAAAATTATATATGATGCCACTTGGCAATAAACAAAATGCACAATCATCCACTATACAGGTCATAGGGTATGAAAGGCTGAAATAATATACATCATGAAATAAATTACATCATCTAGTAAGATCTTATGAAATCAAATTCAATACAATAGTACAACCATCCATCATATAAATACAATAATAGATAGAAAGTAACATCTACACAAACACATCCAGTAGTGGCATCTGACAGTCAGATCTCAATGATATAAGAAAAAGCATTACCACCCGACCTCATGGAACCTAAATGGCCCACTCCCACCACACTGAGGAGATAGTCTCAAGTCCCAAATAGGATAACAAACTCAAAAGTCAAAAACCAACATCTAGGTTCAAGGAATCAGCTAAAAGAAAACTATTTCAAAGGGTACCAAGACACAAGTATCAACTAATCCCAGAGGCAACATAGACATGTAGGAAATTTACTATGCAAGTGGGCAAGTTTCATTGCATGAATCAACACTAGAGTTACCCTGGCAGTCTAACTTGATCACGACCCCCTAGTGACTCTATGTGGTAGTAGTATCCTTTCGTATTGACAAGGCATACTAACGATGCATGGTCGCAACCAAGTGTTCTTTCTACTCCTATCCTAGTCTATACTAGCACTTGAGGCATGGACAAGGAAATACAAAGACTCTTGTTAGGTTCATTTTTTCCCCATTTAGTGTAATTTTTTCACTTATTAAAAAACTTCCAAAGGGTTACCCTAGCAGCCACTTTGAGCCCTAGCTTCCATTGCAAGCCACTTCCTGATGTGGCATTTAGATAACCTACCCTAAGCTTAGTAAAATCAAAAGATCACAAAAGACCACATACCATACATCAGTTCTTAAACAAGCAACTGAAAAATATTAAAAAAACACTGATCATAATCATGGATTCCACCAATACGATCATCCTAACAGGACTGATCCCAAAATCAAGTATACGTAAACCAATCCATGTCATAACATGACATCACCAAGAAAAAATCATACAAAAACCTCAGTCCTATAAAAGCAACTAGAAAGCAATCCAAATACAACTTATCAAAGACTCAAAGGTTATATCAGATAGGTCACACCATTCACCTCAGTTTCACACAAGAACACTAGAAAGCAATAACAATCAATGCATCAAAAAATCTCATAGAGCATACTAGACACATTACCATGGTTGAGTATAAAAGATCAAGATCAAAACATCATCATGACATCACAAAACATAACTCTTGAGCCTCTGGTAAACATCCTGATTGGCCAAAGGTAAGTCAAACCCAAAAACCCCAACACCAATAAATCACATGTCACATAAAGTGCATAAAAAAGTAAATTTCATAATTCATTAGGTTTTGAAAACCCTAAAGTTCAATATTTACTAAAAGTTTTTAGATTAAATCACAGGCAATTCTATAATGGAAATCAATTCTCTCAAACAAGAGCTTCAACCCAGAGAACTTCTGAAAATAGGAAAACAATAGACACGAAGAAGACAAGAATTCAAAGAATGAGCAACTACTGCACAAACCCACAAGATCCTACCTTGATCTGATGCTAAAACATTGAACACACAAACACGAAAGAATCTTCCTTTTCCTTTGAAAACCCTCTTTTTGGAAATTGGCTCCTCCAAACCTTTGTGTCTAGAAAGGAGCTCTAATTTCTTTAATAAAGATTTTTTCCCCTAAATCAAGGCTTTGATCATGCAATCATGCGAAAATGCTGTCTGTAATTACTATATTTTAATTTTTCATGCACACACTTTATGCAATTTAATTAAAATAAAATTTATTAAATTAAAGCTTTCTCTCCCTTATTAAATCATGTGACATTTTTAATATAATATTTATTAATTTAACTAATAATATTATTTAGAGTTTATTAAAAATAAACTCCTAAATAAATTATTATTAAATAAAATAAATATAAATATGCCCAAATTATAACTTTAACCAAATCTTTTAAATTTAATTCTCTCATGCACATTTAAAGAACTTTTTAATTAAGATATTATTTTATATTTTCTTTTCCTCCACTTTATTAATTAGTGTAAGCACTATTTACAACATAGTTTATTATTTAAATTAATAAGAATAATTAAGGCTCATTATTTAAATACTACTCTAATTTAATAATTATTAATTAAATAATCATAATAAAATAATACTAAATCTTTAATCTTTTAATATTTTAATTCTATTTTTATCCAACTTCTTAAATTAGACTTTTAAAATAAATATTTTAAACTGAAGTACATATTTAATTAATTTCTAATTAATTAAATAACATCATATTCTAATCTTACTTTAACCAATTTTCTAAATTTAGACCTGTAATTTAGACTTTTTATTTAAAGCATAAATTTAATTAGTTTTTAGTTAATCGAATATTCACATATTTTAATATTTTCTTTTTAATCAAATAATATTTATTACTCAACCAATAACATTATTTAGAGTTTATTATTAAAATAAAACTCTTAAATAATAATTATTAAATTAAATAAATATAAATATGCTAAAATTAGAACTTTAATTTAATTTTTAAATTTAATTCTTTTATTTAATTAATTAAATATAATTAAATATAAAATTTTCTATGTACAATTTTCATGCAACAACTTTATGCAGTTTAAAATCTCTTTATTAAATTTACTTGCTTTCTCTTTTTAATTAATTAATTATATTTTAATCTCATGCATAAACTTTATGCAATTTAATTAAAATAAACTTTATTAAATAATTGTTTACTCTCTCTTATTAATTTTTGAAACATTTTTAATATAATATTTATTAACTCAAATAATAATATTTAGCATTTATTTAAAAATGGTCTCCTAAATATATTATTATTAAATTAAATAAATACTATTACGCTCTAAAATTAGAACTATAATTTTCTCATTAAATTTAATTCTTTTTATTTAATTAATTTACCAATTAAATAAATATAATTATATATTGAAATATCATAATAATTTTCCATTAAATTAAATCATTAATTAAATATTTTAATTTGACATAATTAATAGAAAAATCACTAAAGACCTAAAAGATGAAATATGAAAACCCATCATAAAATACAACATATAAGATCAAAATAAGGGGTTAAAATCATGAATTTACATCATACGACAAACTCAGAAGGGTAATCATCATAGATACTTATCCTAATTTTCTAGGACAAATGGTTTAAAGGTTAGGATTTGGACTCAAGAATTTATCTCCCCTCTCTTACCATTGAGATATTGCGATAGGGTATGCTCACAGGGAAGTCGATATTCGATGCTTGCAATCTGCATAAAATTCATGCATGTACAAACACATATATTATAAGCTAAATAGGCAATGGAAAGAAGTGGTGCATCATGTAGATCCCGACTAGCAGGTGACTATGACTCCCTTCCTTAACCACATTAGAAACGCCATACATAAAGAAAACATACAAAAACACCATGCAGTATGGGGTAAGTATCCATAGAAAACATGTATAAATAATCCATCTAACAAACATCATCAAATAACTGAAATTACTGTAAATAATCACCATCAATGTATAATCATGCATACGTGAAGTAACTAGTACCAAAGTAGTCTCATCATATAATCAACTGAGTATGGAAACAATATCCAATAATCTGAAAGATAATGCTACTAATCATTAAGCATAAAATGGCCTAAAAGAGTTTGACAATAATAACAAAATGTAAACTAGGGGTAGGCACTATAGTCCATCTTTGAAGAATTTCCTCTGCCCTTCAAACATGGTGTCAATCTTTCTATCCAATGCTATGGATATAATGCAATCACCCCAACTTCTGCTATCATTAGCCACTAAGGTCATCAGGCCTCTTTTTTCTTCTTCTGATAATAAGCTTAAAATTGCCATGCAATAATATGATTTATGGGCAAGGCAGGCTTTAGTGGGTGACTCTTTCTCACGTTCCCAACTGTTGCAAAAACATGAAGTTTTGGTTACATATGAAGTGCTTAAAAGAGCCATCGAAAAATAAAGCCCTTCACACATGAAGTCTACATTGTAGGTCATGGATCGAGCTCTTGGCTTTCAGTTGGAAGATCGAGTTAGAAAAATAGGGTATGCTATTTTGGACTTGTTAAGGTTTTCAAATGCCCCATCTAGCCAATGTTCACAACATCTATCTTTAATTAGGCTGACAGATGCTCCATGTTCAAAGTGGAAAGTATGGCATGATCCTCAACTAGAACGCAGGCATGGGGGTTTTGGGTTCCATAATCATCCTCAAAGCAATGTAATGTCTGGGACAAGATGGTTTCCAAAAAATTTAGTTGAATAGTGCAGTGGTTGGGACTTGACTGTGTCACCACATAGAGCTTCAGGAGGAGATTCAACTATAGGTTTGGGGTGAGACTTACACATTCAAGTCACCAATACTACTAGTTGGATATCAGATGTGGGTGAGGATGTTCACACAAAGTAGGTCACTCGGGACTATGTCATGATGAAAGAATGAAAGTTTGAAGAATTGATTTTTTAATTTTGGTCCTTTTCTTTGTTATATGTTCGGAGGAAGTATATACTCCATAATGTAAACCAATTACTTTCTTGCACCTACAAACTATACTTAGTATGTAATATTCAATGAACCAATTTTTTTGTACTGAGCGACGATTCCAGGTTTTCTTCTTGATTCTTTCTTGGTTGAGCTTTTGAATCAGCTTTATTAATATAATATTATAGTGGTTTGCCCACTTTTTCCTTAAAAATAAAAATTAAATTAAAAAAAAAAAAAAATTGTATTATTTTTTCAAAAATAACAATAAGCAATTATTATTATTTGTATATGCCTTTGATATTTCAAAATATGCAAGAATAATATACTCACTTTTCTATCTTGAATGTAGTTATTTTCACATGCAAATATATATTTAGTTACAATCATGGTTTTTTTCACAATCTCTCAAATAACTAAATATCCTTTAGTGATTTATTTCTTTTTGTAAAAAATAAATGATAACTTATTTATTTTGTTTACTTTCCTCACATATTAAATTTCTTAAATTTTCTTCCAAAATATATATCTATATTTTTTATTACCAAATTCATTTTATCTATAAGGCAAGAGCCTACAACATAATGGTAAATTATGAGCCTCTTATTTGGGAGGTCTTGGGTTCAAGTCTACTCAAGCTTAATAAATAATAATAATGAATCACAACACATAATAATAATTAATCTTGGCTTCAACCTCTTATCACTAAAAAAAAGAAGAATCATTTTATTCATAAACTCATTTTTATTTTTATAAATTAGAAATATACTTTTTTTAGAAGACATTCACATTTTCCTCTATTAATATACATATATTTTAAAAAGATAGAATATTTGCTTCAAATATTAAATTTGACATAGTTTTTTCATAATAATGTCTAGTTGGTCTTTGACATTCAAATTAGTTTAATTTTATAAAATTATTGTCAAATGAATTTTAATTCAAATTCCAAATGAATGAATATTCATATTTTCTAATTGTTTTGTATGCAAGTTTTCTCAAGAAGAACTTGACATTTTAATAAGTTTCATGTAATATAATTTTTGCTAATTTAATATCTCTAGATTTAAGTTTTCCTCATAATTTTCTACACAAGACCCATAATTTTCTACTTCTAATCTATCACAAATAGTGTAGGGATTTTGAGGTGAATATAAAAGTCATAGTTTTTCAACCTCCTCTAAATTTAATGTGAATTTTCTATAATTTTTCTCAATCAAGTTTTTCTGATCAACACATTTTCTTTCTCAAAATTCACAATATAATTCTTCATGCAAAAATTAATACAATAAACTAATAATCATTTTGCAAGCACCTAGGAAGACACAAAGTAGACAGATCTCTGAAATGGAATTCTACAATGTATTTTCAAACCCTACCTCCAAAAAACAATGAAATCTGAGACAATCTATGAATGCATACAAATCCAAACATTCTAAAAACTTTCATCAATTCTTTTTTTCAAATTTCAAATTATTTAATCTCCCAAAATTTGTTTGCGTTCAAGTGACCAAAAAAATCCAATAAAGAGCTCTAACCTTGCCTAAAATTTTCTAAACTCCAATATCATAAAAAATAACCCACTTTTAATTAAATATTTAAATAACTCATTTTATTAATTATCCCATGCACTTTTAAATTAGAATAATATTTTTCTTTACTTTTTTTCCATTTTATTTACTTGAGTAAAGTGCTTTTAAAAGCATAATTTATGATTTTAACTAATAATAATATTAAAAGCCAGCTATTTAAGTGCAACTCTAATTATTTTTTTTTGAAAAAGGAGGGGTAAAAGTTTATTCAATCAAATCCAAGTTACAGAGCAAAGCCCAAAGGCCTAAATCAATACTACATACTCCTATCTTCCAGTAACAACTGCTCAATGATCTCACAATACTCAAAAGGTCACTCATCCCTACCACTAATATCCCAACTGCCCACATTCTCTGAAGCGCACTTTGCCAAACAATCTACCACTTTGTTCCATTTGCAAGGGATATGACGAAAGGAGACAGAGTCCAAGGAACTAAAAAGACTAAGAATTTGTCTGGCCAAAGACGCAAGTTGCCAACTAACATCCTCCAACCTCTAGTTATTTAGCATATCCACAACAATCTGAGAGTCAGACTTACAGATGATCTTCTTCCACCCTAAAGAGCATTCATGCTCAACAATAACCTTTTATAGCTAGGGCCTCCATTAGATTTTTAGAATGTTGACCCTTATAAATAGAGAAAAGAAAAACCACACCACCATCATTGCCTCTACCAATAGCCCCAATACCAACATGAGCAGGGTTCCCCCAAGAAGAACCATCCATATTGATCTTCAAGATCCTAGTTGGGGGAGTAGACCACCTCCCATCCTAACAAACCCACTGCTTAACATGGCTAGGTCTTTTTCCAAGAGTGCATCCCTGACTGTTATCCCCCAGGTTCAGATTCCTCACAATAAAATGATCACCAGGATCTATAGTAATAGACATATCACACTTTGCATAAATAGTCTCTTGGAGCCTATTAAGAATCATCTTCCATAGTTTAAAGCTTCCTAATTTGGAGTCACAAAAAATTTTACAGTTCCTTTCTAGCCAAAGGTTCCAAGGAATGAAGATTGGTCCAACCATCCAGGCAACCTACAAGAAAGAAGTCTTCCCTAGAGGTCTGCCCAAGCTTTCCCAAAAACCAATAAGAGAGGTAGCATGAATACAGCCATGACACCAAGCCTCCCACCATCTATGCCATATCTCTCTCAAAAAAGGGTAAAGAAAAAACAAGTGGAAAGCACACTCCTCATTGTGCAAACAAAGGAAGCAAACAGAATGTCCTTGAAAACCTCATTTGTGAAGATTCTCCTAAGTGAGGCATTTCTTTTGAGGCCAATAGCCATAAGAAAAATAATATTTGGGCCAAGAAAAATTTCTCCAAACCTTCTTCCACCAGTGCACTTCAGCCGGACCATGTAAGTTCCTATCAAGTATAGCATAGCCTTGAGCCATAGTAAATTTACCTTTTGGGCTAGGACTCCAAGCCAAGCTATCCCTCCCATTAAGGGAGCTACACAACCTATTCTCCAAAGCTTTAGAAAGAAGGGCGTGATCCTCATTAGAGCCACCAATAGGCCACTCTTGAGAATCCTTCCAGCAAGTTACCTCAACCTAACCTAGGTGTTTGACAATCTTAAAATTCTCCACCTTCAGCCATCCAACGTTAGTAAAAGTATGGGAAAGGGGTAGAAGCTAGGGAAAGCTCAAGAGAATGGGAGGGTGGCCATCCCAAAAGTCTTGCCAAAATAGAGCATTTGAGCCTCTATTACAAATTTAGAAGAGGCCCTCCTTAACAAGTTGGGCTCCCTTCTTAAGAGTATCCCAAATACAAGAGCCTTTACCCACCAAAGGAAGTCGTGGCACATCAGAGCAATCAACACTAGGAAAGTACTTATGGGTAAGAATCTTGGCCCAAACTTGATCTTGATTGTTGTAGCATCGCCAGTACAACTTGGCAGCCAAAGACATTACAACAAGAGCCATTGATCTAAGCCTAAGGCCTCCAACATGCTTCGGCCTACACATAGACTCCCACTTGACCAGGATCCACTTTGAGGATAGAAGGCTACCAAACCAAAGGAATTGTTGAGATAAAGCATCAAAGTCCCTCACAAAATTAGAGGGGGGAACCTAAACACAACACCTATAAATGGGGAGAGACTGCACCACAGTCTTTAGCAAAACCACTCTCCTAGTAGAAGATAACCATCTGTAAGTCCAGTGACTAAACTTACTCCTAAATTTATCCAAAATCCCCTGCCAGTAATCCCTTTGTTGAGCACCCAAGCACAGAGGGACCCCAAGGTACATCAAAGGAAGGGAATCAATTTGAAATCTAAGAATTCTAGCAATCATATTCTAAATAATCCAAGGAGTATTGAAGAAATGAATATAAGACTTATCATCATTAATTCTCTAACTCGAGGCTTTCAAATAGGTATCTAAAGCTTTCTTGATATTCACTACCTGACTAATTCTAGCCATCCCCATAAATCTAGTATCATCTACAAACTAAAGATAAGAATAGAAAGGATGGTCATTTTTCCAGCTCCAACCTTGGATAAGACCCTGCCGCACCTAAGATTTTAGAAATCTGCCAAGACCCTTCACCATGATAATGAACAAGTAGAGAGATAGAGGGTCCCCTTTCTGAAGTCCTCGAGTGGCACCAAAAAAATATAAAGGTTCTCTATTAATAAGAACTAAGAAGGAGGACAAGATGACATAGCTAAGAACCTAATCCACCCACTCCTCAGCAAACCCAAAAGTCAAAAGAATTTTTTGTAAGTACTCCCAACTCACCTGATCAAAAGCTTTAGCCATGTCTAGTTTAATGAACATAGCTTTCTCCTTATAATTGGCCATAGAGTGGACCACCTCCATTGTTATCACAACCCCATCCAAAATTTATTTTCTATCAACAAAGCCACCCTGTTTAGTAGAGATCAAAGAACCAAAGAGTGGCTTGAGTCTCTCAGCAATCAATTTGGTGATGATCTTGTATATAGCATTGCATAATGCTATAGGCCTAAATTGATCCAACCAATTAGCCTCTTACTTCTTAGGTAGAATTCAAAGACTTCAACATCTATTTATTCCTATGAGATTCCTAGACAACATCTAGGAGATCATACTTTATTATCTCCCAGAATTCTTAGAAAAACTCAATCAAAAAACCATCTGAGCTAAGGGCCTTACCTTTCTTCATATTAAACACAATAGACTTAGCATTACTCAGCTTAGAGTTCAACCCTTGGTCATGAATCTGGTGGATAATATTATCCAGCTTGGTTTAGGCAGTAGTCTTATGAGCATGTAGATTCTTGAAGCACTATTTATTCCATCTCTTAAGCCTAAAATTCATGTGTTAAAGCCTCTTACTAAATCTAAAAATGGTTGTACCATGGGCAAGCTTCCCCTCATACCACCAATCCAACATAAGATCTAGTTAAGACAAGTCTCTTAGCCACATCAGCTAAAATTTGAAAGAGGGGTTTTTGGTGACTCTATAAGAGGAGATGGAGAGCTTAATAGGCCAGTGGTCAGAGCTCCTCCAATCAAGAATTTTGGAACTAGTGATCCACCTATTATTCATCCAATAGCAGGAAACTAAAAATATATCAAGCCTTTCTGAGATAACCTCACCACCACTTCTCTGATTATTCCATGTAAAGACACCATTGGTTGACTTCACATCAATGAGATTCAAGGAGCTAATCATATCCCTAAGCAAATCTGAAGATAGGTCTAGCCTAGCTAATCCTCCTCATTTTTCATCCAAGCTAGAAACAAGATTAAAATCTCTAGCCATAATCCATGGGAGATATCGGTCCAAAGACCAGATGAATATCATATGAGCCCATAAATGGGACTTTCTTAAAAAATTAGTAAGAGCACAAATATTGGATAAAAGACACCTTTCTCTAGTCTCAAAGCTAGAGGAAACCAAAGAATGGAGGACCAAATAGAAATCCACCATAAGGAGGAAACTTTCCTTGGGTTCCAGAGGTAGGCCACTCCCCTTGAACTATTCAAAGCACCCACCCCCTTCCAATAGCCCTGGGGCTAGATTCACAAAGTACAGTTAACCAAACCATCCATTGAAAGCTTAGTTTATTGAATAAAAACCACATTAGGAGTCTGAGACTCAATTAATCTGCAAACAACCTTTTGTCTATGGATGTTGTTCAACCCCCTTACATTCCATGACAAAGAAATCATTTATGGGGTTGGGAGAAATGAGAATCAATGGGTTTCATAGACCTAGACTCAACCAAATTTTCAACCCTTATCTTCACCTTCTCTTGATCAGTCTTCCTACCACTCTTTGATGGTTTATCTAAAGTCCCCTTTTTGAAGGATTTTTACTAAATGCCTAAGATAGGAGGAGCCTTAATGCACTTTATAGAATTGGAGATCCCCTTAGGCATAAGGGAATTAAGAGCCACCAAGACTGAGCCCTTTGAACCTTGTGACTCTCAAAGGTCTCCAATATCCTAAATAAGAGGAGGCAAATCAATATCCAATTGTCCAGCCTATTGGCCCCCTGGGGATAGAATCTAATCCAGTTTCTACATATCTACAACTAGAATCTCATGTTAACCTATGGCCCTAGAAGAGAGCTCAACTAGATTACCTTCCTCTTGGACCAAATCCCCAAGAGCATCAAACCTATTAAAGATGCCATCAATTCGTCTGCCCATCCAAGTTCTCTTCTTACCCTTGCCATTGTTATGGGACTTAACCTAAATAAATCCCTCACTATCAACATGTCCATTAGAAATACGGGCCTTCTCCTTGTCCACCCTAGGGAGACCAGGGGCAGCTAAGGAGGGTCTAAATGGAAGGGTCTCATAATCTAGTTGTTGGATCTAAAAAGATGATCCCATATAGATCTCCATAGAATTTGACAATGGATTATTTAAATCAACTCCTATGCAAATATAGGAAAAAGAAATTACCTTATGATCTTGAGTCTAAGTAGCTGAGCCCATAGGTTTTCCAAGAAGCAAAGAAATTGAGTGAAGAATATCTTCCCTCCAAAATTCCAAAGGAAGCCTTGGCAAGTGAACCCACACCAAAACTCACAAGGGGATCTCCTTAGCTAAGTTGAAACTTGTGTGTCAAGGTTTGATGAAGAGCCCCACCTAGTTAAAGAAATAAGGGCCTCCTTTAAAAGCCTTATTTCTATTTGTCATGCTTGAAAATATAACTAGGAAGTAGTTATTGGCCGCTAATAGAATCTCCATATCTCCTTCTGAGTTCCACACCTAGCACACCTAGGATTCCAGCACTAGCAAAGAAAGGTGAAGGCCCAAAAATCTACAAATAAGAGCATGATTGCACTAGTAATTGAAATCTTCTGAAACTTTCCCTAGTTGAATAACCAAAACTGACCAAACCTCATATCTCTACAAACACCCATTAACTTTTCTTAATTGAAACACCCCTTTTGGAGAGGAATCCCCTTCCCATGGTAAGGTTTTTCTAGTTAGATCCTTATCGTTTGCATGCATTAGAGAAGACAAATCAGCCATCTCCATATCTCCAAATGAAATTTGAGAAGAGGCTATGCTTCGATCCCCCATAAAAAAGAACCAGGACTCAACAAAAGGAGAACAAAGGATGGGGTAGGATCCCCACAATCACAAAACCCGATAGGCCCCCCATCGAGAGCATGCCAAGGGCGGGTCTTAGATTGAAGGTGACCACCCATAGGCATAAAAATAAAAAAATTTATGTGCAAAATAATGCCTTCACCAGTTAGTGAATTGAATTCCCCTTGCAAAGAGCACAAAGGCACACCAAAGGGCATAGACGTAGGCGCTAGTCATAGGAAGAGCTAGAGCATATAGGCCCTAGTGAGAACCTGCCCCTGTGTAACACTGTCAACCTCCATTCGCCTCTCCAATCACCAAAATAAGTGCAACTATAATTTAATCATTAGTAATTAAATAATTATTATATGCAAAAACCAGTGAAAATGTCTAAGTAATCAATCTAAGCTAACAAATGTATACGCAATGAAGGATTACAATTCAAAATGGAATCTTTACCTTTCCTTACTAGCTATAACATGCCTCCATTGTCCTCCTAAGCTTGAGTTTCTTGATTCTTGAGCCCTCAGATCTTAATCAACTCCTTCTTCAAGATGCTTCAAGGTTTTAGAGATTGTGAACTTTAATGCAAGATTCTATCAAATGATCCTAGAATACTAAATGCAAATGATGAACATGGATGGATGAGAGAACTAAGATTATAATGGAGATTAGGTGAAAAAATATGAAGTTGATGGATAATTTCTTGATTTCTAAATGCTCAAATTGCTAAAATTTGTTTGCTTGTAAATTCTAAGTATTATAATTGTAAGTCTTTTAATCTATCCTATATGAGGGAATGAGGATTCCTTTTATAGATTCTAGGAGGATCCTAGCCTAGGTGGCAACATTTGATGCTGGAGAGATAATATAGGATGCATGGATGGGTGAGATTGACTTAATTGAAGGAGTTGAGAGAAATTAGGATTTAATTGAGATGTGATAGAAAAACTAGGAAGAGGAAAGATACATATCAGACATCTCATCTAGGCTTCTTAAGAAGACTCTTCAGGCTTCTTAAGAAGACTCTTCCTTTAAGGAGGACTCCTAGACAAGTGTCTCATTAGTCACTATTTACTGCATGAGATGGATTGACTGACTTCGAGTTGGTAAAAGAAGTGGAAGAAGAGTTTTTCACCCAAAGACATATGTCCCAGAGACTTAATCATAGAAAGCCACATACTCTTTTCCAACACCATAAAATAGGACACATGGGTGAGGATAAATAGGATTATTCAATAATTAATCAAAATTAATTATTGGTCCAAATATGACATGGCACATGACATGGATTGACTAGGTCAACTAATAGACTTAGTCATTTAAGTAAGTGGATAATTAAGCAATTAAAATAAATCACTTTATAGGATTATTTAGAAGACTTAGGATAGTGTAACAGACTTAGGTGAATTAGCTAATAAATTAAATAATTTATTAATACTAATAGAAGAATAATATTAATTAAATATTACAAATATTTAATTAATTAATAGAAAGTGAATTAACTTAATAAATTAAACAATTTTATTAAAGTTAATAGAAGAAAACAATTAATTAACTATTACAATATTTAATTAATTACTTGAAAAATTTTAAGTGTATACATTTTTCCCCTCTTTGAAATAATGTGTGGACAATACATTGTTTCAAAGAACTAGCACTTGATTTTGTTGCCCCTACCCCAAGAATTTGAATGACACAAACTGGACGGGATGCCCCCTCAAAAGATTGATCAAATTGTGAAGTTTTTGTTTTATTATTTATTTATTTTTATTTTTATTTCAAATTTTATACTTGATTTGAGAAATCTTTCGATAAGTGAGAAGATGAAATGGCGAAGGTGATAGAAATTAGATTAAGGTAATGTTGTATAGTAACACTCCCAAGCAAGGTGTCCATAGGTATAAATAGGATAACACACTTGGTAGTTGGAGATTGGAGGAGAGCTAGGATAGATAGGATATTGTTTATGATTGTAGAGCACTATTTTGAGTGAGTTTAGAGGTACCAACATCTAGCCAACTATGGAGAGTCGGTATGTGATCAATCCCTCTCAGTCAATTGATAGGTTTAGCATTAAATTTTGATAGATTTGATTGGGTTTTGATAGATTTTGATAGTTTGGTAGGGTAGGTAGAATATTTTTGAAAATTTTTATTAGCATGGATAAATGCATAGTTGTGACTCACAAATTTGTAAGTATACTACATGGATGCATAGTAGTTGAAGATAATGCACATTCATGTCATAAATAAGCGCATTGATAGGATAAATTTTTTCTTTTTATGTATCTATGCATGTGTGAAATGCATTGGTGCATATGTAGAATAAGGTTGCACTTTTATTTTGAAGGTACTTTTGTTTAGGATTAATGAGAAATTATTTAGGGTTTGTGTGCATTTGTATAAGCATTCACCACTTTAGTTTTGTATAGTTAAGCAAATGTTAAATATGTGCAAGTGTTCGATGATGTTGCATATTCGTGATGCAAAACTATGAATTTTTCTTTATTGATGAAATGTGGGTAGGAAGGTGATGTACTTAGATAACCAATAGGGTAGAATGATGGTCATTTTATTAAATGATGATAATCGATAAGACTAATATAGGTGTCTTTGTAGCAATGCGAGCTAGAAACCCAATTAGGCTTAGAAAAATGATATATTTGTCAGTAAACATGAGATAAATATGTGATAAAAAAGTAAGATCATAATTCTAGATGATAGATGACAAGGATAGCTAATTTCATGTTTTATTGTTTTGTGTAGGAGGATTTATCGAATATCTTGATGTAGAGGGAGAGATTCCCTAACACATAATCATTGAGGCCTTTGTTGACTGAGAGTTATTAGATTTTGATTATTGCATGCGGATTGCATCATGCATTATATTGGCCCATGATTAGGGCTAACCTTGGGTTATTGACAACACTAGTAGAGTGATGGAACTTTGAGACAAGCTCCTTCCATTTACCTAAAGGGGAGATGAGTGTGACACTGGAGAATGTCTATCAGATATTAAGGCTTCCTATGAGTGGTGAGATTGTATAGTATGATCAACATGATGGGTTAGAGGAGAGCAAAGATGAGGACTTAGATGATTACAAGACCAGCTGGGAGTTCATAGTAGAGGCATATGACCCATTCCCTACAGTATTGGCTGGGATGATATCAAGATACATTTATCCAGATAAGAGATCAAGGGGATTCCTAGTAGGATAGGGACAAACTTTAAAAAGGATGATGGAGGAGGGGACCTAGTTTGCTTGGGGAGTGTGTTTGTTAGTAGACTTATATCATGATCTTCATCAGGTGGTGTACCATAGTGGTGCATCGTTATTGGTAGGTATGAATTTGTTGCATATTTGGGCTTGGGAGCATATAGTGGTCACCCAATTGATACATATGAGATTTAGATGTGTGGGATAGTCATATGTTTATCTATATTCAGTGATTTAGTCCTAGCCTAAGTTAGGATGACTTAATTATTGGAAACATGCATTAGAAACACTAGACTCAGTGACCTGGAGATCATGTTTGGATTGCAAGGACTGGGATGATGAGAGAGAGCTTGAATATTTCTTTAAGACCAAATGGTTGATAGGGAATACATCACACATCCTAGAGAGATAGGTGGTAGGTCACATGTTGTGATAGTTTGGATGACTATAGGGGATGCCCTAGGAGGTTGCAAAATTTTCTCTTACCCATCAAGAGCAAAGGGATTGGGGTCTGACAACTTCATATGATATAGCTTTATAGGAGATTCAAAAGATGACATTCTAGGCATGGACACTGAGGAGAGATGTAGTGGATCTAGGATTGACTAGAGAGTATGTCACGATCGAAACTAGGTGGATAGTTTCGATCGAAACTAGGAAAGCGGTTTGCTAACTGCTTGGTTAAGCTGCCAATAGTTTCGATAGAAACTAAGAAATTTTGTTTCTATTTAAATTTTGTAAAATAATTTCGATAGAAACTAAGTTTCTATCGAAACTAGCTAGTTAGAAGCCCCCATGAATAGTTTGAAGTTTTTTCAATGATTTCCTTTCTTCGGAGCTGAATTACTAGGTTCAAATGGAGCACTAAAGACCTAAAATTGTACATGATTGAAGTACTCTGAACTAGCTTTCTAATGACTATGAATTTGGTGCTTTTCAAATTTTTTAGGTATATATTTTTTAACATGAATTAAATATAGGTTTATTGTAAAAAATAAACTAAGATATTCAACGCTCATGGAAAAATAGTAAATATAAAAATAAAATTTTTGAAAAATAAGTATGGTCTCCGTATTTGAGTCACCTTTCAATCAAATTTTACTTTTTAAAAATTGGGTAAATATATAATAATTTACATGTGTCAAAAGCCACGTATGTCTAAATTAGTGTTATGCCAACTTTAAACTACAATAAAATATGAAATACTAATGATAAAGATATAAGACCAACTCTACGATTTAGGTATGGATGTTAACAAACTAAGTTCAAAAGAATCACATTGATATCTATTGTATAAAAAAAGTTGTGTGTCAAAAATAGTGTCACTCTTTAAAAATCAGGTTTTTGATATCATACCAATTTTCGTAGGAGAAAAAATAATTCAATAAAATAAATTTTTTTTCAAAAAAAAAAAAAAGATTTAGAATCTAGACACAAAATCCTAAAAGACTCTAGTTTACTTCATCTTCAAATTCCTAACCGTTAAACATGAATTTTCATTTGAAAGTGAACATTTTAAAAAAAATTCAGAGTTCAGTGTCAGTTTAGGCAAAAAAGTGTAACCCACTATTGTGGGTTCACCCTACAAGAGATGCTTGTAGAGTCATCCCTCTCAATGGATATTTGCACCAGATGAACCACCTCTAGTAGTTAGAGTTGATAGGAGAGGAAACAGAAGGAGATGAGGTAGGAGAAGTGGTGGTAGAGGTAGAGGTGAGGGAGGTGATGGTGGTGATGGTGATGGTGGTGATGATGACGGTTAGAGGAGAGAATGAACATGAGGTGCTAGTATGTTTAGAGGAATGAGAGCATTTCCTTGACCTACAATGTAGAGGAAGGTGCCTATGAAGATACTAAGAGTAGTAGGAGAGGGAGAGGAGACATAGAAGCTGAAACAAGATGATCCCATATAGGGTATGCCAGAGGATGTGGAGATGGGACAAGAGGACCCATATGTTCAGTTGAATGAGGAGGAGGATGAGATGGAGTGAGCAGAAAAGGAGAATGTCAAGGTGGATAGACAAGTGGCTAGGGTGCCTCAATTAGAGAAATCAACATAGTGGTTGGAGGGAGAATTAGAAATCACACTTAGGGAGCAAGACATGGTACTACAGAGAGTGGAGAGGGTGGAGACCCTATTGGATAAGATAGAGATGAATTACGACTTGGGCTTAAATGTAGAGAGCATGAGGTTAATGTTGAGAAAAGGTAGGGAGATTACTTATTGGAGGGAGGCCTATGAGAGAGATTTCCTAGAGGATCAAAGGATGGGGAGTTTTAGAGAGAGCTCATATTATGGAAGGACATCTAGGAGAGCCTATAAAGAGAGTGGAGATGTAGCTTTGAGACCTCCTAGATCAGATGTAGGGGACATATAGTGATAAGTAGAGACACCGGTCGAGCAATGGGTGTTGGGCCATTCATTCCCCGATGTCAAGATTGACACACATAGTTTGGTGGTAGTGCTAGTTAGACATTTTGCATACACTTTTGATAGACACCTTGTATTTTTATGGACTATGTACTTTGAGACATTTGGCTACTATCATGTGGTATCATTGACTATTAGATATTGTATATGATATTTGGTCATGTATAGACATAAGATTATGGACATTGGACACTTATTGTTTTGTTGACTATGTGGAATTTCTATGGTTCCTATTTGTGATGGATACTGACACATGATTATGCAAGATATGTTATGACATGATTTCTTTTGTAGCTATATACATGTTTTTCTGATCTTCTATGATGGGATGCATTTATATGACATACTAGAATTTTGTGATTTTTGTATGTTCTAGATGTAGTTATTATGATAGATGAAAATGCTTTATGAATGATCTATTTTATGCACTTGTTCTAAATGACTTATGATGATTGCTAGATGTTACATTGATGCACTTTGTCTTTCTATGTATGGATACCTAAGATGACAAATATTTAGCTAAAAATAAGTAAAATGAATGTTGATGATGATTTAATCTAAAGTGCTAAATGGATATAGAAAAAGGTAAAAAGTGAATGAACCCTCTAATATGGAATTCTATATGAAATGAAAAAGTTCTATTAATGTCCAATAGCTTCAATCTGGATAATAACAATGTATCACCCTAAAATACCTAATGGAAGAATTAAAAGACCTAGAAGAATGTACCCATAATCTATAAAAGGAACCTCACACACTCAAAAGAAATGAATATGGCTGGAATGGAAAATGGGGATGAATAGGTAAATGCAAACTATAAATACAATACTACAGTTCATAGTCTCTATTGCTTTGTAACATCTTGATCCGAAGGCAACATGAATTTTCATCATCATTGGGCTCTTTATTGTTGTAAGAGAATACAAGAATCATGGTATAATTAAACCAAGATGACCAGAGCATTCCTTACATGGATTTTAATATTGTAATCTTGATAAGCATCTAGGTATAATTAAATTGAAATGACTTGAGTTTTGCTTGCATGATCAATAGACAAGGGATGTTTTCTAATTCATCTTTATTAGAAGATATTTGAGGTATAGGTATGTGGTGTACTTCATGATATAAGCAATAATGTGACAAAAAAAGGTGTCACCATGGAATTCTCATTAGATACATGAAGGCCTTAGGCATAGACACCCCAAAATAAAAGTCTGATAAAGTGTAATAGAAAACACCCCACAAACCAAAAAAAAAGAAAAATATCATGTTCCATCTTGGCTATTCTAGTCACAATAGTATATGGGAGTGATTGAATCATACCATTGAGACATCCTAGAATAACATAGGAACATGATAACAATGCAATCAAATTGATGAATGCATGTACTCTAATAATCAATCAAAACCGTCACCAAATGTACAAATCTCTTTCCAAAGATATTGTTATGGTATAATGTGATTGTTTAGATTTTTGGATAATTTGAAATTTTTATGTATGTAACAATTTGATTGAACATATGGCTGGTGCTCTAAGTGTTTTTGAATTGGCTGGCTCTCTACTAGGCGAGAAATTGGAATGCGATAATCTTGCGGGGGGTACTAATCTTGGTGGGATACAAGAATGAATTGAGGAAATTCTGGCAATTTTTGATGGGATAGAAGGATGAATTGAGGAAAAACTGGCTAATTCTAAAAAAACTATAGATGTTGGTACCACTAGTTGTGGGGTTTGGGACCTTTCTTTGGACTCTTTCACTACAAATCACGTGCTTGGTCAGGTATTTGAGAATGAGAAGAATCCTTTAGAGAATGTGGAGGTCATTATCGAGAGGAAAACAAAAGAATCATGGAAAGGGTTAGGTGATCAAAGGACATGGTCTTCCCTATTTGGTAGGAAACCTGGTGGAAAATCATCCTTCCCTCTGGTCACATCAAAATCTTTTTGGGAGAAAGGTGAGTTCCAAATTTTTATTTCGGACCAAATTATTGATTTCTCTATATCTTCTCTGGAGTTTACTCTTGTGGGTATAATTTTTGGGGCCTATACCAGATATAGAAACTTTGAAAAAAATGACTAAAAGAAAATGGGTTATTCGTGGTCAAGTTGATATAGCTCCTATGTTGAATGAATTCTTTTGATTTGTTTTTAATTGTAAAGAAGATATGAATATGGTTCTCTATGGAGGTTCATGGTCATTTGGAAAAGGTACTCTCACTATTAAAAAATGGGAACCAAATATGGATTTATTTGATGCCTTCTTAACTACTCTGATCTAGGTTAGACTTTCGGGCCTTCCTTTAGAATTTTTGCATGAAGATATCTTTAAAGGAATTGCTTGCTCCTTTGGGGAACTAATCACTATGGATCATGCAACAGCCTCAAAATCTAAACTTTAGAGTGCCAGATTATATGTGAAATTGGAAAACTTGAATCACCTCCTTGAAAAAGTGGAACTTATTTCAAAACTGGGGAAAAGAATGTAGGAAAATATATATGATCTCTCAAATACCTATTTTTCCTATAAAAAATAGGGCCATTGGGTCAGAAACTATCCTAATAAAGGTAAGAACAATCCTAGTACTAAGAAGGAAGATAAAAAGAAAGAAGTAAAACTCCAGAAGAAAGTTTGGAAACCTAAAGTTATTCATGCGAAAGATGTGAAGGATAACTTGAACTCAGAATTTCAAGATACTGGTAAAATGCCAAATTTGGCCTTGAAGGAAAACTTAAGCAGTGAAAATTAGGGGGTTGGGGTGATGCTAGACTTTGCCTCACTTGAGAAAACTATAGAGAATATGATGGATATGATGAAGTAGTTAGTTATTTATTAGAAGATTGAGACAAACTGGGAAGATCTAGTTGAGATGGAGGAATTAGAGGAGGGGGAAATTCCATTGGATACTAGTAAATTGATGGTGCTAGAAGAACCCTAGAATTTCTAGTTGATTGAAAATCAAAATGTTACTCCTGAGCCTCTCAAGACACCTTTGTGTAGAGAAATTGTTCCCTTTAAGAATGATTTTGAACTTGAGGAGAAAAAGGAGGAAGGTAAGGATTTGAAACATAAACTGAGTCAAAGGAAAAAAGATAGAAAAGAAGAGTAATATAGTTTCTAAAGGAGTGGAGAATCGAAGTAGTAAATTGGAGCAGGAAGCCAAGGTGAAACAAAATGTTGGAACTCTAGAGAAACCTGGAAGGAAATCTTCTAGGAGAACCAGAGAAATGGAAAGTATGTAGAATATTACTAATGGAAGACATGCAACTATTCTGGATTTCACCCCTAAAAAAAAACATGGAATTTATTACTTGGAATATTAGGGGTTTGAATAGTAGTCATAAACTTGATTTTGTTAGGAATTTTGTTAGAGAGCATAAACCAGATTTTCTGATGCTGCAAGAAACAAAGATGGAGAAGGAGAGAGTAGAAAAAATTAAGTTTTTTAAAGATTATTGTTTAAAAGAAAGTAGTTTAGAAGGAGCTTCAGGGGGAACTCTGATGTTATGGAAAAAATCCCACTACTTAGGAATTTTTTTGAATGCTAGTAAACATTTCATGGTGGTTAAAATTACTAGCATTGATCAGAATAATGTTTGGTATATTGTTAATATGCATGCTCCAAATATAAAGAATTCTAGGAAAAAGGTATGGGACACTCTTTCTCATATAAAGAGTAAAGATTACTTTGGTTGATGGATCTTCATGGGGGACTTTAATGTTCCTCTTTATGACCATGAAAAAAAGGGAGGTAATGTGAGCTAGTTGGATGGGAGACTGGATCTTATGGAGTTCATTAATAAGGAGGGTTTAACGGACCTAGATCTTCATGGAATTGAGTTTACCTAGAGTAATAAGAGGCTAGGTAATGATTGCATTCAGGCTCGATTGGATAGAGCTCTTATTTCTCTTGATTGGACTAAAGAGTTTGTTTACAAACTGGAGGCATTACAGAAAATTAGGTCAGATTATTTTCCTTTGATTTTTTTGGCTGAAAAGATAAATTTCAAAAAAAAAATTTCCTTTTAGGTTTGAAAAAATGTTGATGCAACATCCACAGTTTGAAAGTAAATTGGCTGAAAGGTGGAACATAGACATTGAAGGAACTACTCTTTTTAGAGTGGCTTCAAAATTAAGAAATGTTAAAAAGGAGGTTAAAATATGGAACAAAAGATGTTTTGGTAATATTTTTGAGAGTAAAGCAAGTATTAAGGAAGATCTCCAAAATATTTAGGGGAAAATATAGAAGGAAGGATACACTTCTAACCTTTTAAGAGAAGAGAATGAAAAATTGGTAGAATATCATGACATTATCACTAAAGAGCAAATCTATTGGAGACAAAGATCCAGATCGATCTAGCTGAATGAAGGAGATAAGAATAATAGGTTTTTCCATCTTTCTACTATGAAGCAGAGAGCTAAAACTCGTATCTCATATCTTAAAAAGGGTAATTTGAAGATTACTGAGGAAAATGATATTTCAAAAGAGATGGTCTCCTTTTTTTCTTCTTTAATGACAACTAACCCTAGCATTGATTCTACTCACCAAGATGAACTTTTAAAGGTGATTCCTTCTCTAATTACTAAGGAAAAAAATGAATTGTTAGGTTCCATTCCTAAGGAAGAATAGATTTGAAAAGCTGTGTGCTCCTTAGGAGGGGATAAGTCTCCAAGACTAGATGGTTTTCCCATGTTCTTTTTCCAGAAGACATGGAAATTGGTTGGAAGAGATGTTTGTGATGCTGTTAAATAATTATTTGGGGCTAAATGAATGCTTAAGGAGATCAATTCTACCTTCTTATGTCTTATTCCTAAAAGGACTAGGGTTGATTCTCTAGACTAGTTTAGGCCAATCAGTCTTTGTAATTCCTTTTATTAGATTATTGCAAAAGTCCTCACATCCAAGTTTCTTTTGGTGCTTCCATCTCTTATTTCTGATCAACAAAATGGTTTTATCCTAGGTAGGCAAATTCTTAATTTTGTTATTGCTGCTCATGAGAATATTCATTCTTTATCCTGCTCTAACAATCAAGGTTTTATCATGAAATTTAATAATGCAAAAGCCTATGATAAAGTTGAATGGGATTTTCTTATCAAGATTTTATAGGCCTTTGGGTTTAATCATAAGATTGTAAGGGCTATATCTCAGCTGATCTCTACTACTTCTATAGCTATTTTGGTGAATGGGTTCTCCATTGAAGTTTTTAGTCCCTCTAGAGGATTGAGACAGGGAGATCCTTTACCCCCTATTCTTTTTATTATTATGGTTGATTGCTTGGGGAGATATATTGGGAAAGTAGTTTTGCAAGGGGATATTAAAGGTTTGTAGCCTTCTTCTCAACCTCTTGCTTGTTCTTATGGTCAATTTGTTGATGACACTATTTTCATGGGTAAAGCTAAAGTTGAGGAAGCTAGAAATCTCAAGAAAACCCTTAGTTTGTACTCTTTTGCTTCATGTTAGTTGATAAATTGGAATAAAAGCTCTTTATTTTTAATTAATACCCCTTCTCCAAGACAAAACAAAATTGCCAAAATTTTAGGGTGTTCAATAGGATCTTTTCCTTGTATTTATTTGGGTCTCCCTTTGGGACCTAAAGCTCTAGACTCTTTTTGGGAAGGCCTCATAAAGAAGTTTAATAAGAAATTGGCTGGCTAGAAGGGTAACCTTTTGAGTCAAATTTTTAAAATTACCCTCCTTAAAGCTTGTCTCCAAAGCATCCCTACTTAAGCTTTGAGTCTTTTCAAAATACCAGTGAAATTTGTAGATACTATTGATAAAATTCAAATAATTTTTTTTTGGTCTAGAACTGAGGAAAGGAAGAGAATGGCTCTAATAGCCTGTGATAAAATTTGTAAGCCTATTAAAGAAGGTGGATTGGGAATCAGGTCAGTGTGAAGTATGAATAAAGATCTTTTGGCCAAACAAATATGGAGAGTTTATCATGATGATAAGGAATGGAGTATTATATAGAAACATAAGTATCTTTTTAATGCTCATTCATTATCTAATTTTTTGTCATCTCCTGATGTTCTCTCCCATTCTTCTATTTGGGGGGCTATGCAAGGAACTCAAAATACCTTAAGAAAAGGTTGTTCATGGAAAATTGGAAATGGGAAGAAGGTTAGATTTTGGGAAGATACCTGGATTATGATCACCCCTTGATTGAGGACTTTGAGGATAGGACCCAAGTTGAAAGATGTAAACAATTGTATGGGACTCTTGTGGGACATTATTGGCATAAGAACAGTTGGGTTAACCTTGTTAATGTTAACCAAGTTTTTCATAACATCTAGATTATGTTGAATGCCTTTTCTTTATATACCCTTTAGGAGGATAAGATGATATGGAGTGCTGATCCTAGTGGTCAGTTCAAAGTCTTGTTCAATATTACATGAAGGGTTAATTTTACTTATTGAGGATTACTGTAAGAACAAAGCTATTGTGTCTTCCCCTCCCTCTAAGAAAAAGAAGGGCTCTATTAGAAAAACTTACTCTAGGAAGAGTAAGGGTGAGGAAGGGATTAGTGGGAAAAGGAGGAGTTTGAAGCAAGAAACCCCTCAAAAAATAAAATGGAAGAGATTACTAAGTCTGATAACTCAGATGATAATGATGAAAAAAATATGGAGGAGGAGGAGAATATGGATGTGGGAGATTGTAGTTCCAACTTGGAAGGTTACCTTGGTAGTAAGGGTGAGATTGGTAAGGATGAGATGAATGAAAGTAATGATAAAAATACAGGGTCAGGTAATGTTGGTGAAGAGGAAATTAATCAGAGTGAGCATACCTAGGGAGTGATGGATGAAAGAGAAGTAATGGTGAAGGAAAAGGAGGACCTTACTAACAAGGATGTTGTGAATGTTAAGGAAGATACAAGGAAAGAGAAGGATGAGTTTACTGGTAAGGAAGAAATGGGGAAGGAGAAGAATGAGTCTACTGGAAGGGACACTATGCTTTCTTTCCTACATATTGCAAAGCTTAAAGTTGATACCTCTCTTCAAGTTGACTCCTGGATGTATAATGAATTAATCAATTTGAACATAAAAATGGGAAAAATGTACCAAGACAAGGAAATTGACTGTGCAAATATCACTCAGATGGAAGTTTAGGTTGGTAATATACCGGATAAATTAAAGGAATATGAACACAAACTTTGTTTATTGATCAAAGAGAGTGGCAATAATATGGAGCAAGTTACTTCTAGCATTTGTGCAGTAGCTGCAAGCTTAGGGAAGAGAACTAATGAAGAAATTAGGTCTCTAGGTGGACCAAGTAAAAGAACCAGATAGAGCTCAAGGAAAAAGTCAGCTGAGGTAACTGGGGGATCTGCTACTGATACTATCCAAAGCACTACTAAGGTAGGCAAAGAGATGGTAAAAATGATAAAAGAGCTATAGTAATAGCTAGTAGTGTCCTTGGTATCTAGTCTCTATTTTAGTAGTGGTCCTGGTAACTAGTCCCTGGTCTTGGCTAGTTAACTAGTTTTTGTTTGTTGTAAAAAAATTAGGTCCCAGGCCCTTGTAAAACCTAGTTTCATTTTATGGTCTTATTTTGTGGTTTTAGGTCCCCGTAAAACTTGATTTTGTAACTTTTAAACTATAAGTTTTAGGTCCTTGTAAAACTTGGTCGTGATTCATGGCTTATCTTTTATTTTTCTATTAAGGGTTTCAGGTCCCCTTCAAAACTTGTTTTTACCTTAATTTAAAACAATTTGATTAAGCATTGCAAGTTATGAATCAACATTTTGAATCCATTGATAAGTACCATTTGTTTGTTGTTTCTTGTCTAAAGATTGTTAACACAAAATCCCTTTTCATCCTCTTTTGAGTCATGACTTGTCAAATATCCACTTCTAGAACTAGGTCAAGGACATGCCCCCAGTTAGGTATTGGAAATATTTATTATGGATGAAGAAAGACATGGAAAGAGATATGGATAAAGATTCTAATCTAGACTAAGGTATGATGGAACTTTATTACGTATGTATACAAGGTAGACCACAGAGGTAGACAATTTATTATGGATATGTATAGGTGAGATGATGGAAATGGAGAGACTTTATTATGGATATAGACAATGTATTGGAGAATTGAGAAGAATCCTAATAGATAAAGGAGCTAACTTTTCACAAATGATGCCTATTTCTAGGTTTTCAATACTTGCTTTGTATTTTTTTTGGGGGGCAGGATTGTTGAAAATTTTCAAGTTTTGTGTGTGTTTTTCATCTATTTCTTTGGGATTATTAGACATAGAACTTCTTAAGGTGTATGTTGTTAATAGGTTCATCTAACAGCTTACCCTCATAAGTTGATAATTGATGTGCCCTAGATCTAAATACAATAGAGACCACAAAAGGACCTAGCCAGTTTGCCTCAAACTTGCCATTCTTTTCTCTATCAACTTGATTCTTTGGATTTTCTCTTAAGACTAGGTCACCCACTTGAAATTCTCTAGGTTTCACTTGAATTTTGAGCTGATGAGAGATCAATTGTTGATAAGATTTAAAATGGTCAAAGGCTTTCTATCTCCTTTCATCTAGCAATTCCAATTCTTGCAAGGGTGATACTCTATAGTCTTCATCTAGAATAAAATATCTTAATGTCACTCTAGGAGATGGCAACTTGAACTCAAGAGGAAGTATAACTTTATTTCTAAAAAAAAGGGAATATGGAGTGGTTCTAGTAGATGTCCAATTGAATTTTGAATTGACGAGATATCCATTGTTGATAAGTTTTTAAATGGTCAAAGGCTTTCTATCTCCTTTCATCTAGCAATACCAATTCTTGCAAGTGTGATACTATGTAGTCTTCATCTAGAATAAGAAATCATAATGTCACCTTAGGAGATGGTAAGTTGACCTCGAGAGGAAGTATAGCTTTATTTTTGAAACAAAAGGAATATGAAGTGGTTCTAGTAGGTGTCCAAATGGATGTATGGTAAGCCCACATTGCTGGATTGAGTAGGATATGCCAGTGATGACTGACATCATTGAAAATATTTTTAAGGATCTTGGAAATGGTCTTATTAGATGCCTCAGCTTGACCATTTCCTTGTGGGAAATAAATAGAGGAGGAGTGATGTGTGATATGAAACCTCTCACATAGTTCTTTGATATCCTTATTTTGGAATAGTTTGCCATGATATGTGACTATGGATATTGGAATACCATATCAAAAGATGATATAGTTAAGGATGAATATGGAGACTTGTTCATTGGTGACAATTATGATTGGAATGACCTCAAACCATTTAATAAAATATTCTATTGCAATTATGATGAATCTATGGCCATTGGAAGAAGATAGATGAATTTCCCCAATGAGATCAAATCCTCATTAACTAAATGTAAATATTTTTATAAATGGATGAAGTTCTTAACTTGGTGCATGAATTAAATTCCCATATATCTCACACTTTTTGAATTTATTAGCATATTGAAAGGAAGTGGACTTCATTGTAGGGAAATAGTAACCAATAGGCATAAGTTTTTGAGCCAAAGAAGGACCACTCAAGTGTGACCCACATATACCCTTGTGTACTTCTCATAAAGTAGTTTGAGCCTCATCATGTTCAAAACAATATAAGAGAGTACCATCTAAACCTCATTAATGTAGGGTATTAGCGACTAACATGTAACAAGATATTTGGTGAAGGAAATTTGTCTTTTGGTTTTTGCAGGATAGGTTAGATGGTAGGATATTGTCTTTTAGATAGGCACACATTTTTCCATAAATTGGGGAATAATTTCCCACCAGATGATATATAATTCTAGAATCAGGATCATCATATGAAGGATACGATAAAGGTTCCACTAAGAACTTAGAATTAGCTTGTGTATTTTCTATATTGGGAAAAGAAGCAATCATTGCCATGACATCCATAGCTTTTTTATCATGTCAGGTAGTCTTCTCAAATGTGATCACTATGAAATACTATTTGAAGTCATCCACCATAACTTATCATATTTGGTCTGATATTCATTATTGACTTTATTAATGATCAATTGGGAGTCTCCATAAATATTCAACTCTTGTATTTTCCATTGTACTACCATTTTGAGTCCTATCAACAATGCTTCATATTCAACCATTTAATTTGTACAAGGGAATAACAATTTGTAAGACTTAGGTATTGTGCATCCTTGTGGTGTAACAAATAATACTCCTACTTCAAAACCATTTTGGGTAAATGATCCATCAAAATATAATTTCTAGTTCTGAGTTGATAATTGCATGACTTTTGAATCTGGGAGTTCATCTGATAGTGGTGTATCTGCTAATTGATTTGCAATAACTTATCCCTTTATGGCTTTGCAATCCACATACTCAATATCAAATTCACTTAGTACCATAACCCCCTTTTCCAATCTTCTTGTTAATGCTGATTTACTAACCAAATACTTCAAGGGATCAATCTTTGCAATTAGCTTTATTTATGAGATAACATGTATTTTTGTAGTTTTTGTGAAGTAAAGACTACTACAAGGTATGCTCACTCAATTGATGAATAGTTAATCTCATATCCCACTTAAGTCTGATTGATATAATAAATGTATTTTTCTTTCCCTTCATGACCATGTTGTTCCAATAAGGCTCCCAAAAATTTTTCAATTACTAATATGTATAACAAGAGTGACTTTCCCAGAATAGGTGACATCAAATTTGGTGGATGTGTCAAGTATTATTTTATCTTGTCAAAATATTCTTCACACACAACATCCCAATGAAATGGTATATTCTTATGTAACAATTGTGTGAAAATCATTTGATGAATTGCAACCATCCTTGTAATGATCTCAACTAACTTATGTTTTTTTGGTGGTGGCATCTCCATGATTTATTTAACTTTGTCAAGGTCAACTTCTATTCCTTTTGCAAAAACTAAGTATCTCAACAATTTTCCATATGTAACACTAAATGCAAATTTCTTAGGATCCGATCTGACCTTGTATTTCTCCAGTTTGGTAAATATTTTATCGAAATCTTGCAAATGATATTTCTTAGTTTTTGATTTGTCTAAGATATCATCAATATAGTCTTCCATTATGGTATGCATCATGTCATAGAAAATTATAGTCATAGCCCTCTAGTATGTAACGCCTACATCTTTGAGACCAAAAGGCATGACATTCCAACAATAAGTACCCAATTACATCTGAATGGAGTCTTCTCTTAGTATTTTGATGCAATCCTAATTTGGTTATAACTAGATAATTCATCCATTAAAGATAGAATTTCATGTCCATCTATAAGATCTACAATGGTGTTAATGTTTGGTAGAGTAAAATCATCTTTTGGACAAGCTTTGTTGAGATCTCTGAAATTAGTACATACTTTGATAGAATTGTCCAGTTTTGAAACATGAAAAATATTTGATATCCACTCTACATAATAAATTTCTCTGATAAAGCTTGCATCCAATAGTTTCTTCAACTCAGCTTTGACTAAAAGTACAATGTGTGGATGCATCTTTATGAGTTTTTGTTTTACTGATTTCACTCTTGGAGATATAGGTAAATGGTGTATTATGAGATTTGGATCTAAACATGGCATATTAGTATATGACCATGCAAAATTAATTTTTTTAGATCTAAAAAAAATGTAGCAACTCACCTCTTTCTAATTCTGACAATGATGCAACCACCTTGAGGATACATTGAGATTCTTCTATTCCAATGTTGATAGGCACTATTGGTTTAAAGAGTATCATAGATTGCTCTTGATATAAATAACTAGTAAGAGTGTCAATTCTTTCATCAAAAGGAACCTCAGAGAGGTTTTCACCCTTAGGTATGTCTTTTCTTTTTACTATTTTTGGATCTAATACTACCACAGAATGGTTTTCACAATTACATCTTTTGATTATTTTCATATTTTAATGACTAAAAGGATTGGAATTCTCACCGAAATAAGCCATGTCATTGAGTTCAATAGGAAACCATTTCTTATGATCTCCCTATGGTAAATGATCTATGATATTAGGATAATCTATTATTGCATCATTATTAAAGAAAACATCAAGTTCAGGTATAGGAGGTGAAGCCCAATCGATAAAGTCAAGATGTAATAGTGACAAGGGATCATTTGGGCCATGTTCAAATGTGATAATGGTGTTGATAGAGAAATTATCAGAGTTTAGGAATGTATTGACAAGGTCTATTTCTATACTCTCATCCGAAATGCCATGTTCATGATAAATCTCTCTTTCTTTTTGATTGTCACGATTAGCATAATATGAGATTAACTCTAATGAATCTAATTGTGAACTTTCTCCCTCATGGTATGAGTTACTATAAGTTTTAAAAATATCTATTTTCTTATTTTTAGTGAGAGTCGATAGCTCATCCCATTCATAAACATTGGAATCATCTTCATCAGAATCACTATCCTCTTGTTTATCTATGATTTGACTGAGAAATTCTAGTTTAACCTTTTGTTTCCCTTTTGTTTCATATATTTGATCTAGTCTATATCCCAATCCTATGGTATTCCTCTGATAATTTGGATTCTTTAAAATAGATTGCAAGACTCCTTCTCTTTGCAAACCAATAGGTCCACTTCCTTTGTATGCCATCATTACCAAGATAGCATATCTCTTTCCATAATGTTTATGAGGTATGTTTTCATAATTGATTGTCTCTTGTTTCTTCTCCTTGTAGAGGAATTGCTCAATTTTTTTTTCATTTTCTTCATCTATTAAAGTTCCCTCACTTACAAAAGTGCAAAAAATAGTAGTGGGAAGGGGTTCCAACTATTGTTTTGTTATCAAAGATCTTCCATAGGATATAGTAATTCTATGATAGAGGCAAAATTATTTTTAAAAAAATTAATTTAAAAAAAAAAACATATATATAAAAGTGGGAGGTGGGGGCCACCACCTCCCTCTACCCCCCTTTGTTTAAATACCACCGATAGTCAACATTTTTAATATATTTTTTTAAAAACAATTTTTTTATTAAACATTTTTGTATATAATTTTTTTAAAAAAATAATTTTTTTTTATAAAATTCTGTACATGTAGAATCATGATAAATTTCTTTTAAACACATATTTTTTAAAATCAAATTCCTAGCATTATTTTGATGGAAGAATTATTACGAACCCCCAATTAATATTTTTATTTCTTTTTAAGAAGAATTTTCATATTCATTCAAACCCCTCCCAATTAATTTCTTATTTCTTTAAACTATTGAAAGAGGGTTAAACTAATCTTTTGATTTTCTAATAAACAAAAGATCTAATATTCATATTAAGAATGCATATTACTGAAAACATTCATCACAAGAATTTTTCAGAAAACACTCAACAGACACGATGAAGATAGGAAAGAAAAGAGCATATTAAAATATGTGAAAATCACAAGCGTCTACCTGGACACTAATGCTGATTCACTACACCTCAAAAATTGTAGAGAAAAATCCCTCCTCTTAGAACCTTCTCTTTTTTGAAAATTCCTTCCTTCTCCAAAATTCACTGTCCTTCGAAAATGAACCCCCAAGTTGTGATAAGGAGTTCTCTCCCTAAAATTGGGGCACTAATTGTGTGTTTACTCGAGAGAACTCTTTGCTCACAACCCTTAGTTCATTATTAACTTTTATTTATCTTTCTTTTATCTTTTCCATACACATTCATTAATTAATTAAATTACTTTATTTAATTTTCACTTGAATTCTTTTTAAATTAATTTATTAAATTTAATCTCATGCACGTATCATGCAATCATGAAACTGTTAGAAATGATTGAAAAGATCATGAGAAAAGTTGTTGGAATGATCATATGGAACTGGTAAAGAATGTTCTCAATCATTATTTTTCATTGATGTCAAACTTGCTACTTGTAGGAATGACAATTTCTTTAGTGATCCAAATACTATCAATTAGTTGATTAACAAGGAAGAGACAATCAATAAGATGCAACTAGAACACCAAGAGAAAGGTTGAAGTTATGATGTTGTAATGAAGTACAAGGATCAGTCAAACCATTGATGAAATAATGTACTGATGACATACTCTAAGACACAGAGAATGGGAACACTGAAACATATCAAAGATGTAAGGTTTTAGCTAAGTCTTTTGTAAAGCCCAACTAAGTTCATTAGGGAGAGGGAGCCGAGCAAATACAAGTGCCAAGAAAATACAAGTGTCGAGCAGATATAAGTGCCGAGTAACACAAAGGTGCCGAGCACCAGTAAAACCAACAATGTCGAGTAACACAGAGGTGCCGAGCACCAAGAAATCAATAATGCTGAGTTGCTGCATTATTTTGATAATCAAAGATTTGCCAGATTTAAGCTGACAAGGTTGTTATCTAGAAGTCTGATGAGCTAGTGGCACAAAACACCATGTAGAACATTTTTGAGGCTATAACTAGAACCTAGACGAAGTTTCTAGATAAGAGCAAGATATGGGGTAGATACATTGTATCCTAGCTAATCCATTAGAAACCCTAAAATTGGAGAGGGAGAATTGAGCGAAAAAGGCAAATCAGATTTCTATTTAAGGAGTCATAAGTTCATAAAGGAGAGAGAGAGAGGAGGTCAAACATGAAAGCATAAAATGCTGAAGGAGATGCTAAGGAGGAAAGAGAGCATAGTTACTCTGTTTCAATAAGAAGATCTTAGATATGGATGCATTGGATTGATGAGTAAGAAGACTTAAGGAGACAAAGCTTGAGAGAAAGACAAGTTGTCAGAGCTGAAGTGATTGAAGCCAAGAAAAATATTGAACTGAAAGTGTGATCTGAAATCTACAAAGTATGTTGTAAGTTGTATTAGATCAAAAAGTCATTATCATTACTCTCTAGCAATTGTAACAGTTAGTTTAAATCCTATGGAATTAGGTTGGTTTAATAGCCATGAGGTAAATCCTTTAACAGGGTGACATTCCAAGTGAATGTTCAGAAGTCCTTTAACCAGACCCATTCCTAACAGTTTGGTGAAATCCTCTAACAAGGTCACATTTAACAGTGTGTTGTAAGCCTTTAATAGGGTGGGCTTTTAACAGGGCATCACTTTAGAAGACTGAAAATCAAGTAGCATGTTACTGGTGGTTTTTCCCAAATTGGGTTTCCATGTAAATCATTGTGTCATGTGTTGATCTTGCATGTTTTATCTCTGCATGTTGATTTACTTTAACTTGCTAATATGGTTGATTTAAGTTTAGATGAATGAAAAGTGTATGGATTCATTAAAAGTAGTGAAAAAGTGTTATTAGGGCATTTGGACCTTGGATAGCTGATTCACCCCCCCTCTAAGTTATTCTAAAAGAATTCTAACAATTGGTATCAGAGCTAAACTGCTGATTCAGTTTAAAGGGACTATAAGCAAAAAAGATCAAAATGCCTAAGAGAGAAGTTCCCAAGCTCAACAAAGACAACTTTGTTGCATGGAAAAGTTTGATGAAGCTACATCTTGGATCCATAGGAGATTATGCCCAAAATTCAATTGTTACTAAACATGTTGATCCAACAAGTACTCTTACTACAGAAGATATGAAAAACAAACAGGAACACAATCAGACAATGCTGGAGATTGCTTCTGCATTCAACTATGCTGAATTTGATGATATCAAAGGTTGTGACACTGCATTCAAAATGTGGAAAGCCCTATCAGACATCTATGGAGGAGATCAGAATGTATAGAGAGCAAAAAGAGAAAGTCTCAGAGGAATGTTTGATGATATGAAAATGGAAGAAAATGAGAATGCTGCTCAGTATGGCGCAAGAATAAAGGAAGTGGTAAGTGCAATAAGATGCTTGAATGGTCAATTGGATGAAGATACTATTAATAGTAAGTTCTTAAGAACCTTGCTCCCTATCTATGCTATTAGAGTATTAGCAATACAAGAATTAAGATGTGTGCCAGGAAACATTCTAAGTTTTGAAGGTATAGTGGGTAGACTCACTACATTTGAGTGATCTAATTTTGACAACTACAAACCTGAGAATGTTGAATCTGCATTCAAGGCCAAGCTATCACTGAAAGATGCTGAATAGGTGAAATCAAAGAAAGGAAGAAAAATGAAAAATGTATCTAGTGACAGTAGCACCGATGAGGAAGATGTGGAAAAATTTGAAGCACTACTTGCTAGAAGATTTCACAGAGGCAAAGGAAAATTCAAAGGTAAGATGCCTATCATTTGTTTCAATTACAATGAAGTAGGTCATATTGCTGCCAGGTGTACACAGAAAAAGGATTACAAGGAAGGCAACAAATTCAGAAGAGAAGATAACAAAAGAGATTACAAAGACAAAGGTAAGAAGTGTTATATTGTTGAAGAAAATTTTGATGATAATGATGATGAAGTTGTTTATGTAGCCATGAAGGATCAATCTGATGAAGAAGAGCCCACAAAACTGGTAACATGTATGAACAAGAATGACAGGTGGATCATAGACAATGGATGCTCACATCACATGACAGGAGACAAAAGTAAGTTTGTTAACTTTACTCAATATGATGGAAATAGTGTTAGATTTGGTAATGATGCTCCATGTCAAATCAAAGGAAAAGGTTCCACTAAGCTCACAAAGAAAATTTCATGTGATAATGCATACTATATTGAAGGATTAAACTACAATTTGCTGAGTGTCTCACAGTTAGGCAATATAAGATGCAAAGTAGAATTTGGAAACAAAACTGCAAAAATCTATGATACTAATGGTAAACTAATAAGAATAGGAAATCAAACAAGAAGTAATTTGTTTTACCTTGATATGGATGATGTTTCTTGTTTTATTGCAAAATTTGATGATGAATGGTGATGGCATAGAAGATTATGTCATGTCAACTTTGATAATCTAGTCAATATCAGTAAAATGAAGAAAGTCAGAGGTTTACCAAAATTGAAGAAGCTTGATAATATCATGTGCAAACAGTGTCATCTAGGAAAGATGACAAAGTCAAGTTTCAAAAGCAAAAACTATACATCTAGAGAAGTACTTGAGTTAGTTCATATCGACTTATGTGGTCCAATGGAAGTACAAAGCTATAAAGGAGATAAGTACATAATGTTGTTTGTTGATGACTATTCTAGGATGATGACTATTATGTTCTTAAAGCAAAAATCTAATGCTTTTCAAATGTTTAAGTGGTATGTGGTTAGAGTTGAAAAGGAAACAGGAAAGAGCTTGAAATGCCTAAGATCAGACAGAGGTGGTGAATTCACATCAAATGAATTCGAGATATTTTGTAATGATAAAGGAATCAAAAGACAAACGTTAGCTCCAAGAACTCCCCCACAGAATGGAATTGCTGAAAGAAGAAATAGATCTGTGATTGATTGTGCCAGAACATTAATGATGGAAAAGATTGTTGCTCTAAAATACTAGAGAGAAGCTGTAAGTGTAGTTGTTCATACACTGAACCGAGTACAAGTCAAGAAAGGTACAAATACAACACCTTTTGAATTATTGTATGGTCACTCACCCAATGCAAAACATTTCAAAGTATTTGGTTGCAAATGCTTTATCCTTAAAGATGCTAGAAATGGAAAATTTGATGCAAAAAGTGATGAAGGCATATTCCTTGGTTATTCCACTAGAAGTAAGGCATACAAGTGTTTGAATACTAACACTAACAAAATTGTGGAAAGTGCAAATGTAAACTTTGATAAACATATAGAAGTTCAAGCTAAAGAACCAAAGAGAATGGATGAATACAGAACCTTTGTGTATTCTTATGAAGGAATGACTATTGATGAGGATGATGTCAATCAAATTGAAACTCAACAACAAATTTCAGTTTCAGCCAACTCTCAACCAGTGAATGTCGAGTTGCATTCAGAAGCTGAATTGCAGAATGAAGAAATTACACAATCTAATTCTGAAGTCAGTACACATGAAAGAGATGAAGAACAACCTGACAACTCAGTACATAGTGACCCTGAATCAGAAAGATCAAACATGAAAACAATGACAGAACCAAGATTATCCAAATATGTAAAAAGACATCACCCTGCTAAATAGATAATTGGTGACAAAGATGCAAGACCAATGACAAGGAATAGACTGAGACATGAATCATGTCTGATCAAAAAATCTAAACCTAAGACAATATATGGTGCATTACAAGATGATGACTGGTATAAAGCTATGGAAGAAGAGATTGATCAAATAAAGAAGAACAAAACTTGGAATTTGGTTCCCAGACCAGTTGACAAGAATGTGATTGGCACCAAATGGGTATTCAGAAATAAGCTAGATGAGAATGGTGAGATTACTAGAAACAAAGCTAGACTAGTATGCAAGGGTTATGCTCAAGAAGAAGGACTAGACTATGGGGAAACATTCGTCCCTATTGCTAGAATGGAAGGAGTAAGAACTTTACTTGCATATGCTGTATATAAATATTTTAAAGTCTATCAGATGGATGTAAAGTCTACTTTTTAAAATGAAATACTAGAAAAAGAAGTCTACATTGAACAACCAGAAGGATTTTTTGATGAGAACAATAGGGATATGGTTTGTAAGCTACATAAAGCACTCTATGGTTTGAAACAAGCACCTAGAGCATGGTATGAGAGACTTCACAAGTATCTAGTGAAAATAGGATTTGAAATAACTGATGATAACAACAACATGTACATCAAAGTAGAAAAAGGTAAGGATATTATTGTATCTAAAATATTTGTGGATGACATAGTGTTTGGTGGAAAGGAAATGCTTTTCAAAGGCTTCACTGACAAAATGAAACATGAATTTGAGATGTCTATGTTTGGAGAAATTAAATTTTTTGTTGGATTGCAAGTACATCAACTCAAACATGGTATATTTGTGACACAATCAAAGTACATCAAAGAGATTCTTAAAATGTTTGGATTGGAGGAGTCCAAACCAATCAACACACCAATGGCAATAGGAAATAAGCTATCCAAAAATGATGAATTAGCTGAAGTTAATCAAATAATGTACAGATCTATGATTGGAAAACTACAATATGTTGTACATAGTAGACCAGACATAGCATTAGCAGTTGGAATAGTGGCTAGATTCTCTGCTAATCCTAAAGAAAATCATCTCATAATAATAAAAAGAATAATGAGATATCTTAAAGGAACTGATAACTTTGGTCTATACTACAAAAAGAATGGAAAATTTGAGCTCAATGCATATACAGATGCAGATTGGGGAGGCAACATTGATGATAGAAAAAGTACAAGTGGAGTTGCATTATTTCTAGGCAAAAGGCTAGTTACTTGGACTAGTAAGAAACAAACATGCACATCCCAGTCTACTATAGAATCAGAATATGTGGCAGCAATAGTCAATTGCACAAACATTGTGTGGCTCACACATTTATTGAAAGGAATGAAAGAAGAGGTAACAAAACCTGTGACATTGTATTGTGATAATACAAGTGCTAAAACATATCCAAAAATCCAGTAATACATGAAAAAACCAAGCACATCGCAATCAAGTATCATTATGTCAGTGAATTGGTAGAAGACAAACAAGTGAAGTTGGAATACATTCACACAAAGGAACAAACTACAGATATCTTCACCAAACCATTTCCCAAGGATGCTTATGAATATCTTAGAGGAAAGTTGGGGGTAATACCCCTAACTCAAGCAGTTTAAAGCAACAAGGAAGTTGCCCTGCATCACCAACAATAAATCATTGAAATATCAATAGATTGATGCAGAGGATGATAATAGGAGCAAAAAATCCAAATCAGTCATAAGCATGGTGACAGAGGGAGAAGACATCAAGGAGCCAAAGCTTATATTTTGCATGATAAAGATGCTACATCTTTGGCATTTATGACAAAGAGGGAGAAATATGTAGAAACCTAATCAATACAAAGCAAGAGGGAGATATATATGAAAGAGGGAGATATAGGAGATCAGTAGTAAAGATGCAGCAGCCAAGAAAAGTAGCAGACAATGTATACAATCTTGGTGGTAACTAAGTTGAGTAATTGATCAGTTTGGTTTGCCATCAATGCCAAAAAGGGAGATTGTTGGCAATGATTGAAAAGATCACAAAGACAGTTGTTGGAATGATCATATGGAACTGGTAAAGAATGTTCTCAATCATTGTTTTTTCATTAATGTCAAACTTACTACTTGCAGGAATGACAATTGCATTAGTGATCCAAATACTATCAATTAACTGGTAACTAAGTTGATTAATTGATCAGTTTGGTTTGCCATCAATGCCAAAGAGGGAGATTGTTAGAAATGATTGAAAAGATCATGAGGAAAGTTGTTGGAATGATCATATGGAATTGGTAAAGAATGTTCTCAATCATTGTTCTGTCATTGATGTCAAACTTGCTACTTGCAGGAATGACAATTGCTTTAGTGATCCAAATACTATCAATTAGTTGATTAACAAGGAGGAGGTAATCAATAAGATGTAACTAGAACACCAAGAGAAAGGTTGAAGTTATGATGTTGTAATGAAGTACAAAGATCAGTCAAGCCATTGATGAGATAATGTACTAATGACATACTCTAAGACACGGAGAATGGGCACACTGAAACATATCAAAGATGTAAGGTTTTAGCTAAGTCTTTTGTAAAGCCCAACTAAGATCATTAGAGAGAGGGAGCCGAGCAAATACAAGTGTCGAGAAAATATAAGTGCCGAGTAACACAAAGGTGTTGAGCACCAGTAAAACCAATAGTGCCGAGTAACACAGAGGTGCTGAGCACCAGTAAGTCAATAATGCCGAGTTGCTGCATTATTTCGATAATCAAAGATTTTCTAGATTTAAGCCGGCAAGGTTGTTATCTAGAAGTCTGATGAATTGGTGACATAGAACACATGTAGAACATTTTTGAGGTTACAACTGGAATCTAGATGAAGTTTCTAGATAAGAGAAAGATATGGGGTAGATACATTGTATCCTACCTAATCCATTAGAAACTCTAAAATTGGAGAGGGAGAATCGAGCAGAAAAGGAAAATTAGATTTCTATTTAAGGAGTCATAAGTTCATAAAGGAGAGAGAGAGGAGGTCAAACATGAAAGCATAAAATGTTGAAGGAGATGCTAAGGAGGAAAGAGAGCATAGTTACTCTGTTTTGAATAAGAAGACCTTAGATATGGATGCATTGGATTGATGAGTAAGAAGACTTAAGGAGACAAAGCTTGAGAGAAAGACAAGCAGTTAGAGCTGGAGTGATTGAAGCCAAGAAAAAGATTGAACTAAAAGTGTGATCTAAAATCTGCAAAGTATGTTGTAAGTTGTATCAGATGAAAAAGCCATTATCGTTACTCTCTAGCAATTGTAACAGTTAGTTTAAATCCTATGGACTTAGGTTAGTTTAATAGCCATGAGGTAAATCCTTTAACAGGGTGACATTCCAAGTGAACATTCAGAAGTCCTTTAACCAGGCCCATTCCTAACAGTTTGGTGAAATCCTCTAACAAGGTCACATTTAATAGTGAGTTGTAAGCCTTTAACAAGATAGGCTTTTAACAGGGCATCACTTTAGAAGAGTGAAAATCAAGTAGCATGTTACTGGTGGTTTTTCCCAAATTGGGTTTCCATGTAAATCATTGTGTCATGTGTTGATCTTGCATGTTTTATCTCTGCATGTTGATTTACTGTAACTTGCTAATATGGTTGATTTAAGTTTGGATGAATGAAAAGTGTACGAATTCATTAAAAGTAGTGAAAAAGTGTTATTAGGGCATTTGGACCTTGGATAACTAATTCAACACCCCCCCCCCTCTCTCTCTATTATTCTAAAAGAATTCTAGCATAAAATTTTAATAAACTAATTTTTTTTTCCACTTCTAAATTTATTTTTGAACATTAAATTTGATAACTATTTATTAATTTAAATAATAAGATTATTTAGCATTTATTTAAAATCAACTCTAAATATATTATTATTAAATTAAATAAATATTATCACGTTCCAAATTTATACTTATAACTTTTATCTTCAAATTTAATTCTTTTTATTTAATTAATTTTCCATTAAATTAAATAATTAATTTAATCTTTTTAATTAGAATTAATTAATAGAAAATTCACCAAAGACTCATAAAGTAAAATACAAAAACCTGTCATATAAAAATGCATACAAAATCAAACTAAAGGGTTATAATCATGAATTAATGTCATCCGACACATTCATAGGGTACACAACTCAGATACTTGTCCTAATTTTCTAAGACAAATGGATTAAAGATTTAGGATTTGGACTTAAGAATCTATCTCCCCTCTCTTACCATTGTGATAATGCAATAGGGTATGGTTGTCCAGACAATTTAGGGAAGTCGATACCTAGTACCTGCAACCTGTATAAAATTCAGGCATGCACAAACATAATATTCTAAGCTAAACAGATAATGGCAAGAAGTGGTGCATCATGTAGATTCTGACTAGCAAGTGACTATGACTCCCTTCATTAACCACATCAAAAATACCATACATAAAGAAAACAAACATGTACACCATACACATGTAGTATGGGGTAAGTATCCATATGAAAACACATATGATAATCCATCTAGTTAAACATCATCAATAATTGACAAGCACTGTAATAATCATCATGCATACATGAAGTATAGAGTACCAAGTAATCTCATCATATATGAATTGAATGTAAAACAATATATAATAATCCCAAAATAATGCTACTAATTATCAAACATAAAACTGGCCTAAAAGAGTTTGGCAATGATAGCAATAAAAAATGTAAACTAGGGGTAGGCACTACAATTTTCCCCAAGGTATATTCTCACATGCTCAATTCTTTGAAATTAATTTTTTATTGACATTTAAGTTCAATTTTCCTAATAGTGACTCAACACTTAGTCAAATAGTTACATTGTTACTGATCTCTACACTTTCTACCGAGCTTATCATTCATCTAGCAATGCTAACCAAGTATCTTATTTTCTACTGAGATAAATAGACAATTTGTTGTTCATGTTGAGCTATACAATATCTACTAAGCATCAGAAATAGTTTGCAATATAGCTTGAATGTAGCAGTTTCTACTAAGCTATCTAGTGGAAGTGATGAAGATTCTAGTGTTAACTGAGCTTTGTAGTGTTAACCAAGCTCTACAGTGTCTATTGAGCTCATAGGGTCGACAAAGTGAATCTAGAGTTGACTGATTTATGCAGTGTCAACCAAGTGATTCAACTAATAACAAGTTTCTCAATGTTCACCAAGTCACATAGTGTTGACCAAGTTTGAGCTACTTGAAGAGTGATTAGTATGGACCGAGCTTTATCTACAACCGAGTTCTAGAGTTTTCCGAGTGTTGTTAGTGTTTTTTGTGTATTAGAACATCATCGAGTTTGTCTTCAAAACCTAAGTTACAATAGTTGGGCCGACTTTGTGAATTATGATGAATTTGGTATTATAGCTGACTCCAATAATTAGTTATTTGGATTGATATTTATGTAACTCATTTTCTATCATATCAAAGTGTATGTATGAGAAGTGAATAAGTGCAAATTGAAGAAGGCTACAAGTAGTATAAGGGAAAACAAAGATTTATCTATCACACTCAGGTGATCATTGCAATATAAGGACTCTCAACCAAAAAATTAAGAGTTGTAGATCAGGGATCAGCCATTGATTCATCCTAATAGGTGCATCAGTGAAATCCTTCAATAGGGTAGACTTAACAGTCTTTTACTAAATCTCCTAGTAGAGTGCATACTTCATTGTATGTTTTTAAATCCTTTAACAAGGTGGACATCACAGTCCTTATTTCTCCTAATAGGGAAGATCACTAGAAGTGGTCAATTGTAAGCCTTAATAGGCTAACCTTATACTATAGTACTAAAGCTTGTGGGTATCACCCCACCCCAATTTCACTTTCTATTTGGAAGGTTTTTGGGTTACCATATATTGTGTCAAAGTGTTATGAATGTTTTATTGCTTTCATTCTTTCATGAATGCAATTAGATTAGAATAATATATGAAGGATTAATTGGTGAAGTAAGATAACGTTTTATTGGTTCTTGATTCACCCCTCCCCTCTCAATAACCTAGCCTACCTTATATTTCCAACAATTGGTATTAGAGCTATTAGTTATCATAGAAGAAGTTTGATAGCTTGAGATAAGATAAGAGGAAATGGAGGTATACAAGCTAGATAACACTATTGAGAATGAAAAGTTGGATCTAAAATTTGTGCCCATTGAACAACTGAAGAAAGCAAAGGAATAACTCTCTCAATCATTGAAAAGAAGGAAAGATCTTATAGTACAAATGGATGATAATCTCTACATTAAAAATAAAATTAAAGACTTATGTCTAGAAATAAATTTAAATGAATTTGATGCAACAATCAAAGATCTATTGGACAAAAATTCCAATATTCAACAAGAAATCAAAAACCTAAAATGAGAGCAAGAAATCCAATCGGTTAGATTATGTGAAGTTATGGAAGAAAAAGACAAAGCCAAAGAAGTGATAGAAGATAAGGATAACAAAATTCAACAACTATCCCTTTAGCAAGAAAATTTTGTTGATCAACTCACTCGCGCAAATGAAGAAATCATGAATCTAAGGATAGAGAATGAAAGATTGCAGAATGATCTCAATACTGGAAAAAAAACCAATAAAATAATGATGAAATTTTAGAAAATCATGAATCAATTTAATGAGAAAACTTAGTATAGACACAAAGGAAAAACTAGATTAGGATATATAAAAGAAGGAAAATCATCTCAACAAGAAGCTCAAAAGAACAAAAGGCCTACTTGCAATCATTGTGGTAAGATAGGTCATACATCAAAAAAATGGTAGAGCAATGGTAAAGAAAAATTTAATGGAAAGTGTTATAGTTGCAAAAAGCATAGTCATAGAGCAAGTGAATTCATAGAGAAACCTAAGTTTGAAGGAAAGTGCCACAATTGCAAGAAACAAGGATATAGATCTTTAGAGTGCAAAACCAAGAAGTGGAACCCAACAGAAAAAATTGTGAAAGCAATATTTGGATGGGATTACAACACATGGTGTAGTCACTAATGTAGTGAGTTTGGGCACATTGGAGAAAACTATGTGAAACATCACATGAGGAAAAGAGATGCTACAAAAAGATGTTTTATTTGTACTAAAATTGGAAATCTTTCTGAGAACTGTATGAACATAGGAAGAATTGAAGATGAAAAGAAAGACAAACCCAACAATATCAGAAAACAAATGAGGGAGCAATGGGTACCAAAATCTCCAGAGAATACAAGCCAAAATCATGAAGTGAATGACACCCAACTCAATGATTTGGGTGGCACAATCATTTCAACCCAATTCCCTATGGAGATTACTAGAACTATGATTTAGAAGAATTCATCTAACATAAGTTCCAACTAGCAAGCAAAATGATCCAATCAGCATTCAAGATGCACAAGGATCAACAAGTGATGATGGAAATTCAAGACCTTATCGAGCTAGGTCAGGTCGTAAGACCTTACCAAGAAAGGTCAGGATGCACTAGAACATTGGATGTAGATACTGAGTGATGGTGACTCTACTAAGCTATGAATGTCTCCTGGGAATTAGAAGCCAAACCAAGTGGAGGAAAATCTATCATTGAGTGAGTATACACACGAAACATTAATTGCCAATTAAAAAGAGGAAATTCATTAAAAGGAAGAAATCAAATGACATGTTTTAAGTCTCTTAAGTATGAGACTAGGAATGAAGAAGAGAAAAATTAGATAGAAGATACTCTCATGGAAAAATTGGGTAAGTGGAAATACTCTCCTTATGAGCTTTCACAACAAATATATGATGAACTTTTGGAAGCAGTTAAGCCTAGATGGGATAGTGCAATGAAGACTGCCAAGGACATTTGTGAATCTGTAGTGCAATCAATTTTTATCACATGGAAGAATATCTATGGTTTGCATAAACCCAGTGACTTTGTAGTGCATGTTGATGATAAGGATGTTGAAGATGAGGATGTTGAAGAATAAGAAGAATAAATAAAAGATGATATTGATCTACATGATGAGGAGGAAAAAGGGAAGCCACTAAAGAAAGTCTTCCAAAAATATAGAGCATTGAGGAAACTGATCCAGAGAAGATTGCAGCATTGGTTATGACTTCATTTCTTTACTCTTTGAGAAAAGACTTAGTGGAATCAGGCTCATAGAAGGCTCCTACTAAGTTGGTTGTGGTTACCACTACTACACCAAGCACCCAACCAATCTCTAGATCTCTATTGCCAAATTTTACATTGGCTGAAGTGCCCAACACTTCATCCGTCATGCAACAAGTTCCTCCATCATCAAGCTTGACCAAGCAATAGAAAGGTATTCTTGTTGTCAGTGCTATTTCTACATTTATTACTATTCCATCTATTTCTACATTTTTTTCCATTTATGGCTGAGAATCAGTTTCAACCAAGCACTAAAGTTCTTAGTACAAATAAAGAAATTGTTTTTACCATTCTAAAGGTTAAGGGTAAAGAAGAAGAGGAAGTAATGGATATGGATGAGGATATAGTTATTCCAAATTGGGATATCTCTATCCTCACCCCTAATTAAATGGATAACCTAGGTGAACTATTGAAGAAAAGGGCTAAGTAATAGAAGCTTAGAGAAGAGACGAAGAAGAAGAATCAAGTCCACGAGGACATAAAGAGCATTTTTTTGATGCTCTAAGTATTGAGGTTGATAGAAAACAACCTATTCTAGACCAATTAGCTGAAATTATCTACAAGTCTAATGAAGATTTGAATGGACATGATAAATTGCTGTAGAACTCAAAGAAAGTTTGAAAACAAAGTTTTGGAGCAAGTTGCACTGAAGATTGCAATAGACCAAGTAGATACTTCTAGCATTCTTGCTACACTGGAAACATATGCCAGTAATGTTGTTTCATTGTTTGTCAAATTGAGTGACACATCTATCTTCACAAAGGAGATCAAGGATAAATTGTCCAAGAAAGATGAGGATATGAAGGCAACTGCACACTAGATGTTAATTGATCCAAGTTATAGTTTTGCACATCACATAAGGATCAAATATTTGACAAATCTACATGCAGAATTATTAAGGAAAGAAGCTAGAATCAAGTCCACACTTGAAAAAATTTAGGACATGATTATTTCAAACATGGATGCATTGCAAAAATACATTGTACATGTAAAGACTCTCATTCATGATAAAAAATTCTCCATATATGACCACATGATGGAGTTGTCAATAGAAGTTCAGATAGCCTTACATGCAAGTAAGGTATTACAAGAGAATTGGGAGAAGACTATGGTACTAATTTTGAAGGTACATTCTAATTTCTTGTCACATTTTGGTATTAACTTGTAGATATTATACACCGTTGGCATTTATGTCAAAAAAGGGGAGAATAGTATTGGAAAATGGGGAGAAGCAAACATTTTAATATTATCTATATGATTATTCTAATAAAGAGGGAGAAGTATACTCTCTCTCTCTCTCTCTCTCTATATATATATATATATATATATATATATATATATATATATATATATATATATATATATATATATATATATATATATATATATATATATATATGTATGTATGTATGTATGTATGGGGGATTGGTATAATATTATGCAGATACATGTACAAATAAGAAGAAAATATTTTTACAAAAGAAAATTAGAAAAAATAGAAAAATAGAGTATGTTATCGAGCTACAGAAGCTGGAAGTCAAAACTAAGTTGAAGACATAGTATGGTGATAAATAAAGTTTTTGACTTGTAATTCTGAGTATTTAGATATTTTTGGTTTGATAATTTTTTTGTCACTAATGCCAAAGGGGGAGATTGTTGACATTTAAGGTCAAATTATCCATCAGTGACTCAATACTTAGTCAAATGGTTACATTACTACCAAGCTCTATAGTTTCTATCAAGCTTATCATTCATCCAACAATGTTAACCAACTGTCTTAGTTGCTACCAAGCTAAAAAGACAGTTTGCAGTTCATGTTGAGCTACATAGTATCTACTAAGCATCAGAGATAGTTTATAATATAGCTTGAGCATAGTAGTGTCTACTGAGCTATCTAGTGGAAGTGATGAAGACTTGAGCATTAATTGAGTTTCGTAGTGTTAACCAAGCTCTATAGTGTCTATTGAGTTCATAGGGTTAACAAAATGGATCTAGAGTTGATTGAGTCATGCAGTGTTAACCAAGTGATTTAGTTGTTACTGAGTTTCTCCGTGTTCACCAAGTCATATAGTGATGACTGAGTTTGAGCTACTTGAAGAGTGATTAGTGTGGATTGAGCTTCATCTACAATAAAGTGCTAGGTTTTTCCAAGTGTTGTTAGTGTTTTCCATGTATTAGAACATCACCGAGTTTGTCTTCAGAACTCAAGTTACAACAGTTGGGCCGACTTTGTGAATTATGATGAATTTGGTATTGTAGCTAACTCTAGTAATTAGTTTTCTAGATTGATATATCTGTAACTAATTTTGTATCATATCAAAGTGTATGTATGAGAAGTGAATAAGTGAGAATTGAAGAAGGATACAAGCAATATAAGGGACAACATAGATTTATCTATCATAGTCAGGTGATCATTGCAATACAAGGAATCTCAACCAGCAAATCAAGAGTTGTAGATAAGAGATTGGCCACTAATTCATCCTAATAGGTGCATTAGTCAAATCCTTTAATAGGGTAGACTTAATAGTCCTTTGCTAAATCTCCTAATAGCTCATGCATACTTCATTGTATGCTTGTAAATCCTTTAATAAGGTGGACCTCATAGTTTTTATTGCTCCTAACAGGGCAGATCATTAGAATTGGTCAATTGTAAGCCTTAATAGGTTAACTATTAGGATTAAACCACAAACAAAAAAAATAACAATAACATGCAAATATAGCCAATATCAAAAAATAATAGATCACATAGAAAAAAACAAAAGACACCAAGATTTAATGTGGTTCACCTAATCGCTAGGCTACATCCACCAAACAACAAGTTTGATATTAATATGATCCAATAATTACAACCTGATTACAATCTGTAATCCCTTATAGTTCAATACCGCTACAAGAACCAATTTCAGATCACAACTATGAAATGATCCCTAACCCTTTAAAGCTCTTTTTTATAGAAGTATTTTTACCAGTTTAGGGTTATAATTAATAATTACATGTCGGTCCCAAAATCTTGATAAAATAATGCCCAATTTTTTTTTTCAAAGAATTTATGAAGTTTGTACATTACTTTCCTGATCAGCCACCACAATCTAACAATTTCCCACTTGGGGACTGATCAAGCTCCACACTAAACAACAATATCCCACTTGGAGACTGATCCTGTAGCTATGCTGCTACTCCATGAAGCTCCCACTGGATCAAACCACCCTAGACTCTATTGTTATTTTATTCATGTTCAATCTAGAAGACCAACCAAAGATAAAGAGAAGTGCAACTTCTCTCTTGTTACTACCTTTGTCAACATATCTGCTAGATTGTCATTTGTATGTATCTTCTCTAACTTTAACTGTCCATCCTCCAAAATTGACCGAATGAAATGGTACCACAACTGTATGTGTTTAGTCTTTGAATGTAGAGCTAAATTCTTTGGAAGATGAATGACACTTTGAATATTTGTGAACAAATAATTATCCTTTAAAGAGATCAGATTTCCACAATCCATTACATAATATATTTGTTTCTGGATTTGATTGTGTAGAGATTTTTACCATCAACGTTTCGAATCACACTACATGATCCATCATCAAGATGAAAATAGAGCAAGAGATGTAAAACAAAATGAGTTGCAGAAGTTGACTGACCCAAAAGATAAAGGTACCAAGAGGAAGAGAGATTGCACACTAACCAAAGGAGGAAAGAAGTTTGGACAAGGAACCAAAAAGGGCACACTCCACACACAACAAGAAAGAAAGAGCATAAAATCAAAAAAAAAGACCAAGAAATCAATCAAATGTTGGAAAAGAATGACACCACTAACCAATTCTTAGAACATAAGAAATATGCACGGACAAACAAATACATAATAAAAAGAGAACCTATGGAAAAACAATAAATATAAGCAAATGAAGCAAGCGAGTAATATTACCAAGATATATAATCATATAAGGAGACTATGTAAGAAAGAGTGTGTGAAAGTGAGAGGTAAAAAATGGGCAACCAACATTAAGAAACACAAAAAAATAGTAATAAATAAGAACAAGAAAAAATCACAATAAGAAACAAATCAAAAATGAAAAGAAAGTTCAAAAATACATATAACCAAATAAAAACAACAATTACTACATATATATATATATATATATATATATATATATATATATATATATATATATAGCTAAATGAGACATGTGCACACATAATATAACAAGTGTATGTGTGTGCATGTATTTTATTTAACACGATTGTTAATAGATAAACATAGAAAGAAACCAAAACTAAACAACCAAAAAATAAAAAGATAGCTAATTAATACATATTAACAAATATACAAAACAAACACTATATATATATATATATCAAACACATGTACACATAGTGTAACTACTATGTGCACGCTCCAAAAATATGTACATACCAAAGCGTACACACACACACACACACACACACACACACACACACACACATATAGGAAAGTATATAAAATAAAAGTAAAAACATATATCTATATAACCTGTTGAATAAAACCTATGTACACGAGATAAGGTGTGTGTACGCATTTTATTTAACTGGTTATATATATATATATATATATATATATATATATCAAGGTAATAATATATAAGTATGAAACAGAAACCTATATGACATATTGAATAAGACAAATGCACACGAGATATGGTGTGTGTATGTGTTTTATTTAACATGTGATATATATATATATATATAATAATAATAATGCAAAAAAATAAAAAATAAAAAATAAAAAAAATAAATAAAAATGAAAAAATAAAATAAAGAATTATGCAATGCTTGAAAACCCTAAGAAGAAAACGAGGAGAGAAAACAAAGCAACAAGAAATTTATTGTTTTTCCATAGGTTTTCTTTTTATTATGTATTTGTTTGTCCGTGCATATTTCTTATGTTCTAAGAATTGGTTAGTGGTGTCATTCTTTTCCAACATTTGATTGATTTCTTGGTCTTTTTTTTGATTTTATGTTCTTTCTTTCTTGTTGTGTGTGGAGTGTGCCCTTGTTGGTTCCTTGTCCAACCTTCTTTCCTCCTTTGGTTAGCGTGCAATCTCTCTTCCTCTTGGTACCTTTATCTTTTGGGTTAGTCAACTTTTGCAACTCATTTTGTTTTCCATCTCTTGCTCTATTTTCATCCTGATGATGGATCATGTAGTGTGATTCGAAACATTGATGGTAAAAATCTCTACACAATCAAATCCAGAAACAAATATATTAAATAATTATCCTTCTGAGGATGTCCCAATTCTTCCAAGAAGAACTGAAGCCATATCATCTCCTTGTCTACCTCTGTAGCAGCAACATACTCTACCTCTGTAGTGGATAGAGCATTAATCTTTTGTAACCTAGAAACCTAGCTCATGGATGCCCCACCAATAGTAAAGATAGAACCTATAGTACTCCACCTGGTATCAATATTCCTTGCCAAATCTGAGTCAACATAGCCTTGTAAATCAATAGTAGAGCGCCCAAAGTGTAAACACTTATTGGATGTTCCTCTCAAATATTCAAGAACCCATTTGACTACATTCCAATGCTCAATTCCTAGATGAATCATATACCTGCTAACAACTCCCACTGCATGTGCAATATCTGGCTTGGTACATACCATAGCATACATCAAACTTCCTACAACTGAAGCATAGGGTACCTTGGACATCTTATCCTCCTCTTCTTGTGTATTGGGACACATCTCCTTAGTCAACTTCAAATAACTATGTAAAGATGTGCTTACAGCTTTAGCATTCTCCATAGAGAAATGTTGCAACACCTTCTCAACATAATCAGCCTGAGATAGCGTCAATGTTCTATTCTTCCTATCTCTACAAATCTTCATACCAAGGATTTGTTTTGCTACCACCAAATCCTTCATAGCAAATGCATGTGCTAACTGGCATTTAGCCCTTTAATATGATCCATGTTAGACCTAGCTACAAGCATATCATCAACATATAAACATAAAATAATGTAGCTATCATATCCAACTTCTCAAAGTAGACACAATGATCTAAATGACACCTACTATAACCATGCTCATTTAGATACCATTGCCGAGGTGCTTGTTTTAAGCCATATAAATTTTTCTTCAATTTGTACACTAAGTTCTCCTTACCTTTGACCTCAAATCCCTATGGCTGAGCCATATATATCTCTTCATCCAAATCACCATGAAGAAATATTGTTTTAACAACAAGCTATACTAAATGCAAATCTTCAGTAGCCACAATACTTGAAACAATATAGATAGAAGTCATCTTAACAACAAGAGAAAATATCTCATCAAAATCAATGCCCTTTTTCTATGCAAATCCTTTTACAAGTAACCTAGCTTTAAATATTTTCTTACCTCCATCCTCTTCTTTTAACCTGTAAACCCAGTTATTCTGTAAAGTTTTTTTACCTATAGGCAACTTGCACAAATCCCATGTATTATTCTTTAGCAAAGAGTCCATTTCGTCTTTCATCGCAAACTCCTTCTAAATCTTAGTATCCACCTAAACAACTTCATCATAACTTTTAGGTTCACCAACATCAATATGTAAAATAGGATACAAAGAGGGAAAAAATCTTTGCGGAGGTCTAATTTTCCTTGTTGACCATCTAACATTCATTGGTGTGTGTGATATTTATTGTTGCAGTTGTTGCACATCATAAGGAATGACTGGAACATTAGCTTTTGGAGTATCATCCAACACTACATAATCATCTTCTTTCTTCTCATGTTTTTGCAACAAATCTTTGTACAACACTTTCTCATTGAATATGACATCCCTGCTTCTTAAAATTTTATGATTTTTAAAATCCTGAAGCCTAGAACCAAACTCATTAATGCTATATCCAACAAATACACATTTATTTGACTTAGCTTCCAACTTGGTTCTATTTTTATAATCTATGTGAGAAAATGCTTTACAACCAAAGGTTTTGAGAAAAGAATAACTCACCTTCTTACTAGTCCATGCTTCCTCTGGAATACCATAGCCCAAAGGAGTAGAGGGACCTCTATTAATCATATATACAGTAGTATTGACAGCCTCTACCCACATGTGTAAGGGCAACCCAACATGCAACCTCATGCTCCTTGCGTGCTCCATTATAGTCCTGTTCATACATTCAGCCACTCCATTTTCCTATGGAGTCCTTAGAATAGTTTTCTATCTACGAATACCATTAGTGGAGCAATAATCTTCAAAGTCATGACTGCAATACTCACTACCATTATCAAATCTAAGACATTTTAATTTCTTACCAGTCTTATTTTCAACCAAGCATTTCTATTTGTTAAAGTTTAAAATACATTAGATTTGTATCTAATGAAATAAAACCATACTTTTCTAGTTGCGTCATCAATAAATGTAACATAATAATGAGAGTCACCAAGGGAAGATACCTGAGTTGGTCCCCATACATCGGTATGCACAAACTCTAATTTCTCCTTTTTGTTTTCCTTTCCAATCTTCATAAAACTCACTCTCTTTTGTTTTCCATACACGCAACTTTCATAGAAATCCATATTAACACATTTTAGAGCTGTAAAACTTTCTTTGAATGAAGTACTTTCATACCTTTCTCACTCATGTGCCCAAGTTTGTTGTGCCACAACACTGTATCATAATTTATAGTAACTATTTGTTCTCCCTACTCAACTACAACAATTGTTCTTGAACATTCATTTTTCTCTGAAAAAATTAAAGTAGAAGGAACAATATGACCTCTACAAAGATATAAGGTGCCTACTTTCACACCTTTTTCTACTACAAAGGAACCTTTTGAAACCTTCCAATTTTTATCATTAAAAGTAACTACACAACCCTAATCATTGAGTTGCCCAACGGAAATTAAATTCCCACTTAGCCTTGGAACATGTCTTACCTCACGTAATAGCCAATGATTCCCATTATGCAACTTAATCTTAACTTTCCCTTTCCAACAATCTGACAAGGTTCATTATCCCCGAAATAAACAAGTCTAGAATCCCCTTAGACATAATCAATGAAATAACTTCTATGAGGTGTAGCATGAAATGAAGCATGAGAATATAAAACCCATGAATCATCAACATTTTCTAAAGACAGAAGAAAAGCATGCTCTTCGGATTTGTTACTTACCACATTTTCTTCCTTGTCTCCATCTGGTTTATCTCCTTCATTTTTCTTTCGATTCCAACAATCTTTATTTTTATGCCCTTTTTTCCCACAACACCAGTAGTTGTTTGGTCCTCTCAATTGAGACCTCCTCCCCTTTGACTTTCCTCTTGATTTTCCATGATTTCTAGAATTACTTCCTCTCTCAATCATTCTACCCCCACTTTGTGCATTCAAAGCACTTCTTGATGTAGATCCACCTGAGGTTTTCCTACAAGTTTTCTCACTCAAAACAACACCAATCACATCATCGTATTTTAGGGTACTAGATCTAGGAACATAATTACTCACAGCCATTATCGAGCCATTCCAGCTTTCAAGCAAATAACACAAAATCAAGAGAGCTCTAATTTCTTCATCAAAATTAATTCCCAAAGAAGATAATTGACTAGTAATAGTATTAAACTCATTTAAATGATCTACAACAGATCCACCTTCTGCCATTTTCATATTAAATAAATGCTTCATGAGAAATACCTTGTTTGAAGCAGAGGGCTTTTCATACAGTTTCACTAGGGTTTACATCAATTCTTCTGTCATCTTTCTTTTTGTAATATTAAATTCCATTGATGGTGCCAAGCATAATTGAATGCTTCCAAGTGCCTTTCTATCTAAAAGATCTCATTCATCATTTGACATAGATCCCTAATTCTTGGCTTTGCCTTCCAATGACTTCCATAAATCCTTCTGATAAAGATAGTCTTTCTTTTGCATCTTCTATAACTGGAAGTTCTTCCCATTAAACCTATCAACCCTTAGTTTACCCTCATCTACCATCACTCCCACTCAACTGTGAGACTTTCCTACAGAGGATAACTAAAAAAAAAACTAGCTTTGATACCACTTGTTAGGATTAAATCACAAACATAAAAAATAACAATTACATGCAAATATAACCAATATCATAAAATAATAGATCACACAAAAAAGAACACAAGACACCAAGATTTAATGTGGTTCACCTAATCCCTAGGCTATGTCCACCAAACAATAAGTTTGATATTAATACGATCCAATAATTACAACCTGATTACAATTTGTAATCCCTTACAACTCAATACTGCCACAAGAACCAATTTTACATCACAATTATGAAACAATCCCTAACCCTAAGCTCTTTTTTATACAAGTATTTTTATTTTTACCACTTTAGGGTTATAATTATTAATTACATGTCAGCCCAAAATCCTAATAAAATAAGGCTCAAATTTTTTTCGGGGTGATGCCTCAAGCCCCAAAGAATTTATGAAGTACAATACTTTCCTGATCAATCACCATAATATAACATTAACTTTATACTGTAGTACTAAAGCTTGTGGGTATTATCCTCACCCTAGTTTTAATTTCTATTTGGAAGTTTTTGGGTTACCATATCTTGTGTCAAAGTGTTATAAATGTTTTATTTCTTTCATTCTTTCATGCATGCATTTAGATCATAATAATATATAAATGATTAATTAGTGAAGTAAGATAAAGTTTTATTAGTTCCTGATTCATCCTTTCCCTCTCAGTAACCTAGCTTACCTTATATTTACAACATTTTTATGTCTAAAGACTTTGAATTAGATGCTATATTGCTAGGATCATGATTGAGAGATGTGGATATAACTCAATTGTATGGTATTAGATAATATGTTGATGATATCACAGTATTGCAATGCTGAAAAGGATTGGGTTTTCCTTTGATTATTATCTCTTGTCCATCATGAGGTAATTTTAGACACTAATGAAATGTTGAAGGGGCTGCTTGCATAGAGCCAACCTAAGGATGTCCCAAGAGAATTTTGTATGCTAGTTCCATATCAATAACTTGACAAGGTACATCTTTGACCACAAGATCAACTTTGATAGGTAACACAACTAATCCTTTAGATTCTCTTTCTTGTTTATCATAAGATTTTATTGTGAATTAGTTTTTAGGATCTACATTTTTTTTAGAAAATCCCAGTACAAGGACTAGCTTTTGAGTACATATATTCTAGCCAATTCCTCCATCTATAAGAACTCTTTTAATTTTGTGATTTTGTACAAGGAATTCAATGTGGAGTGGAGCATTATGAGGTTGGTTAATGGAAATATCACCATGTTCAGTAAAGGATATGAAATGTGGTGTAGTCAAATGTCCCACCATAGGTTGGAATTGATCATGATCTAGATTATGAGGACTATGGTTTCTAAATGAGTTTTTTCAAGAATTTCTTTGTGTGATGTTTACAATTGCAAAAGCTCTAATATGGATATCCAGGCTGGTGTTTTCTTCAATTGATCCAAAAGGTTTTATTGTTTTGATGTCTCAGGAGTAGCCTTTGGTACATAGACAACTTTTTTTTGAGATGTGGATAGTTTGGGTGAGATACCTTGTAGTGTGACCTTAGCTTGATTTCTAGTGGTAGCATTAAGTTTTTGGACTCATCCTTCTCATGAAAGGTAATGACATTGGCATAATATTGAGAAGGGTCGTATTCAAATGTGTTGTTAATGTACATGTAGCATGTAGTATTATAACTGGCTTGATTGTCACTTTTATTGTTAGAGAAAATTCCTTTATCATGATCTAGAAGTGGATCTTTGAATGGAGTATGTGTCTCATTTAAGGTATGTCCATCAATATTTATTTCACTGCTCTCAACCTAATCTTGTATCACATTCTTTAATCTTTGATAGTCATTCATTTTACATCCCTTGCCTCTATGGAATTCATAATAGTCATCATCATTCCACCATGATTGTTTCACTTTTGGTCCATAATATTTCACTTCTGGAAGTGTTATAAGTTTTTGAGTGATTAACTTCCTTAGAGCTGATTTGAGAGATTGACCTATAGGAGTGAATGCTATTTTCTTGGTTATGAAAGATGTTTTGTGAAAGACTAATTATTTCATTTTTATTTGGGATAGCTTGAGTATTTCTATTTGTTTGAGGAGTAGTAGATTTGGTTCCTAGATTCAATACTAGTTGTGATGTCAGGACATTTTGATTATCTACTACTCCATCACTAACAATATTCTTGTTTTTATTCCAACATTTGAATTTGTCATTGTTGGCATTGGAATTAATTTTGTTGAGATTTTAAGAGCTTTCATTGTCTTTTGTGTAAAGTTTGAGTTCTCCTTTTCAGATCATATCTTATTCAAAATTTACACCATTTTCAATGAGCTTTTTGAAGTTTGGTGGACATTGTAATTATACTCTACATCTCATGTCTAGTGTAAGATTTTGTATAAGAATATCTATTTTTATCATGTCCAGGGATGATTCTTGGATATTTTGACAAAAGGTGACACCATCTTTGTATGAAGGTGAGAAATGGTTCCCCATTCTTCTATTTTGTATTGCAAAGGTCTAACATTGTCACTTCATGTCTAATATTGTAATAATAATGTGTTACAAACATATCAACTAGATCATAAAGGACTTGATACTAAGTAGTAACTTATAAAACCATTCCATAGCTTGGCCTCCCAAACTTAGTGAAAATAGTCTCATAAGGTAAGTCTCATCATGAGCTACTTCAATGCAGGCAACATAGAATTCCCTAACATGGTCTTGTGGATCTATATTTCCTTTGTATTTGTGAAATTTGGGAACCACAAAATGAGAAGGGAAAAAAATCATGATCAAGCTCTTGTCAAAAGGATATAGATTTATGTCTTCTAAAGTGTACCTCTTGATTGAAGATCTAGTTTGAATATCTTAGATTTATTGTTGAAGAATTTGGATCTCTTGTACTAGAGGGTCTAATGATAATGTATGTCCATATAAGGTGTTTCCTTGAGTATTAAATCCTTGAGGATTTCAACTATAGGGTTCATACTAGGAAGATTGTAACTTTTTTGATGAGGTCCTTGAAATGTTGAATTTTTTTGTTAGAAAGGACTTGGTTGAACATATTGTGTTGATATTTGTTTGACATAACCTTGAGGATAGATATGTTGGGGATAACCTTGTTGTGTAACAGCTTGTTGGGTCATCCCTATTTGATAAGATCCTTGATATGTTGAGATTCATTGTTGGGAATGACCTTGTAAGGTTAAATTTTTTGGACTAGGACCTTGTTGGGTTACACCTTGTTGACGAGACACTTGTTGGATATACCTTATTAAGGAGGTTCTTGTAAGGTTAAAATTGGTAAAGTAGGACCTTGTTGGGTTACACCTTGCTAAGGAGATGCTTGTTGGGTATAACCTTGTTGAGGAGGTCCTTGTAAGGTTACAATTGGTGAACTAGGACCTTGTTGGGTTACACCTTGTTGAGGAGATGCTTGTTGGGTATAAATTTGTTGAGGAGGTCCTTGTGAGGGAAAATATTGTTGGGAAGAATCTTGTTGGATTAATCCTTGGGATGTTGAACCTAATAAAGGACCTTGAGAAGATGAACTTTATTGAATGGGTCCTCGTGAATGTATAGTATTTTTTTGCAAAGGATCACTTGATGGTAAAAGACCTTGGAGGTCTAACCTTGTTGAAAAAGATCTCATGGGGCTAACCTTTGTTGAGGGGGTCCTTGATCACAAGCAGTGTTCCTAAGTTGATTGAGATCAAAATTAATAGTAAGCTTGACACATTGTCGTGCAAGTATCATGAAGTATTGTTCTTTATCTAGGTCTAATATTTTTCCCATTCTCTTTTGAAACCTAGGATATTTCATAGCTTCCTTAATCTCATCCTCATTTGGTTCATCCTCCATTGAGTATCAAGAGGACTTAATAGTTTCTTTGGGCCAAGGACTTTCATATGTATTCATTTCTTCCATGTTGTCTTGTTGTTTTTGGGCTTTCATATTTTGAACTCTAGTTTGAAATACCATAAAATGTCAAAGTGTAGATGTTGGTTGAAGGATTAGCTAAAGTGTTGAAAATTTGTGTGTAGACAATGAAACTCTAAGTCTATAGGAGATAGGTACTCACTATGGTGTTGACAGAGAGAATTCAAAATGTCAATCTAAGTAAGTTTCTAGATAAAGGATGATAAATCATGATAAGGAAACTCACTAAGATGGACTTATGTAACACTAGAGATTGATGATGAATGTTTGTAGGATTTTGGTATGGTAGACTAGAAGGACATAAAATGGAAATGATGTTCAAATTGGTATTCTTTCTACATGAAAGTTTCAATTATTGATGCAACTAGAATGAAAAACCAAATGGGTATCCAAAAGTGTTTTTTAAATTTTTTTAAAAGGTCTCTAATGCTCTTTATCACAGCTGCACAGTAATGAATGCACAAACATACTAAACATATGCACAAATGAGAATGAAAAATGTGTGATAATCAATATTATAAATGCATAGATACAATGAAGAAATGTACATAAATGATACACAGAAGCACACAATCATAGATAGAAGCATAGATGTACAAACTGGAAGTGTAACACTAAATGATAAATTCATAGGTATATAATAGATTTACATGAATGTGTAACAAATGTGAAATTTTGATAGAATTTGTAAATTCTTGTTATGATTTGAGGTTTTAAATTTTTTTTGTTGTTATTTCTAATTTTTGGCAAGAAAAATATGGCACGCATAAACTATTATGAATGATTTCCTAAAAGTGTTTCCAAAATGCAATGCATAAACACACCACAATCCTAAGGTTGGCTAGGATAGTATCTGTTGAATTCCCACTTGGACTAGGTCTATCCATGCTAACTCAATCTGGATAGAATGGTAGCTTGGAGGCACATGCTCTCCCTTATAGTGCACTCACTTCTCAGGCACACTAAGCTAAAAATTCTAAGGGTGATGAAATCCCAAGGAATCACTACCCCACAATAAAGTCACAAGAGGTGTGGGATGTCTTTAAGGATCCTTAACACTAGTAGATAGAAGGTTTTTGGAAATTTATAAAAAATATTTCGTAAGTGCATCTATTTGGAAGGTTATGCTCTTAGTCACTTTTGTCATTCCATCATAACAATATTACAACCACTCCAAAAAAACTTTGTCCCAGTGGATTTTTATTTATAGTGGATTAGAAGAGCTTTGCATTAGCCTATTACCACTTGGTTTTTCCCCTCTCACTAGGGACACTAAAGAAAATATGGGGAGGTGGGCCCTCTAATGATTAGTACAAAGTTCTCTTACACCCAAGATCCACGACTAGAAAGGGAAGAGGAAAATTTCTGTACTAAAACTAGGAAAAATATAGAACATGGCTATTCCACAAGACACAATTGACATGATGATCTAATCTAAAGAAGACACACAAAATTGAAAAGCATGTTCTATTTTAAGACCAAATCAAGGTTATGGTTTTCATTTAACAACCCTTTTAGCAACTTGCAAATGAGGATCAAATCAAATATGTTTTTGAGGGGCCTTCTATACAATGTCCTATAAACCAACCTAGAGAAACTACCAAAGTGAACAAAAACTTGTTAGAATGTCATAAATCCAAAATGCAACTAGAAAATTAATCAAAATATAACAACTGAAATGAATGCATAGTTTTGCAATAACAATAAATATAAGCGCAAATATGAGATAGATGCAACTTGAATAGATGAAAGAAAAATATTTATGATATGTAAGTGTAGGAAAAATGAACGCAAGTTTCTAGTGAATAGATGCAAGCTTTTAGTGAATGAATGCGTAGAAATAACATATGCATGTTAGAAAAGAAAAGAGGTGCAAAAAGGCATAACAAATGCATAGAAATGTATGAAAGTGTAGCTAAAAGGAATGGATGCAGAGATCTAAAGAGTGGATGCACCGAAATGACCTATAAGTTTCTTGCACATGTAAAAACTACAAACAAAGATCAAATTTTGGGGGTTGGGCCTCATGGTGGGTGCCAAAAATCTATGTACAAATGAGTGACAATGCCTAAGGAATCAATCTAATCTAACAAATGAATACCCAATAAAGGATTAAAATTCAAAATGGAATCTTTACCTTTCCTTACCAGCTGTAACATGCCTCCATTATTCTCCTAAGCTTGAGTTTCCTGACTCATGAGTCTTCAGATCTTGGTTAGATCCTTCTTCAAGATACTTCAAGGTTTTGGAGATTGTGAACTTCAATGCAAGATTCTATCAAATGATCCTAGAATGCTAAATGCAAATGATGGATATGGATGGATCAGAGAACAAAGATTCTAATAGAGATCAGATGAATAACTATGGAGTTGATGAATAATTGCTTGATTTCTAAATGCTAAAATTTCTAAAATCTAATTGCTTGTAATTCTAAGTATTCTAATTGTAAGTCTTCTAATATGTCCTATATGAGGGAATGGGGGTTCTTTTTATAGACTTTCGGAGGGCCTTAGCCTAGGTGGAAACATTTGAAGGTGGAGAGATAATCTAGGACACATGGACTTGTGAGATTGACTTAATTGAAGGAGTTGAGAGAAATTAGGATTTAGATGAGATATAGTAGAAAAACTAAGAAGAGGAAAGACTCATGGCATACATCTCATCTAGACTTCTTAAGAAGACTCTTACTTTAAGGAGGACTCCATGGACAAGTGTCTCATGAGTCACTATTGATTGCATGCAGTGGATTGACTGACTCCAAGTTAGTAGAAAAAGTGGAAGAATACTTTTTAACCCAGAGACACGTGTCCTAGAGACTTACTAACACAAAGCCACATACCCTTTTTTGGCTCCACAAAATAGGACACATGGGTGAGGATAAATAGGATTATTTACTAATTAATTAAAATTAATTATTAGTGCAAATATGATGTGGTGCATGACATGGACTAACCAGGTGGACTAATAGACATTGTCATTTAAGTGAGTGGATAATTAAGCAATTTAAATAAATCACTTAATAGGATTATTTAGAAGACTTAGGATAATGTAACTGACTTAGGTACAATAACTTAATAAATTAAATAATTTATTAATACTAATAGAAGAATAATATTAATTAAATATTTAAATATATTAACAAAAAGTTAATTAAATTAATAAATTAAATAATTTATTAAATTTAATATAAGAAAAATATTAATTAAATATTAAAACTATTTAATTAATTGACTTGACAATTTTTAAGTGTATACATCTTGCCCCTCATTAGAATAATGTGTGGAAAACACATTGTTTCAAAGAAATACACTTGATTTTATTGCCCCTACCCCAAGACTTTGCATGACATAGACTAGATGGGATGCCCCCTCAAAAGATTGATCAAATTGTGAATTTATTTTTTTCAAAATTTATAGTTAATTTGAGCAATCTTTTGATAAGTGAGAAGAAGGAATGGTGAAGGTGATAGATAATTAATTAAGGTAATGTTGTATAGTAACACTCCCAATCAAGGGATCCCACAGGTATAAATAGGGAAAAGACAAGGTGGGTGAGTCATCATATGCACACTTGGCAGTTTGAGATTGGATGAGAGCTAAGATAGTGAGCATGTTATTTCATATTGTAGACCACTATTTTGAGTGAGTCTAAAGGTACTAGTGGCTAGTCTACTATGGAGATTTGGTATGTGATTGATCCCTCTTAGTTAATTGATAGGTTTAGCTTGAAACTTTAATAGATTTGACATGGTTTTGATAGATATTTGATAGGTTGATATAGTAGGTAGAATTTTATAGAAAATTTTAATTAGCATAGATAGATGTGTAGTTGTGGTGAAAAAATGTGCAAGTATACTACATGAATGTGCAGTAGTTGAAGATAATGCACATTCATGTCATAATAAGCACATTGATAGTGTGCAATTTTTCTTTTGATGTATTTGTGCATGTGTGAAATGCATCGGCACATGTGTAGAATAAGGTTGTGCTTTTGTTTTTAAGGGGCTTTTTTTAGGATTAATGCACAATTATTTAGGGTTTGTATAGATTTGTGATAAATGTGCATTTGTATAGATATTCACCGCTTTGGTTTTTTATAGTTGCACAAATGTTAAATTTCTGCAAGTGTTTGACGATGTCGCACATTTGTGATACAAAGCTCTGCACTTGTCTTTATTGATGAAATGTGGGTAGGAAGATGTACTTAAATAAATTCAATAGGGTAGAATGATGGTCTCTGTTTAATGAGGATAACTGATAAGACTAATGTAGGCATCTCTATAGCAATGCATGCTAGAGCCTAGAAACCCAATTAGGCTTAGATGAATGATAGATTTCATGGGAAACATGTGATAAAATCAGTTGTAGGATAAAACAGTTAGGCCACTTAGGTGAATTAGCTTAATAAATTAAATAATTTATTAATACTAATAAAATAATAATATTAATTAAATATAAAAAATATTTAATTAATTAATAGAAAGTGAATGAGCTTAATAAATTAAATAATTTATTAAAGTTAATTCAAGAAAAATATTAATTAAATATTAAAATATTTAATTAATTGACTTCACAATTTTTAAGTGTATACAATTATAATTTATCAATATTAACTCTGTCATATTTAAATTTTTTCTTTATCCAAAATCTTGAAATTAAACTTTTAAATTAAGTTTTAAATTAAAGAACATATTTAATTAATTTCTAATTAATTAAATATTCTCATATGTTAATACTTTCTTTAATAAAAAAATATTTAATAATTCTCAATATTATATGATTAATCCAAAAATTATAATTAAATATTTTACCCAAAAAATCACATAGCCAAATCCACATAAAAATAGCTTTAGCAAAATTGACCAAAATCCAAAATCAAACAACACACGTAAAGATAAACTCACGAGTATAAAAAGGGTGATAAGTCAGATACATGTTCTCCTTCTCAATGCAAGTAATTAGGCTATGGCTGGGATTGGACTTGAACATTATTTTCTCATTCTTACCTTTGAGTTATTTCTATATGACGTAATCATCTTGACAATTCAGGAAATTTGATGCTTGGTACTTACAAACCTACATAAAAGACGAGCATGTACATGTGCATATATATATTTAAGCTAAAAAAAAAAAGGTGATTACAACTCCCTCCCTCAATCACATAGATTACATCAAATATAACTGTAAAATAAATACACATACCATACACATGTATGGGGTAAGTACCATAAATAAATTGTGAGCATAAATAACATCATATTCTAACAGGAACATCTCGTCACCATAAGGATACAATACTATCTTTCAAAGATGTATCAAATGACATCATCTTGAAGGTAATTCTATTAATTAGCTAAGAGAAATTAAAGGATTATAAATACAAGTACACAATCACCACTAGTTGATATAAATAAATTACTCTACATATCCAGATATTGAATTTCAAGGATTTTGAAGAGTTGGCAAGTTCAAACAAGGCCCAATAGGATTTGAACAATAAAATCTACAATCATAGAAAAGGAGGGGTATTATACTATTGATCTTGATAATGATTTTTCTAACATTCTTTCAAAACAACATTCACTTACATCTATTCTAGAGCATAGTGACTCTCACAAGGGCTCTTGTTCAGAATCAATTATTGTTCCTATTATGTTAAATGCTAATCCTCTTTCAAGTTTTCCACCTTTTCTAAATGATACAAACAAATATTGGGGAGGTGGATGATGTACTTGAGTAGTCACTCTAGCATAGTAGCTTTTGTGTGCTTTCTTTTTTTGATGTTCTTCCCTCATATTGTGCTTGTTATATATTTGTTTATAGTTCTTTAAATGGACCTTGTTGCTATGTTGGTACAAGGAGATAAAGGAATCAAAATTTCATATCATTCTTCTATTTTTATCATTCTTCTTCTATATGATCTATACCTTATGTGCCATTCTTTTTCATCTTCCAATCACAAAGTCCCTTTTATGCACCAAAATAGGACTTTTCTCAAAATCTGCAGGGAATCTCTCATAATTAGTGCTTGTTCTAGGACACATAATTTCCTTTCCTAGCTGGCCAATAGGATAAAAAATATTCTAAATGCTTTATAAACATATCTAATTTCCTCATTTTTAATCCATCACTCATATGGACATAAAAACTCTCTATCCACTTTCAAGCATTCAAAACATCTTCAAGTGCATTCTAAGATATCCTTTTGCAATCCATCAAAGAGGAGATCTCTTTCATTCAAGGTAATTTCAAGGAGATTTAAAGGAGTTCATTTGGGGGATTCATCATCTATCTTCCACCCTCATTCCACAAACCTTCAAGATCTAGCTATATGATTAGTATTATGATTTAGGATAGAGTTTACACTATGGTTGATATAATGGTTATGGTTAGGATTTTGATTAGGTAAAGCTTTAGGATGAGGATAGGAAAAGTGTTTTAGATTTAGCATACATATTATGGTTAAGGAAAGGGTAACAACTATGATTAGGATTAGGGATATTATTAATGATTAAGATTGATATTATAGTTAAATTATGTAGTTTACATAATTATTAGAGCTAGGGTTTCAAGTACGACTAAGGTGAGGGTTGGGGTTAGGGTTTAAGGTCTAAGTTATGGTTTATATCATGGTTATGGTTTGGTTTAGGTTTTGTGTTAGTGATATAGATAAATTTAGTGTCATTCGAGACTAAACTAAAATCTTTTCTACCTATTACTTAGTTCTAGCCACTCATTTTTCTATTGCCTCTTAATCTCCTCCACTCCTACCAAAACCCTACCTTACCTTTAATTTATTAAATCTACTAGAACCTCTTAATCGCAAATGTTGATTACCACGAGACTTCTATAATGAAAATTTCTTTCTTCTTCTTTTTTTGGCTTATTCCATGTAGGAGACCTAATGCATTTGTGGTTTAACACTATCTTGTACATGTGAAATCTTGAGCCCTTGTAAATATTCCCCTTGCATACTTGCATCTTTGAGAGTTCATTTTCTATCTCATCATCATTATATTGTCATACTTGTATCATCTTCATTATCAATCAACCATATCCATTTTCTATAGCCTCTTGTGATTTTTTATACAAAACTAAAAGAACTTACATTTCATCTACATAATATTTTGAAAGACAGGAGGAGAAGGTAGTTAAGAATTCCATGAAGGAAATGATGTTGTTTAATATTTATATAACATATTTTGTGATTTCGAGAAGAAGTATTATCTTGATATGATGATTTAATACATTATGGTTTCTCTTTTATGAGTAGGATAGAATAGGTCCCCACATGCTATTTGATTGTCAATTTCACTTATCATTAGATTTTATTTTAGGCTCCATCCTTGAGGACCTTCATGCTGGATCTTCATAGTTAAAATTGACTTTTGGATCCTTGAGTTCACATTTTTTCCTAACAATATGATTGAAAGGGTTTTCTTTTTAAGCTAAATTAGCCTCCAAAGACATACTCATTTCTTTATTTTTCTTGATACTAATGTCTCTTTGGTCCTTAGTTAGACACACTTTAATAATTTACCCATGTGATTTTCTATCTTTCCTTGGTTCCATTTTGTTGTGGTTTTTCTAGGAACACTAGAGCTGATTGGAAGCACAAACATCACATAAGATTTGTGGTATTAGATTCCATTAGCTAGCAATGGCCACTTCACTTTTCAAATTTTAAATTTCCTTAGTATTTCATCTATCAAACCATTTCATAAGAGATGAGTTTTCTTTCCTCCAAAAAGTGGAATGATAAGGTTAGTATAGTGGAGGTTACCAAGGTTGATGTAAAAAATCCTATAATTGGTGGGTCACACATTTTTTTCAAAATTAGAGAGAAAGATTCCTTGTTTTATCTTTTTGAGCTTTTATCTTGAGACTCTAATAAATGTCAATAAGATCCGTTATTTGTTGAGCTTCTTGGACTTGAGATTTTCTAGCTAAACAAGTGTTCAACAAATTGCTAATGGGAGGTTTATTGTAGTTCAATAGTCACTGCATCCTCTTAGATTCATATTAGTCTTAGAGGAATCCATGACCTACCTAATGATTTGACAATAAATAATGAATAGATATGGTGATATTTAGTCTTCTATTTTCAATTGACATGAGGGATTAAAGAAATCAATTGGCTCACTATAAAGGATTGTGATGTCCCCACCTAATTTATCTCCAAATTTTCCCCAAAAAAATTATAATAGAAACAAATTAGGGTTAGAGTTACATCTCGCCAAATAAAAATTTCTTCAATAAGTGTAATCTTTGGCTCAAATTCTACAATCATAAAATAAGTGATGAATCATGGATAGGGAGATACAAGTGCCTCACCTAAGCCCAAGAACAAAACTTTGGCCTCTTGGCCTTGGTAGTAAGCAATATGCACATCCATCCAAGGTTCCCACCTAGATGGAAATATTTATGATCCCTTGTTCCTTGCACCATCTCCCTCCTATAATAATGGTAATTTAAAAATAGATTATAGGCATATGCATCTCTATATAATCATAACTAAATAGTTATAAACCTATTTGATTCTCAAATTATATATATATATATATATATATATATATATATATATATATATATATATATATATATATAGGTTAAGTGCCCAAGGTTTCCAAGTACAACTTGGCCATTATATGCAATACAATCTCAATTAAAAACACACGTCTAAAGATGTGTCATACGCAACTTGGAAGGGGTGGCACATTTTTTTAGGGAGAATATATGAATTGATTAATGAAGAAATATTTAGTTAATGTTTCAGATAAGGACATTATAGTAGAAGTATTTTGGTGTTCATAGCAACGATATTCATCCCCAACATTGAAGGAGTAGAGAAGAGCTAGAAGCACATATATGTCTATTATACAGAGAAAGTAATTGTGAATGCATCAAATATTCATCAATGGATCTAACTTACCATGCAATGCAAAATACATAAGATGAATTAATATTTCATATAAAACACTTGGGAAAACCAAAAGGTGAGAAAAGTCTTCCCATAGTCAACTAGAACACTCATGTCTTGAGAAGTGTGATCTTATTGCCAAAGGACAATTTGGAATGAATATCATACATAGTAAGTGGTCATATATGAATGAAATAAAAAATGTAGTGCTAGTAATAAATAATTCTTTATAATCACTAAAGAGGACGAATAGAAACTAAGCGACTAAAAGAAGGAATGGTATCATTAACAAAATGGTGGACTCAAGTGTAATTGAAAATAGGTATAGTGATATCAATAGAAAGAATAATATCACCAAGAAACCAATGATAGTGATTGATTATCAATCTTGGCCATAATAGTGATTGAGTATAAATCTTGGACATGATAGTGATTGAGTATCAATCTTGGACAATTTGGAATAAATATCATACACAATAAGTGGTCATATATGAATGAAATCAGGAATGCAATGCTAGTAATAAATAATTCTTTATAATCACTAAAGAGGACGAATAGAAACTAAGGGACTGAAAGAAGGAATGGTATCATTAATAAAATGGTGGACTCAAGTGTAATTGCAAATAGGTATAGTGAAATCAATAAAAAGAATAATATCACCAAGAAACCAATGATAGTGATTGAGTATCAATCTTGGCCATAATAGTTAGTAAACTTGACAATGATTAATGAAGATAAAACATCTCAAATGTTAAAGGCTTACAGTTCCAACAACACAAAGGGGAGATGGGTATGAGATTAAGTGTCATGGAACATTCAATGATAAAGGATATCATGTTAATCTTGTATATGCACTAGACAACAATAAAAGGATATTCATGATAACTTTATAAATGCAGATGATCACATGAATTAACAATGTGGACAGAAGAATAAACCATGAAAAGGGATATAGAGAGACATCAAACATAAGAATTAAAGTTTATACAGTGAAAGTAGATAAAGGAAAGAATTGGACACTTTACCTTAAATTAATTATCTATCAAAAGTGTATAGTGGGACATATTATCAATAATATGTTGGATTAGAGGAAAATCATCCGATTATAATAAAGGTAATGTTGAGGTAAGTATTATTTTCTTACATCATTATGAATTTGTTATTTAAATGAATTCTAGATTAATAAATATATTTGGTAATGATAAAAAGAAAATATGTTTGAAAAAATTGTAGGTTGAATACATGTATATGTTCTCAAATAATATATTTAAATTAGATATATATTTAATATTTTTGATTGATCAAATAATATTATGTTGAATATAAAATTATTTTTTGAATCTTATTAATATTTGATATATGGGAGGAAGAATATGATGTTACCAAGGAGGGGCTTGTCTAAGTCCAAACAAATTGGATCTTTTGGTCCCATAATAAGGTAGGGCTTAGCGATCCATAATCTTTTGTGATGTAGGCTTGGACCTATAAACTTTGAAGAAATCCATTTGCACATTCGCCATCTAGGAAACTTGGATAAAATCTTTACCTTCTAATCCTAAATTCAAATAACATGTTCATCTACCTTATCCTTCATTGAGTTGGAACAATAAAATTATTGAATATACATTTATCCTATTCCAATATGGCTCATAAGATAAGGTAGTGATATTACCAAGGAGGGGCTTGTCTATGTCCAAGCAATTGGATCTTTGTCCCAAGATAGGGTAGTGGTCAACAATCCATGATCCTTTGAGACATGGGCTTGGACATATAAACTTTGAGGGAATCTATTTGCACATTTGGAATCTAGGAAACTTGGATAATATCAACTCCTTCCATCTTTTGGGGTTTATATGAGTATTAAAGATGAACAACTAATTCTATTAGAGAATTGGCTTGAAGTAATTTATCATAACTCACATTGTTTTTGAAACTTATATCTACACATGTGCATTAATGATCACTTGTGGTTGCAAGAGTTTATCAAAGAATTATAAGGCATTAGTCAAGAATGCATGTATTATGTGTCTACATTATGTTTTCTTCGTGTTTTCCTTCATTCATGTGTCGGCATCGGATTTTCATGTGTCTAGTTTGTATTTTCATGCATTAATGTGTCTACTTTGCATTTTTGTGCATCGAGATGTATACTTCAATAATCCTTTAGGTCTAAAATATGTGTTGTGTATGTTAGATCTATCAAAAAGGTTGTGTATGAATAATCTTTGCTTGAGGACAAGAAAATTTGAGAGGGGATGATTGTGATATCCCCACCTTGAAATATGATTTCATAATAAACAAATGTTAGTTAGTTACAAGTTTATAAATTAAAATGAAATGTATATAAAATAATATTACTATTATATGTATGTATGTATGTATGTATGTATATATATATATATATATATATATATATATATCTATATCTATGTATATATATACATATATGTATATATATATGTATACATATATATGTATGTATGTATATATATGTATGTATGTATATATGTATGTATGTATATATGTATGTATGTATATATGTATGTATGTATGTATATATATATATATATATATATATATATATATATATATATATATATATGTATATGTATATATATATAACTGTACTAATACTAATATTATTTTATTATACTATACAATTATAAATAATAATCAATATATGAAATAAATTAATATATTAAGTATTATTATATGCTATTTAATTATATAAGTTGAAGTATAAATGATTAATATTAATAATATCATATTATATTATAAATTAATATTAATATAAATAATAACAATATAATATATGAAAAGACACATCTTTTCACTTGATAATGTATATAAGAGAAGCATTAACATGGGAAAAGGATATGAAATTGGTTATAAAAATTCTAATATATAAATTTAAAATCAGTTGAGTAATGTCCAGATTTGAGACATTATGTAATATGTATGTATGTATGTATGTATTTATGTATATATGAAGACACACACACACACACACACACACACACACACACACACACACACACACACATGGATGCAATTTCATTATTCATTTCTTCTGCTCACTCTTTTTTCTCAATTTATTCTTCAAAGCATGTAGGTTGACTAGACATTAAAGCAAACAATACATGTTCATTGTTGTCTTGTTGTTCATATATTTCTCTAATTATTCTAGTCTTTTGGTTCCTTAATTGTGCTAGTGCGGGATTTGAATCACTACTAGAAGAAGGGTAAGGCCATGGTAATAGTTCCTGCTTTTTGGCCAAGTTTGACAATAAAGTAGATATTTTTAACAAAAAAATGATTTTCAAATGCATATTGCTACAAAACCATAAAGAATTTGATGATGCTGTAAAGTAGTGGTTTTTAGAATTTTCTATTTAGTTTCTAAAAATATTTTTAATTTTTTTTAAAAAAATTAGTTGAAGTCCATTTTTCCATCTCCTTTGAGAAGTGGTTTATATGAAAATTAACATTTTGAAAGAGTGACGAGTTGTTTGGTCAAGATAATTTTATTTTTTTAAATGATAATGACAAAATTCTTTCAAGGATAGAATAGTAACATCGATATCTAGCAAGTTTAGTTCATTTCATTCAACCCCATTAAAAAATATAGATTTTATTTAGTGGCAAAGTGATGCTAATGATAACTTAGACATAACTTGTTTTCTTATCAATATAATTTGAGTTGTATTTATCAAAATGAAATTTTACTTGATTTTATAGAAAGGTAACACACATACCTTTGATGGACATATTTTTGAAATTTTTTATTTTCTCATTATCTATTTTTCCCGAAGCTTCAAATCTAGGATTTTGAAATGGCTAGAGAACCTATATTTAATAAAACTAAAAATTAAACATCATGATAAACACAATATAAACTAAAAATATAGTCATTGGAAAGCTTATTTAGAGTACAACAATTTTCTATATCTAGTTTTACAATATGGACTTGTTTAGCCCTTGTTTAAGCCCTCAAAAAGGAAAAAATTGATAGAAATTTGAGTAAGTTTGTAAAATTTCCAATTTTGGGACCTTCAAATGAAGGAAACTTCAAATGAAGCCCTTGGAGAGGCTTCGAACAAAGGGGCTTCATTCAAAACCCCCTAAGGGCTTATTTGGGTGGCCCTAGTGGGGTTCGAATGAAACGCCCTGGCCCACTTTTTGGCCACTTGGTGGCCCTAGGGGGGGTTCACACGAAGCCCCCTTTCCAACTTTTAGGCCACCTATTGGCCCCAGAGTGGGTTAGAACAAAGCCCTCTGGCCCATTTTTCAGCCACCTATTAGCACTAGGGGCTTCGCTTGAATCCCTAGAGTTTTGTTTGAAGTCCCTATGGCATTTGGCACAAGGGGCTTCGAATGAATCCTGTAGGGTCATGACTTTGAATGAAGCCCTAGGGGGCTTCATTCGAAGCCCCTAGAATTCAATTTTCCCACTATTCATTTGATTTCTTCATGATGAAAAGTGGAAAACATTATTGTGGCCTTACTTAGAAGGAATATGCACTTGTTATCCTTGATTTTCTTCTGCTTCTATTGGAACCTCTAGCCTAGATAGCCTTTCTCTTGGTTTATCAAAATTTGTTGGTTCAAAATATGTGGAGTGGGCTGATTATGAGTTGTTCCATTATCTTGTTCATACCATGGCTTATCTTCAAGAAACTTGACATCTCTAGACAATATTGTCTTCTTAGTGATTGGGTTATACAACTTGTAGGGTGTTGATGCATCACTATAGCCTACAAATATACATTTCTCACTTCTATCACCAAATTTCTTTCTTAGCTCTTTAGGCACATGTGTATAAGCTACACTTTTGAATAATCTCAAAATTTTCACATCTAGTTTTACTCCATTCCATGCTTATAGAGGTGTCTTATCCTTCACACTTTTTGTAGGTGATCTATTCAAGATGTAGACTAAACATGCAACTACCTCAACCCAATATCCATTTGGTAAATTTTTAGCTTTCAACATAATTCTTGCCATGTTCATGATTATTTGATATTTCCTCTCTGCTACTACATTTTTCTACAGAGTATACCGAGAAGTAAATTTTCTATGAATTCCATATCCTCTACAATATGAAACAAAGCCTTTAGAATCATATTCACCTTCTCCATCAGACCTTAAGACTTTAATTTTTCTACCACTTTGATTATGTGTCATTGCCTTAAATTGTTTGAATCTCTCAAAGGTATCTAATTTGTTCTTGATGAAATACACCCATGCTATCCTACTATAATCATCAATAAAAGTTAAGAAACAATAGCTCCCTCCAATAGACATTTTTTGCACAAGTCCACAAAAATTGGTATATACTAGATCTAGTAGATATCTTTCTCTATAAGTTTCTACATTAGGAAAGACACTCCTCTTATGCTTATCAATTATGTAACTCTCACAAGGATTATGGTGAACATCTATTGCTGGTAGCCTATAACCATTGACCTTTTTTGCAACATATCTAGGTTGTTAAAAGCTAGGTGGCCATATCTAAGATGCCATAAACAAGTTTCATCAAAATTTGTAGCATAGTCTGCATAGCCAATAAGTTGTTTGACACTTCTTAAGTTTAGAGGATACAATCTATTTCTTGTCATTTGAACTCTAGATGTGAACATTTTCCTTGGGGGTTTTTCTAGGATCAAACAAGCCAGTCCTTTGAAACTAAATTCAAACCCGTTCTCACTCATTTGGCCTACACCCAATAGATTATGCTTCAAATTCTCAACATAATAAACATTATGGATATCTTTCTTTTCATTTTTCTTATTCATAATTGTGAGAATACCTCTTCCTAGAGCATGAACCAAGTGATGTTCTCCTAACTTTATCTTGGTCTTGATTGTTGTAGGCTTTGTCCAACAACCATGTATCTTCTTTGCTATCATCTTCTATTGTTGAACATGATAGAAACATTGAATGGGTTTTCTCTTCCCCATTGGACACATTAGATCTTCCTCTACTATGGTTGCTTGTTTCTTCTCACACTCACTCTCAAAATGTCCATATCTTTTATGATAATAACATTGTATGTTTGATTTATCAAATCCGCCTCTTCCTATGTTGCTTCTTCCTCTTGCTCTTCCTCTTTGGTTTTGTGACTGTGATAGACATTGATCTAGTTGATTTTCAGCACCATGTATGCTATCAAATTGAAATGAATTTCTTCCTCTTCTTCTCTAGCCTCTACTTCCTCCACCTCTTCCTCTAGTGATTATGGCTTGTGTTTGTAGAGAAATCTCGAAAGATTCATTTATCTTCTTTATTATAGACTCATGGTTCAACATTGAAACAACCAACTCTTCAATGGAGTATGTAGAAATATCTTTACATTATTCAATTATAGTTACCAAAGTATCATATGACTTTGGCTGACTTCCAAGGATTTTCTCTACAACTTTTCTATTTGTGACATCATCACCATAAGCTCTCATCTTTTTCACTACATCCATAGCTTGATACATGAACTGATATACAATCTTAATATCCTTCATTTGCAAGATTTCAAACCTTTTTCTCAAAATCTATAGCTTAGCATTCTTTACCTTTCCTACTCCTTGATATGTTGTTGTAAGGATGGACCATGCTTGGTTTGCAATAGTTGCTGCTGAAATTTTGGAAAAGTTGGATTCTTCAACTCCATTAAGTATGTTCCATAAAGCTCAATAATATTTTGTTTTGCTCTCTATATTTGCATTCTTTTGTACATTTTTCATTTGAGCTAGTTATTGTGCACCGAGCTCTTCATATTTAGTTTCTACAACCTCCCAACAATCCAAATTCTTTAGGCAACTCTTCATCTTAATTGTCCATATAGAATAGTTTTTGTCATTCAACATTGGTCCTCGTGTGCTAGGATTACTTGTTGAAGCCATAACTACTTTAATCTATTCTTCCCTTTTTCCTAAGCTAAATAACAATATTTCTTTGCCAAAAAAAGTAAGACATTTGATTACCTTGATTTTCTCTTCTGCTGAGAGAGATTGTGTACACTTGGACATTTTTTTCTATAGATGCTTCTATCTCTACAAGTAAAAAAAGATTAATTTAACCTCTTTCCAATTCTAATAACATACTCAAGAAGAAAAAAATGGGGAGCAAAGTAGTGAGGAGCGACAATCTAAATTGAGCTTTAGGCAGGAACCTGGAGAACACGAGCATAGGGCATCATACTATAGGTGTAGAGAAAGAAAAGGGGGGGCAAGATGCTAATGAATCCAAGGATGGGGACCCATGAGAACTGCAGCCTCATCCAAGTGAGAAGATTCTTCCCCCCCTCTGGGTGGTGGGACTTCTGGGGCCTGGGCTTGGTGGTTGAATCTCTTTGGGGTCAAACCGATAGGTAAGTCAACTTTTCCTAAAATTATTAATAAATCTAATAAGGAGAAGGGCATTTTTGTGCTAGAAGTCCCTAGAGAAATCATAGATCATAATATCCTCAGTATGGCGAATAGTCTAGTGGGAAAATTCATCGGTCCACAACCTAACATTGACCTAGTGAGGGTCTTCACACGGAAAAAAATGGGAGCTAAAGGGGCATGTTGAGGTGATTGTTATGGTCAAAGGGTTTATGAATTTTGAGTTCTCTTGTTTGGAGGACTATGCTAAAATCTTGTTTGTAGGAAACTAGTCTTTGGGGAGATCTACTCTGATCCTGCAGAATTGGACCTCCAACCTGGATCTAAATAATGATTTCCTTACCCAGGCCCTGGTTTGGATTAGATTGCCTGAATTTCCTCTAAAATACTGGCATGAGAATGTCTTCAATGGTATTGCGAGATTATTTGGAGAACTCCTTTCCATCGATCCTATCACAATAGCAAAGAAGAGGCTTACTTATGCTAGGATCTGTGTTGGTGTGACGGAAGGTCAGGACATGCCCCAAGTCATCGAATTTCAATCTCGTTTGGGGAAAAGGGTTCAATAGATCAACTATGAAAGTGTTTGCATGTTTCCACTACAAAAAGGTAGGCCACAAAGCTAGAAAATGCCCATTATTCAAAGGTAAAGGAAAGGAAGGGAAGGTCCAAAAAAAATCTAGCAAGAAAACTAGCAATGCTCCCAAAAAGGAATGGAAGAAGAAAGATACACTAGACAAGAAAGTAGGGGAGACAGTAGGGAAAGTCAATACTAATATGGTTTTAGATCCTCAAGCTGAGGTCTTACCCCTTCAAGACATGGAGGTTGACTCAGATAAAGATATGAAGGAAAAACCTATTGGCATGGATTGCTCCCCTCACAAGAAGGCAATCACTGTTATACCCGAAGAGGCAGGAAAGGGGGTGACCCAAGGGCCCAAGAAGATACATGAGGTCATGATTTCTATGGATTTGGAACTTGAGTTATCCTTTGTCCTAGACTCTCTCGAGGAACCTATGGAAGGTGATCCTCCTCTGTCCTAGGAATCCAACACAAGCTTGGTCAATAAGGTAACCCCTAAGACTGTGAACAGAATGATTGAGCAACTCTCAGCCACTACACTGGGACATCTGGCCAAATTGGAAGCTTTGTTTGATAATTGCAAGGACACAGATGAAGCTCCCTGGTTTGTGGTAAAAAATAGAAAGTAGAAGAATAGTCGAGACTCTTCACCTACTTCTTTAACTACTACCAAGAGTAGGGTGAAAGCTAATCTTGGCCATATCTCCAATCAATTGGGCAGGAAAAGAAAAAACCAACTCAGGGAGGAGGAAATGAGAAGAAATGTTATGGATGGAATGCAACTTACCATCCATGAATCTTGCTCATCAATCAAAGCATGAAGATCCTATCTTAGAACATTCGTGGACTCAATGGAATCCACAAACATGAGATTGTTAGGAATATGATCAGGGACCAAAGGCTTGATTTTTTTTAATTTAGGAAACCAAAATGAAGAAGGAAAGTTTGGGGAACATTAAATTTAGAAATATCATGAATGGTATAGCTTCAAACTTAGAGGGTGCATCAGGTGGTATGCTGATTTTATATAATAAAAAGCATTTTAGATTTGAACCAGAATATAATGATGGTAAATTTTTTTTGTAGAGTCTACCATATGCATTCTAATGAAAGCTAGTTTTTGTTGAATTTATATGCTCCTAAAAACAAAAGAGAAAGAAAGAATTACTGGTCTAAAGTTGGAGAGCTGGTACTGACTAGTAACTTAAGGAAAGGTATCATAATGGGAGATTTCAATACTCCGCTTGTGGCTAAGGAGAAGATGGGGGGCATGGCTCTGGATTGGGATAGTAAATGGGACCTCTCTAGTTTTATTAATGGTTTGGCTTTTTTGGATTTGGATCTTACATGAGGTGTCTTTACTTGGTCTAACAAAAGAATTGGTCAGGAGTGTATTCAGGTCAGATTGGATAGAGCTTTAATTTCTCCTGACTGGTTGCAAACCTTCTCTTATAAGTTATCTCTGCTTCCTAGAGTTGGCTTTGATGACTCTCCTATTTCCCTTTCGGTTGTTCCTATTGAACCAAGAAGGAAATTTTCTTTTAGGTTTGAAAAAATGTGTACTTCTCACCCAGATCTATTAGAAAAAGTGAAATTCTAGTGGGAAATTGATGTGGAAGGAACTGCTATGTTCAGAGTTACCAAGAAACTGAGTAATGTGAAGAGGATGATTAAAGTATGGAACAAAACAAACTTTGGTCATATCTTTCATGATAAGGAGGATCTGTCTGATAAATTAACTTCAATTCAAGATAATATTCAGCAAGAAGGCTATAATGATATAAATAGGGAGGTTGAGGTGACTATTCTTTCAAACTTGCACAATGTTATCAATAAGGAGGAAAAGTTCTAGAGGCAAAGATCAAGGATAAATTGGCTCAAGGATGGAGATTAGAATACAAAGTTTTTTCACCTTTCCACTCTTAAGCATAGAGCTAATAACAGAAGCTCTGGCATCAAGAGGGGACAAGTTTTTCTAACTAAAGATATTGATATCTTAGTTGAGGTGGTCTCTTTCTTCTCTTCTCTTCTGTCTTGAGACCCCTTGTTATCAAGGGTGGATCGGGATGACATTGTTTCTTGTATCCCTCAGATAATCCAGCCCGACCACAACAAAATGGTTTGGGCTATTCCCAATGCTCGGGAAGTTAGTGAGGCTCTATTTTCCTTGCTTGCTAATAAATCTCCAGGTCCAAATGGGTTTCCTACCTTCTTTTTTCAAATATACTGGCAGGTGGTTATGGAAGATGTGGTGAAGGTTGTTCAAGAGTTCTTTGGAGCTAGAAGTATTGTCAAGGAGATAAATTCCACTTTCTTGGTCCTCATTCGTAAATCTCTTGGGGCTAACTCTTTGGATAAGTTCAGACCTATTAGTTTATGCAACTCTTTTTACAAGATCATCTCGAAAGTGCTTACTTCTAGGATGCTCAAAATTCTCCCTCTCATTATATCTTAGCAACAAACTAGCTTTGTCCCTAGAAGACAAATTTTAGATTTGATAATGATGGTTCATGAAGTTATTCATTTAGTGGAAGCTAGTAAATGTGAAGGTTTGTTGCTTAAATTGGATCTTTCTAAAGCCTATGATCGGGTTAACTGGTCTTTTCTTGGTTTGCTCCTCTAGGCCATTGGATTTGATCAAAAAGTTTGTAAGATTATCTATTAGCTTGTTTCAACCTCTTCTCTTGCTGTTTTGGTTAATGGAGCTCCTCCAAACTTCTTTAAACCTTCTAGAGGTCTAAGATAGGGAGACCCCCTCTTGCCTATTCTTTTCATTATTTTGGCTGAATGTATTGGTAGGCTTATTGAGCGTAAAAAGAAAGATGAAAGCCTAAAGGGGATTAAGCCTTCATCAAAATGTGATCCTTTCTCCCACTAGCAATTTGTGGATGATATAATAATAGTGGGGGAGGCTACTATTAAGGAGGCTAAGGCCATGAAGAAGATCCTTGATATTTACACTAGAGGGTCAGGACAATTGATAAATTGGGAAAAGAGCTCGATATTCTTTGTTAATACCCCAGAAGCCAGACAGAGAAAAATTGCTAAGATCCTTGGCTGCAGAGTGGGGAAGCTTCCCTCTACCTATCTAGGGCTCTTCTCCCCCAGACTCCTTCTGGAATGGGATATTGGATAGATTCAGTAAAAAGTTGGTTGGTTGGAAAGGTGCATCGCTTAGCCAGGCAGGTAAATGTCAGCTAGTCAAATCTACTCTACAGAACCTGCCTATGTATGGTTTGAGCTTGTTTGGGGTTCTAGTGAGATTTGCTGAGAAAATGGAAAAAATTAGAGAGACTTTCTATGGACTGGCCTTGAAGGGAGAAAAAGGTATCCTCTTGTTGCTTGGGAGAATGTTTGTCTTCCAAAGAGGTATGGGGGTCTTGGCATAAGGAAGTTAAGCCATCTCAATAAGGCTCTTCTTGCTAAGCAAATATGGTGTTTTCAATAGCATTGGTGAATGGAGGGATATCCTGGTAAATAAATACATCAAAAGGCCCTCTCTTCATTTTATCTTAAACAATGAGGACATTCTTAAAGGGTTGATCATTTGGAATGGTATCTTGAAGGCCAGGGACCTGGCTAGGGCCAAAGTTTCTTGGAAATTGGGCAATGGGGAGGATATTCAGTTCTAGTCTGATAGTTGGTTATTTCAAGGTCCCCTTATCAACAATCAAATTTATGATGTTTGGGTAAATGAATGTATGTGACAATTTGGGTTTAAAGTAAGCAATTATAAGATTGGCCAGGGATGGAGAGATCTTTCCCTCATATCTGAGGATTTGAAACTGATAATGATAGTGTTAAAATGTATGGTTCTAAGTAATAAGAGAGATGAGTTGATTTGGGGGGATAATCCCAATGGTAGTTATTCTCTTGCTTCTGGCTATAACTCTCTTTTGTGTTTATGGGAGAAACCCCCTTGGGCGAATGCTTGGCTTCTTGGTCTTATTCCAAAGATAAACATCTTTTATTGGCTGGCCCTTCAAAATAAAATCCTCACTCAAGATAATCTTATAAAGAGAGGACATGCTATACCTAATAGATTTTCTCTTTTTAAAAACTAGCTAGAGTTAGGAAACCATCTTTTCATTCATTGTGTTTACTCTAGGGAGGTTTGGGAATTCCTTACCCAAGATTTGGAGATTTGCTGGTGTATGCAAGACAATCTCCTAGATTTTTTCAATCAATGGAAAAGTCTATTTAAATCTTCTGTTTTGCAGGAATTAAGCATCTAGATTTTGCCTCACTTTTATTGGAGTATCTAGAAGGAAAGGAACAATAGAATCTTTAGGGATAGAGAGGAGCCGACTCTAGTTCTTGTGGGGAAGATTTATAAAAACATAAAGGAAAACTATCAAGTAAAGAAAGGGGGAGAAATTGAAGTTGTTGGCAAAAATATGGAAAAGGACAAAGACAGGAAGCTAAAAAGATAGGAAGCCAGATGGCTTCTTCCCCTGGAGGGATGGTACAAAGCCAACTTCAATGGTGCCTCTAAAGGAAACCTAGGTCCCACGGGAAGTGATGATAAGAAATAATTTTGGTGAGTTTGAGTCGTGGTTTTTTCTCTTCCGTTGGGATTCCAGACTAATCATTTTGCGAAAGCCAGAGTAGTGTGCCATGTGGTTAAATTGGCTTTTGAAGTCAGAATAACTAAACTTTGGTTAGAAGGGGACTCCAATAATATAATTAAGTGTATAAACAACAAATCTCTTCCTTCTTGGTCGATTGCCAATCTAATTGAAGAAACTCGTGACACTCTTGCAAAATTTGATACTGTCCACATCACACATGTGTTCAGAGAAGCAAATCCAGTTGTGGATTGGTTTACCAAAAAAGGTGTGGGTTTTGACAACTTGATTACTTGGCAATTGGGAAAAGATATTCTGGTGGATGCTAAGACCCTTATTGACCTAGAAAAAATCCAGGGGTGTACGGTGGAGATCTAATTGCAATAATGAAAATTAAAGGAATTTTGGAAATAAGTATGAGTCATAAAGGCTTTTTTGGTTTTTACAAGTAGCTGAGGTTATCATTATCTTTTCGACACATTTTGTGGGTCAAAATCTTCATTTACTATTTGTGTATTTGTAAGGTGAATTATTTTGGCACTAATCAAAGAAACAAAGCCAAAATCTCATCTGTGAAGGAGTTGTAAAGCTCATATTAAATGAGAATTGTAGGAACTAAAATTGAAGAGATGGTGGGAGAATGATGTAGAAAGGAGTTGGTGGGGGAAGTGGAGAAATGGAGAAATAGGGGAAAAGTTTGGAAAATGTTGGAAAAGGGAGGGGTTGCAAGTTACATTGCAAAACTCCATGGTTTTGATCTTGAGGTCACCAACAACATGGTGAATTCATGGAAAGACGGCAAGGTGAAGGTGAATGGTGTCTCATTTTTTATCACAGAGGAGGTTGTCACTGCGGTTACTGAGATTCCTATGGAGGGTTTCAAGTTTTACAGGGATAAAAAACTCTCAACTAATGCAATGAAGGATTTTGTGAAGAGCACTGAAGAAATGAATGAACTGATTAAAAGTGAGACATTCTATGTGATGGAATCCATCAAGAAGCTCTGGAGGTATGTTTTGCATGCTATCATTGAATATATTACTCTGGACCCTAGGTTTGATCGAGTAAGAACCCATCATTTTGTTCTTCTTAATCATTTCTGCCATGATAGTAAAATTTCTTTCCCTTACTATTTATTTACCTTCACGAGTAAGGTAATCACTATCTTTAAGAAGAAACCTACTATCAACCCTACTTTGCATGAGGGATTGTTGTTGCTTATCCATGAGTACTTCAAGGCTCAGACGGTTAGCAACAATCCCTCGCTGGATGCGAAGGCTAACAATGGTAGCTCCAGCTACTCTTCTAATTCTGATGATATTCAAAGTATAAGCTCGGAGGAGGAGGGGAATGTTTCTTCTAGTAAGAAAATTAAGGGTCATGCTAAGAAGCCGTCCTCTATTATAACCCCAAGAAAAAAGAGCCCTAGGGACCACAGCCAAACCTCTGGTAAAGATGATATGGATTATAATGAGGATGAGGAGGACACGGCTTCTGATGATGAGGACAAGGAGACAGAAGAGGAGATTAAAGAGAAACATTTAGGGAAGAAATAGAAGAGGGATGATGCGGATGATGAGAGGGTTTTGAATCAGGGGCTAGATATGATGATTCTCCCTCTCTCCCCTGTTCATCCTCATTATCATCCCGAGGAGAAGGAAAAGGATAATATTGGTGGTAAAGAGGGGGAAGTGCTTGTCAAAAATAGGAGAAAAGCTTGGAGAAATTTCAATGTTAGGACCGCGATAATGAGAATTTTTAGAGAAGCAATGAATCCTCGTATTTTGGTGCAAAATCAGGAACAACCCCGGCTTGAAGAGCTCATTGACCTTACTATTTTGGCCATCACTAATAATGCTAGGGTGATGGGTACGAATCTTTTGAACAATGCTTGTAACAACATGATTGATAATTTTAGATCAATCAAGTGGCTATACCATGAGCTAGATGAGGTCAGAGAGAAGGTTTGTTAGATGGAGGGCAACAAGAAGAAGACCGAAAATGAGAATCAAGAGGATCAGGAGGATAGAGTTAGTTTGGCTAAGAGGAGAATTAAGAATCTTGAAAACTACAATCAAAATTTGGCTAGTTAGATGATCTCTCTCCTTAATTGGATCAATGACAATATTCTCTCATTAATTGGTGTGCTAAAAGATAGAGGACTGCTAGCTAGTGAGGATGGAAATGACAGAGGTAGAGCCAGCTCAAATGAAGATATGGCCACTGATATCACCTTTACCAATTTCGACCAGGGAATGAAGAAAGTGCAGGAGCAGATGGCCAAGGAGCACCAGAAGATTTATGACGCTACCCAGACCATGCAGGATCTCGAGAAGAAGAATGAAGAGTAGCCCTCTTGTTCTATCTTTTTGTGTTTTTGCTATTTCTTTTTTGGCTTTTGGTTCTGGCTTTTGCTAAGTTCTGTTAAAAACATTAAGTTTTATTGGCCTTTTGTTTGGCCTCTATTGTTGGTTGGGCCTCGTGCTTATTATCAACCGTTAGACTTGTTTTATTTTGGTTGGGCTTCTCTTGCTTAGTTTCAACCATGTTTATGTAATTACTTTTGGATTTCAGGTCCCTGTAAAACCTGTTTATCTTATCAAAAACATGACCCGTTCACCCAAAACTTTTCCTAACTCCAAACTTCTATTATGGAAGAATCATTTTTTCCAACAATCTCTTGATCTTCTCTAGCTTCCAATTGTTATCTCTCAACCATTACCTTTCACCTATTAGCTTTCAATTATCAACGCTAATACCATGTTATATATTTTTAGAACAGAGAAAAAATAGAACATAACATGAAAACCACAAGCAGAAAATTTATGTCTATTAGTTAACTTAGAATCCACACTTACATGATAAATATTAGATCTAAAATAGAGCAAGAAAAGGACACCATGATTTGAAAGTTACATCTGGCATGAACTAACTGTCATGAAAGTTAAATGTATAGGCAATTTTGAAAAAAAGAGTCAATAATTACATTTATTAATTTGGCCGGCTATCTTTGAAGCAAACAGGCGTTGCAATCGGGGTATTCACTTGATTGGAATCAGACTGCATTTGGCATCATACCTGGACTACTCTAGCTTCAAGAAAGTTGGGCATCCTTGCATTTCACGTGACTGTACAATAATTACTACTTCAAAGAGAATTATGATTTGGATAAGTTTTCTAGAACAATTCATCTAATCTAGTCATATTAATTGTTCTTTCAAAATAAAATTTAAACATTTTACTATTAAAAACTATATGTCAAACTAGGAGATGATTTTGTTTTGGTAAATTATGTTTTCTATAAAAGATAGGAAGAGTTTTGATTTGATTTTTTATCATTAACCACCATCAATACATTTTTAAAAATATATTAAAAAATTATTTACAGTAGAAATTATATATTAATTTTTTCTTAAAGTATTTTTAATTTACAAAAGAACATAATAAATAAATTTTGAAGAAAGTTTAGTTTTAATTATGTAAAAATAGGTTTTAAAGACCTGGAACCTTTAACAAAGTATCAAAGAAACAAAAGACAGCAAAAAAAGAAAAAAGGCTCCAGACAGTTACAAAGTCTTCAACAGGTCCGCAGCTTGGTCTACTACAATGTTCATATTTTCTGCAATCATCCAACTTTTTTGCTTCCACTTCTTCATTCTTCTTGGAATTGGGCCCTGGTCCTGATTCATAGCAGGGGAGTCTTGGCCTTTACTCTATTCCATCTTATTCAACAAGGTGTTGAAGTTGTTAGCCACAGTCTTTAAAATAATGTAGTTTTTATAATCTTTGCCTACCTGATCTAAGTTCCTATTCTTGGTTTCAATTGTTGGCACAAAAGATAGTTTAGTTACTAATAATAATCTAATGAATTAAAATTTTAAAACTAATTTTAAGTTTAGGTAATCTAAATCTTACTTATAATAACATCAACTTCTAAACATAAATTGTTTTATGATCAATCTATAGTTAGAAATATTGCATACAAAATAATCGATCATCAAAAAGAAATATAATATATAAATATAAATTCAGTTATAAAAATTAAAAAATGATCAATTTATTAAGAATACTAGTTTTTCACAATTTGTAAGAGTATTCAATAATGAACTAATGTTTCTCATATTGGTTGTGTAAAAGGTTTATGATCACACTCTGATCCATGATCCATCTGTGTTGTGATGATGGATCACATAGTGTGATAGGAAAGATTGATTAAAAAAATTCTACCCAATCAATATCAAAAATATTATTGAATGATCAAACTATTTTAAAATATTTCATAAAATTAATCTATAATTGTTTGCAGTCCCCATGATGAATCACACAACGTGATCTCAAAGATTGATTTAAAAAATTCTACACAATCAATATCAGAAATATTATTGAACGATCAACTTATTATTAAAAACACTTCATAAAAATTAATCTATAGTTTGCAGCTGAGTTGATGGAAAAGATTGATTAAAAAAATTCTATACGATCAATATCAGAAATATTATTGAATGATCGATATATCAAAAATAATTCATAAAAATTAATCTATAGCTCACATTTCAAAAATTAAATCCATAGAAATAAAAGAAATCAAATAAATAAATTAAAACAATAATATAAATCAAAAGAACCAAAGAAAATAGACAGCTAAAAGGAAAGAAAAAACAACAAAGTGTTGAAAAATCAGAGTTCTGCTTGATTACATTTATACCTAAGAAAGTTATCTACAAATTAATCATCTAGGAAATGGGAAGAAAAAATCAAACATGATTCTTTTTCAAATTCAAACACAAAATCAAACATGATTCTTTTTCAAATTCAAACACAGCCAAATTTTCTCAAAAAAATAGTTGTTTTCGATCACTTCAGAAATGTAACGATGCCACCATTTTGGCTGTATTTTACTCAAAAATGGATGCGAAGGTTTCTGCTAAAATTTACGTGAATGAGCGGCTCATTGCTCATTAAAAAACTCAAGCCCGGATCTTTGAAATCCGGAAGGAAAAAATGACTGGTTAGGGTTTCCATTAGCACAACTTTGGTCTATTGCATTTGACTTTTATACTGAAATATTCCTACAGATGTAATTCAAATTGGCAAAATGATTGAAACTTATCAAAACAACAAAACGATTTGGATAAAATGATGAAATTTATTTTCATTCAAAGTTTCCCCAGTAGAGGGAAGCGGATAATGCATGAATTGAATCTAGTGCTAACAATAGTGAGCCAATCTTCTTAGAATAATTTATTTTTGTCATTGAATGTACCTTCCAGGATTTAAGTCTGGTTGGTGTACAATGCTGACTGTGTTACAAACCCTCAAACAAAAAATCCAAAGTGTTACAGACCTACTAAAAGATTTGTAGGGCAGCAACCCATATGTAACAAATCTGATCTATCGGAAATTTCTAGTGGAAGAGAATGACTGGCCGAATCCCCAATTGGAAGGAGCCACATCGTACATGGTGATAATTCTTCCTCTGCTGTTCATCACTCTGAATGATAAACTCTGTCCATTCAGATAAGAATTACTCTGCCAATTTGCTCCCCAATTTCGATTCATCTGTTGCCATCCAGTACTTGACCCCTTTATCCAAGCTGCTATAATGTCTCCTCTTCCACCCACATTGCTTATCAAAACCAACTCAAAATAATCCCGCCCATTTATGGTAAAACGGATTCCCCCAGTCCTTATGCAAGGAACTCTGTAATCAATGTCAAATGATTCAGATCATGAAAAACTTTACCATATGCAGTTGAATTCAAAAATGTGTAAGAAATCCTACAATTTTTTCAGATCTAGCTCTACTTGTAAACTATAGAACTTAAATCCAAAAACTGAAGCTCAGAAAAAGCTACAATTTTTTCAGATCTGGCTCTGTTTCTAAAATTTAGAACTGAGATCTTCGAAAATCCATTTCTTGCACATCTAAACAATTTCTGATGAAAAGCTAAAAAGATTAAGGCACCTTTTTACTTCTCATTCTCAAGCTGGACATCGATTGAATCATTAGAGTTGAGAGCGATTTACAAAAATATTTTGGTTGGAAATCATGAATTGCAATTTCCACTTAATTTGTACGTATTAGAGTTCATATCCTAACATGTAATCTCCATTATAAAGTACACATCTTCACCATGAGTATAATGTAGAAAGAATAGTAAATAATTTGGCCTACCTCTTGTAAAGAACAGGCACAATTCCACCATGGTATTGAGCGATCTGCAAAAAGGCAGGCTGCGCCATGTCAAAATGTTGAAGAGGCAAATTGCACCACCCTCCATTGTCATTTGGCAAAGCATTATTGGGTGGACAAAAGTTAGTAGCAGTAATTGTTATGGATTTTCTAGTTAGGCACCACTGAGGATCCTTCTTAAAATCACATTTTATCTTGAAACAGGCTCCACATGTTCCTCCATTGTTGAACAGAGCACTGCTCAGAGCCGCAGTGTGTACCTCATATCCAGCGCTGTACAAATTGCCATAGCCACAAGCACCACCTGCAGCAATAACAACATCTTCCTTTTACTTAGTTTTATTCAATCTCCTATTCAACAACAAACAAAATGATATATCTAATGAGTAATAGAAGTTTGATCTAAAGTACTGGAAATAAATTAAAACAGTATAGCAGTTTAAAATCATTCTGAAAATAGGCAAGAGTCTATAATACAACAGCAAATTGTGAGCCTCTTATCTGAATGGTCTTGAATTCCAGTCTACTCGAACTTAATAAATAATAATAATAAGCAATTACAACACAATAATGACTTCGGCCTCTTACAGAACAAACAAAAAAATCGTTCTAGAAATGCTAAACTGTAGTAACAAAAAGAATTGATATCAAACTAACCCATGGTTCCTGAAGCATCACCACCTCCATAAAATGTGGCATGCCCTTCATACCAACCATGCACTCCTCCTCCTCCTGCAATAAAACATACTAATGCAAAAACCACCATCAAGATCTCCATCGCTGCAATAATATATATGGGCTTCTAAACAAGCTGATGATTCTATGGTCTTCTCAACAAATAAAACTGGTGATGTCCTCCACTCACACCTACCATATATATACACTACATATGCTCCCCCAATACGGACAACTTCAACACTATAAGACAAGCATCAGGATGGACTTGTGAGGAGGAATTTGACATTACAGAATACCACAATTGAAAATTTAGTGCATTGTTGTTGAATTGCAAAAAACTTTGGTTATGGAAGTTTGAATTTTTGGGTGCAATTTTCTATAACAGCATTTTTCTTCTAAATTGGGAAGACCATCTGCAAGTAATTTGTAAGCTATCAAATTTTAACCATTTTGTCTGTTTTGTATTCACATTCACATTCTCAGCACAAACATGAATGTTATCACTACCCACACCTTACAAACATGTGATTTCTTACAACTTGTGATTTCTAAAAACTTGCTATATACTGATTGTATAGTTGTGGAATGAATCTCCATATTCGGATAAATTTAGTGGATTTTCTAGAAACTCGTCACTGCAGACCTTGTTTTCAGCAATTTATTTGCCACTTCCAGAAAGTGGAGGACAAGCAAATACATTGATTAGAAGATTAAAATTTTAGTTTTATTGGAATAATTTTAGTTTTATTGAAGAATTTTAGATGTAGACTGTAAGATTGTTAGCTAAGTGTGGTTGGCATGATCCTATACGCAGCTTGAGGACATTACAATGAGTTGTGCTGTGGTAAGACTAATCAAAGTTTCCAAATTTCTATATTAATAGAAAGTGTCAAAGACCTATAAAAAGAAAATGTTGTTCTGTATAAACAGTGTCAAGAAGTCCTATAAAAAGGAAATGTTGGTTCTGTATAAACTTTTGAAGGCATGAACAGTTGCTGTAAGAAAAAAAGTATGCCGTCTAGAAGCTAAGATCTTCCAGATGAGAGGTTCATAAGTTATTATTCTATTATAGGTTATTGCTTGATTTTATTATATTATTTTTTTGTTGATTTTCATATTATTTATGTAGACAAATATTTTTTTAAACAATTTTTTTTCAAAATTTTAAATATATTTGTGTCTTTTATTTGGTAAATGTGAATTTAAAAGATGATTTGTAATATTTGACATAAAAAGATAGAGATTGATGTATATGTTTGCCAAAATTAAATTTTTTTATGTAAAACAAATATTGAACTTTCTTAAAATTAAGACGCAAATTTGTGTCTTTGGTGAAACTAGTTGTCTCATGAAGAAGAAATATCAAAATATTCTACTTTAATATTTATATGTGGTATAACAATAATATATTCTATAAATTGTATCATTATTATATATTATTTTAACCTAACTTAAATGAATATTATAATAATACATACATAACAACAGGTGTTGCAAACAATAAGAATTTATTGAATGATTTTGACATTTATATTGCTTATTGTATTCCCCTTCTTACCCTCCTACTCTCTTTGGTGACAAGATGGCCAAGAATTAAAACCTCCTCAATTCTTATGTTAGATTTAACAACTCTAGGAGCATGAAAAGGCAACACAAAATGGCACCCCCAAATTTAGGTTGGTACACTTAAGTTTGATGAGGGTTAACAAGGAAAAACCAAGGTAAATTAACAATAGATGAAGTGATAAGAAATTTTACTCAAAGAAAAAAGGCTCCTTTTAGGGAGTTAATTTATTGGTCCATTACATTTTATGACTTCAACATGTCACATATTTTTCTTTATTATTGGTAAACTTGCAATATATAGAAAACATTTTCAAATAGTAAAGATTCCCATTTTCTTTTAGGTGGTTGTTGGATTGTATGTTGTGCTACTCATATTAGTTTCACAACCCAACCTTATTCTAGCAAAATCACTATAAGGAATTTAAGACACTTTAACATGTTTTAATCCAAACACACTTTAAGTCCTCTTAGACTACATATTGTATATGTTCAAACTCTAACTACTTCTAGTACTAGTATAACAGGTGAACCCAAAATAGTGGGTTACACTTTTTGGCCTAAACTAACACTGAACTGTGATTTTTTGAGAAAACTTTCACTTTCAAATGCAAATTGCCATTTAACGGTTAGGAATTTGAAGATGAAGTAAATTAGATTTTTTAAGGATTTTCTATCTAGATTCTAAATATATTTTTTATTTTATTTTTTAAATTTATTTTACTGAATTAATTTTTCTCTTGCAAAAATTGATATGTTATCAAAAACCTTATTTTGAAAGAGTGAAGTTGTTTTTGACACACACAACTTTTTTTTTTTTTTCTAAAATAGATATCAATTTGAATCTTTCAAGTTTAGTTTTATAACATCCATATCAAAACCATGGAGGTGGTCTGAATTCTTTATCCTTAGTATTTCATATTTTATCAGAGTTTAAATTTGACATAACACTAATTTGGACATACATGGCTTTTGACACATGTAACTTATTATATATTTACTTGATTTAAATTTTTTTTTTTTTGATTGAAGGAGGACTCAAATACAAAGACTCTAGCTATTTTTCAAAAAAAATATTCTCTTAGTTACTATTTTTCTGTGAGCATCCAATATAGAGGTTTATTTTTATAGTGAACCTCTGTTTAATTCACGTAAAAAATGTATACCTAAACAATTAAAAATGTACCAAATTCATAGTCATTAGAAAGGTCATTCAGAGTACTTCTATCATGCAAAATGACATGTCTTCAGTGCTCCATCTGAACTTGGCAGTTGAGCTTGGAAGTCATGAAAACACTGGATATCTTCTAACATTTGGGGAAGACTTGTAATTTCCTAGTTTCGAGAGAAACTAAGTTTCTATCAAAACTAAAATCATTAGTTTCGATAGAAAATCAATCTTTTAGTGACTGAAACTAAGAAAGTGGTTCAAAGTGGGTCATGTGTGCGGTTAACTAACCCTAGGTAGTTTCGATCAAAACTCGGGCCAGCCTTTAGGGGTTTATTTTAGTTTATATAACTTGTCATATAAATAATATTTGATTTTTTTTTTTCATTTTTAACATTCAAATCCAATCAGATAATTCACACTTCAATTGGGAGGGAGGAAAGATTTTGTAACCTTCTGTTTTCAAATTTTGGAAGAAGAATTTGTGACATGGGAAATATAGATAAAAGAGAAAGTACATATGCATGAAGAAGAGCTCACGAACAAGAAGATGAAAACTGTCAAAAAAATTTACTAGGATACTATAGGAGGCAAGGTACACATGCACATTCTTTTCCAATGCATATTTAACATATAATGTATTTAATCATATTCTAGACTTTTTGTACATATAGTTAGGATTAGGATTTATCCAATTAAGAATATGGTAAATATTAACTTGGGTTACTATTAACTTAATATTAAGGCTTTATTGAATTATGAATATTTAGGATTAGGTAAAATTAAATAGCTGAATATTTAGGATTAGGGTTTATTACATTATGATTCTTAAATTATGAATATTTAGAATTAGGGTTCATTTTAATTATGGTCTTCTAAATTATGAATTTATTTAGGACATATTTAGCCAGAACAACCTACTACAGTTAGAGAGGGTTCATTCCAAGTTCAAACATGTATTTACATGCACACGTCTCTCGTAAGTATAATATCTCTCTAGATTTTTAGGTCTAGGCAAATTTTATATCTTTGATTTTTTATTTTAGAGACAAATCCCCTTACAAACTTGCTTGATTTTATTTGTTATAGATCATGCACATGCCGTAGTAGATGATGAAAATGTTGGACATGAGGAAATTGATGATGAAGCAGTAGAAATCGAAGAAGGATCATCTGAAGGTTAGATAAAATTGTATTTAATAGTTCACTTGTTATGTATATATACATATATCCCCTTAAAATAAGTTGTATATTAAGTCTATATTTTAATTTTTCTTGCAGCCCAAGATCAAACAACAAATGAGAATTTCTTTTTCCCCTAACACAGAGGTATCCATGTGGCCCAGCCCAACACTTAGAAGAGGTGAGCTGAGGTGAGACTAATCCTCTATGGGTCGGGCAACAAGCTTGTACAACTATCCCATGGGTTAATAGTGGAGAGAGGTTTAAACCCAAGACCATGGGGGTAACCCACAGCCTCAAGTCTCCACTCTCAACTAGACAAGCTAGTGCCTTTCGACAAATAAATGAGAATGTTAATCTAGCTCAAAGATTGAAGAGAAAATTTAATCACAGAAACATAGATTATTTAATTGAAATGGATCTGGAAAAATTGAGAGGATATGCTAATCAACCTATACATACTACAAAGAGGAAATTGAATAAAAAGTCTAAAGAAATTTTAGCACAATTTGAGAATCTTGATATAGTGGAGAAAAATCAACTATTGTCAATTTCACTTCTTAAAGATGAATTAAAAGAACCTATTGGGTATCTAGATACAAGTATAAAAAAGAGGAAGACTGCTAAGCTACAAAAAGATATTGTTGAAAGTGTTAAGGAAGGATTACATTCCATTGGGAAAAAAACTAGATATGTAGATAAATCCATTGCATGAAGAGTGATACTAACATCTATTTTAAATAAGATATTATGGCAAAAAAGACAGATCTCTTCACTATCATCTCATATTGGGTATATTTGAAAGATGTTATTACATTTAATCTAAAAGTGAGAAATAATTTAGATGATAGTACATAAGAAGGAAATTGAGTGCTAATGTGTAGAGTTCCTCAATCTGATAGGATTGTGGAAACTTAGTCATTCAATTTTGGATTGATAATACTCATCCTTCACCAAATAAAAGAGATATCATCAAGTAGAGGATTGGGCCTAAGGAGTATCTTCAACATGCAAAGCATTGGTTGGATGTCACACAACATGAATTGTATCTCTCATTTTGTAATTTAAATTCTAACACAAAGATTGGGCAAACAATGTTTGAAAGATTGAAACCCTATTTTGAGAAGATAAATAAAACTTTTGAAACATATTGTTGTTGATATCATTTTGAATTTGATTTGTACTATCAAGGGTTCTGAAAGATGATAGAAAAAAGTGGTGTTTGTCAAAATTATTTTCATAAATGACTGAGCCAATTCATAACATCAATCTTATGTGACAAACCAAATGATCACGCACTATGTGAAATAGATTGCATAAGAGGAACTTGTGAAACAAGTGGTAACCTAAATAATTTTTCTTTGAGAGATGAAGATATTGTTATGGTGAGGATGCTAAAATGTAAGAGACATAAGTATATAGAGTCAGAAACAAAAGTTGGAAAAGAATCAACATGGTCAGAATATGTAAAAAATGACATACCTGCTGGAGAATTTATGCCAAATTTTTGTAAATTGATTCAAACATTTATACATCGTGCTTTTTTTGCTAACTGGCAAGAAAAATAGTTTCAAACACTAAGAGAAAGTTTCCCACTTAGAACAATTTTATCTATTGTTGATTTTGCATAAAATTACTCTTGCATTTCTCAAAAATAACTTCAAGCCAAATACTACTATATAGAGTAGGTTATTATTATGGCTCAAGTGCCTTATCGACATGCACAAATTGATTTGGATGGTGTGGAAAGTAAAAATCAAGCACAAGTCATTAAAAAAGAGCATCACTTTTACATTAGTGATGACAAATAACATGACACACATTTTGTGGAACATTGTTCTAAGACATTTTTTGAATATTTGAAAAACGAATGCACAAAAATGGAAAAATATTGTGTATGGTCACATGGATGTGCAACACAATTTAAATTTGCTAGACCATTTTATGCATTATGTAAATATCATCGATACCATAATATACCACACATTTGGAGTTTTTTCGAGAGTGGAGCAAGAGCTTGTATCAAATGTGCTTTAAGAAAGTATCAAATGGAATCTAAAGGATATCACATTAATAATTCCCATGATGTGGTTAAGTGGTTCAAAACACATTTTATGATGCCAAAAAGTATAGATAACACATCATCACAAGTAGATCAAGCCATACCATTCATAGTGGTTTGGGAGGTATCAGGTATACATTAATTTGAATATTATTATTGAACCAAATTTATGTTTAATACATTAGGTGATAACTAAATTATGTACACACATATTTAAAACTCATTTTTTATATGTATGTATGCACCTTACATTCAAGTTTTGATATAAGATCAATGCATGTATGCAAAAGGGTAGAGAAGACACAATCTTTGCATTTAGTTATGAGTAAAAATAGCAATGCGTGGTCATTTCACACAAGAGAATACTCATGTTTTTGTCTTGATTGCATTGATAAAACTACGATGGTTGTATTCATCAAGAATATGGATAAGTGAGTGAATGGACTTTGGTGCCACTAGATGTTATCAATACGAATGAGTTTGAGGATGAAAACTATGATGATATTCCATTGATTTCTAGTGATTATGACCATATTTTAGGATTGATCATAGTTCGTTAATTTATACACACGTGTATAAATTATGCATATGTACATGTACAAGTGTATTTATTTCATAATTTTGGTTAATTTATTTAATATATATACACTCGTGTACATGACACAAGGAATTTATATACATATACTTTGTGTAGGCAATGTTTTTGCAGTCATGGTAGCATCTGAAAATGTAGAAGGTATTAGCTATTATTTATTGTGTTGCACCATACAAAGAGAGAAGCTAACAAAGTTTGAAATAAGTGATGGAATTATGTTTCCCACAAGTTAGTATATAGTTAAATCATGTATCTACATCTATATGAATTCAAATTTATTGACTTATTTGATTGATGTATATACATGGATACGTATACATATATTCATAACTTAATTAATCTATGTGATATTTTTTAAATGCATATGCAGGTTCTGTTGTTGTACAGAGAACATATTTGAAGCAAAGTAAACTATTTAAGAATGGAATTCATTGAACACTAATTATCAACCTAAAAATAAGGTATATTAGTATAGTAACCATGTTAGTACCACTGGTCTAACTCTTCATCTAGTCAAAGGACCTGGAATACGTAAGTGAAGGCTTGATATTGATGATCACAGGAAAATATTAAATGTTATCCAAGAATGAACTGACCCACTTGATATGAACTAGAAACAACTTGTAATTAGAAATAAATTGAACATTCTAAAATTTGGTTGAACTAATTATATATTAGGACCTGTGTCTTAAGGGGATGAAATTAGGACTTGTTGCAAAGGGATGAAATTAGGACTTGTAACTAATGTATATTACTTTTACTCTTTCATTTAACTTGTCAAGTTTAAATTTTTATTTGTAACTAATTATAGAAATTAGGAACTTATATGCAACTAATTAGGACATGTGCCTTGAGGGGAAGAAATTGGAGCACTTGTCTTAAGGGGATGAAATTAAGATTTGTAACTAATTATATTACTTTTACTCTTACATTTAACTTGTCACGTTTAATTTGTGATTTGTAACTAATTATAGAAATTAGAAAATTATATGCAACTAATTAGGACATGTGCCTTGAGGGGAAGAAATTAGAACACTTGTCTTAAGGGGATGAAATTATGACTTGTATCTTGAGGGGATGAAATTAAGACTTGTAAGTGATTATATATTACTTTTACTCTTTCATTTAACTTGTCAAGTTTAAATTGTGATTTGTAACTAATTATAGAAATTAGGAAAACTTATATGCAACTAATTAGGACATATGTAACTCTATCTCTAACCCTTCAACCCTAACTATAACCATAACTGTAACCCTATTAGGAATTATGTAACTAACTAGGAACTTAATCATATCTAAATATAACTTGCATAGAACAAAATTAACCACATATGTATACATCAATTTCATAAACCAACATAATCTAACCTAATCTTGAACATTATCCAACATAATAGATAACATATTCTAACATGTAAAAGAACATAATCTAACATAATCCAACATAATCTAACATGTAAAAGAAATGTATAGATAATGCATATATGTAGGTCAATCATAAAACATGTATATGAACCTAAGCATAAACACACATGTGTCAAACATAGTTCTCGAGTCTACAATATATGTATCAATCATAAAAAAGAAGAAGCAAAAACATGTATAATCTGGATGAAATTCTAGATCAAATAATCTAGATCAAAAATCTCGATGGATGAAAGTCTAGATCAAATAATCTATAAAAAAAAAAACTATAGATCGTCAAGTGTAGGACTATCATTGTGACATTTCCTCATAGCGCAGTCTAAAGACTAACTATCAGGATGCTGACTAGGATGTGCTAAACCCTATATATTCAAGAGAAATTGGTATCAATGTACATAATTTCATATTAAATTAAATCTCTTTTAAATTTACAAATTGCATGCAATTTATATATTACATTTAAAACTCACATGTGTCTAATTCAAAACATTTAAAATTTACCTATCTACTACTGACATCATCATATGAGTCTCAACGATGTACAAGATCTGGCATCAAAGCTAGAGTAAAAAGAGGCATGTCTCCCTATAATATATACATACATATGTGCAAAAAATAAAATTAAAAAATGTATAATTACAAAGGCCCATGGTATTTATACATGCATAAATTATTAGTTAAACAAACAATTGAAATTTTAACATGAACCTAAAAACTATAGATTTACCTGTGTAGATGTTGGCATTTGATAATACTCAGACTTTCTAACATTTATTGTGTCCACCAATATATCCAAATTTTGTTGGCCTCATCTAGCTCCATCTCTGCATCTACACTAGCGTGACTAGTGACTGGCACATGTCCTAATAATGATGAGCCAAGTGGACTGACTAAATGAAATGGCATAGAAGTAGAATCATCAGGTGTCAACAAGTTCATCTATCCTATGGTCAACAAGTTGAAGTCAACATGAGTCAACAAGCTGAAGTCAACATCATCAAGGCCCACATATAAGCTTTGACCATTCCTTGCACTAGATGAAGGTTCTATACTAGTATGCATATGTCCCTTTGCAAAAAAAGAGTGGTTAGTAGGTGGATCATGATGTGTACTACCAACATGACCACTACCTGATCGATGAGAGAAATGTGGTTGAGGAGCATGGACACGATGTCAAACATATGATATGCATATGCCAAGATACTCTAATATGAATATATATGAATAGATCCTCAGCAAGAGTAGTCATATTATCTCGTGTGAACACTCCAGTGAGACCCTATAAGCTAGTGAGTGAAGGGATGTTTGCTACACTGTACAAGTCTCCTGAAGATGAAGTATTAGATGATGATCTAGAATGCTGATGAGACATCAAATATTAGCCAACCTTGTCACTAAAAATAGGCATGATAGCTATAGAAATCTTTCCAACTCCCTGAATCACCCCCCGCAACTGGGTGCTACGCATGGCCTCATCAACTAAGGGACATAATATAGGGGAAATAACAAGCACCTTCTCTCAAAAAATTGATCTAAGTGTCAGTGGTGGTTGACCCAACTATCTATCAAGTAGTCTACCACACCCTTTTCCTAAATGCGATGGTAAATCAATGTAGTTCACCATCCTTCCTAAGTGAACCTCAACATAAAGTTGTCATGTAAATTAGAGTAGAATTTGATCATTATTTGGATCAACTTGTTGCAGTGAAAGACTTGAAGAGACCTCATGTCTCTTACTGTTAAGGATAATCTATATAGTACATGGAAAATATGAAGCAACACCATGATTCTCATCTATAATATATGTGAGGCTCTGTAAGATGACCTGACATGTACTACTATACACACTAAAGCATGTGCCACTAGCCAAGGATTCATGAAGTCTTTGAATCTCTTGGTTAGTGCGATCATAGAGCATGTCAGGTGGGATAGGTTGCTGATTTATAGGAATAGGCTATTGCTAGGGGAGATAGGCTACTCCTTGAAGGGGATAGGAGGTTGTTGTTGCTTAGGGGGATAGGGGGCTATTGCTCGGGGGGATAGGAGGTTGTTGCTAGTGGAGGGGGGTGTTGTTGATCTACCACATGGAGGTAAATGTATGTAGTATGCATGTGTAAACTTGAATTTAAATTAAAATATTAAATTTTTAATAAACTTGAAATTTATCACATACAATGACATTTAAGAAACTAGAATTTCACAAACATGAAATTAAACATATAATACGTGTAAACATGAAATAAACATAACATATCGTACTACATGTGTTTTTTGTACATCCTAAATTAAAATATGATATTTAATAAACTTGAAATTTATTGTAGTTGATGACATTTAATAAACTAGAATTTTTTAAGTTCATGAAATTAAATAATATGTTTTCAAATATGAAATAAACATATGTTATGTACATGCACATAGAATTTCATAAATGTGTGCAACAACTTCATAAAATTATTTCAGTTAAGTCTAGATCACATGGGTGGACTACCTGACACATAACTAGGTTAAAATTATAAAACTAGATTCACCATATAATTTAATAGGTATATTGTCACGATCATGGCTAAGGTTACTAGGGAAATAAGTAGGACTATGGTTAGAGTTATAGTTAGTGTTAGGTTTAGAGTTAATTTTGGGGTTAGGCTTAAAGTTAAAATATTAGCATTAAATTAAGACATTATTAGGGTTACAGTTAGGTTTAGAGTTATAAAATTAGTAGTACATATTATTCTTGTTGCATGTGCCTCATAGCACATATATTTTTTATTAGGGTTGGCATTCAAGGTTAATGTTATATCATGATTATGGTTTATAGTATGGTTCTAGGGTTAATTATAGGGTTAGGGTTTAGTATTAAGATTGAGTTTAGGGTCATTACTAGGGTTTAATTATGGTAAATTTTCATTAAGTTAGGGTTCAAAAAATATTTATGGATAGATGATCCAGTGGATAATTTACTTGAAAATTGAAGTGTCTTCAAATCTCCAAATTTTTGTACCATCAAAAAGATCTTAGCATCTTGATTCCAATGCAACTTGAACAGAGCAAAAAAGGAGTCCGTTTATGCAAGTTACGCTCGATCAAAGTTCTGGTCAATAGGTGGACCAAAGGGCTAGATAAGGGGCAAAATCAAACCATCTCAAAAGTGGTCAACAATGGATTTCAAAATGAAGAGCCCGATGAGAGCTTTCCAACGACATTCGTTTCGCCAAAAACGGACTTCATATGTGAAAGTTATGGCCGTTTGAATTTTGGAGGCAAAATGTACTAGTGATGATGTCATCATGATATCAGCAGCTCAAGTGATGACACATGTCAAAAATATGAGCAAATAAAATAGTGCCACATGGCACCTCAAGCTCAAATTTGGTGGTTTAAAAATTTATTAAGGAGGTTTGAACCTCCAACCTCCCATTTACCACTTTCCCTCCTTGCCACTAGACCACGTGGAGCATTTAACAAGTTTGTAACAGATTTTCTATTTAAACTATGAATACCGCCAAAGCCGTTTGAAAAGATGCATAGGTGGGAGTTGAACCCTCGACCTAACTGCCCCTAAAATAGTTGTGTGCCAATACACCACTGATGTGGCTTGTTAAATGCATGGCAGATGTGTTATTTAACCTGTATCAAACAGCAAAGCCCCCTTAAAATAGATTTATTTGTTATTCTTAACAACATTATCCCCTAAAATTATATAAATGCCAAAATGTAAAAATGGCAAAGGGGGTTATTCGAAGGGAGACTTGAGAGAAATTGCTCTTGGTGAAGTTTTTAAAAAAGAAATAGGGAGATTTTTCAAAGAGATTTTTTGGAGCCATTTTCGTGCTTCAGAGTATTGTTATGCTACCGAAGTGCTAGAAGAAATGGTCTTCTTGGTGCATAATTGTAATTGATTTCTGGAGATTAATCAGATCAGTCGTACTCTATTGAAGTCGACTCGGAGACATAGTCACGTTTGTGGTGAACTCCGAAATGAAACTTTGTTTGCACTTTCTATCATCTTCTCTATCTCAATTCTATTTATTTCACCTCAAGCTTTTGAGTTTGTGATGCTTAATTTCATTTATGTTAAATGTATTAAGACTTTCGCTAATTAATTTATTTAAGCATTCAATATTGCAATTAGTCTAGATCCGTCCATCAGAGCAAGTGGTATCAGAGCCCAGTTGACTATTATTGCAGTTGTTTTCTTGAATGGTAACAAGAACCAGGATTCAAAAGGGCAAAGGCAAGCTTGAAGAATTTAATCCTGAGATCGAGAAGTGTAGAACATTTTCAAAGATGTCTATTTCTGGAATGGAGGTTCCTGATGAGATCAGTGAGCAGGAATTTCAAAGAGCATTCCTCAAGATGAAGGCTAAGGTGGACATTCTTCTCCAAGAGACACACGAATGACAATTGAGAAAGGCAAATAAGGCTAAGAAGAAGGAGGAAGCAAAATCCTCATTAAAGGATGACAAAGCCAAAGGAGTAGGAGGTGGTAGTGACCCTCCTGAACCTCTGTCTCTGTCTTCATCATCTTCTCCTTATTCTCCATCTTCTCCTCATTCTACTTCTTCTAATCCTTTCAAGAGTGGGTATAAGCCTAAGATCAAACTGGATGTAAAATTTGACTTGCCTAAGTATTGTGGTGAACTTAATGCTAAAAAATTGGATGATTGGATTCAACAAGTAGACGTCTACTGTAGAGTCCAGAACCTACTAGATGATGTTGATAGGATCCAATTAGCTACTCTTCGGTTAGGAGGTACAGCTTTAACCTGGTGGGAGAGTAAGACTAAGGCAGAAGTTTCACAGCATGGTAGAGTCAGTTTAACTTGGGAAGAGTTTGTTAATGCTCTTAAGAAGCAATTTTATCCCCTAGGACATATGCAATAGTTAATGATAGACTGGCAAATGTTTAGGCAAGGGAAGGATGAAACTGTCCAAGAGTACACCCATGAATTTAGGAAAAGGGCTATTTCTTTGAATGTTCCTTTGTACACCCAGGACACTTTGTTGAAGTACATAGGAGGTCTTCATTCCTACCTTAGGCATTCTATTTTGGTATTGAACCCTTCTAATTTGGATGAAGTGTTTGTTCAAGCTATACACTTAGAGTTAAGGGGTAAATGATCTTTTATTGATAAGTTTGATAATGATGTAAAGAAATCTTCTAAGAATGCAGAGATAGAGAAAGGAAAGAAGGCAGCTATAGTAAAGAAGGATGAGAAACTTTCTTGCACTCATTGTGACAAGAAGGGTCATGATGAAGAACATTGTTGGAAGTTGCATCCCGAATTGAAGCCTAAGTGGGCTCAGAAATTTGATCAGAAACAAAAAGGTAAGGAGAAAGCAACAAATGTTATTATGAATCCTAGTTCAGATTTAGATGATGAGACTAAGATAACAGCTATGGGTTTGAAAGGTAAAGCTCCTATTTCTAGTGTTTCTATTGCTAGTTGTGCTTCTACTTCTTCAGTAAATGACTTGTCTGAAGATAAGAAAATGAATGAGCTTTTTCATTTAAGGGTTGTTGCTAAGAACACTAAAATTGATGCACTCGTAGACAGTGGTTCTCAAGTGAATTTGATTTCTGAGAGTATTGTGAGAAACTTGGGATTGAAAACCACATTACATAAGAAACCTTATCCACTAGGCTGGATTTGTGAAAATGATAAGTTGCAAGTAACAAGACAATGCACCTTAAGATTCGCAATCACTAGTAAGTTTGTGGATAAAGTATAGTTTGATATGGTTCCACTAGATATCTGTGGGATAGTGCTTGGTAGCCCTTATATTTATGATAGAAAAGAAATCTTCTACAAGGAGAAGAATCATTATCACTAGTTTAAAGATGGCATTCAGTATATTGTGCATTCTAACAGGATTAAGACTGATCGTTCTTTTGCAAACATAGGGCAATTAAAGAGGGTAATTAATGCAAGTAAAGAGTTAACTCTTATGTCTGTTAGCATAGGTGGTTCTACACTTGAACTTGGAGTAGCTAACCATGGTCAGATGTTGCAGGATGCACCCACAGTACAACATGAGGGAATGATGATTGAAAGCATTGATGGTTCCTTGGGTAAAAATGTTCCTGTTGTGAAGGATCGACATGTTGTTGATTTATTCACTTTCATTTTTGCATTATTGTTCAGCTTGATGCTAGTCAATGTTTATTGGTTAGTGGCTATGACAGTTGATGTAGATGCTTATGGAAGTGATAGAATAATGTTTATGATCAACAATGTTGTTGCAATCTTCATTGTGCTTGTGAGCCAGGTATTTAGATGTACAGATGATACAGGACAAGTGGGGAGGCCAAGTTCTCAGTTTATGTCAAAGTAAATGTCACTTTTGGAGGTCCAAAAGGTCTTCAGTGGGGAGGCTTGATCTGGTGGATAATTTCAGTGAAAATTGAAGTGTCTTTAAATCTCCAAATTTTTGTACCATCAAAAAGATCTCAGCATCTTGATTCCAATGCAACTTGAACAGAGCAAAAAGGAGTCCGTTCGTGCAAGTTACGCTCGGTCAAAGTTCTAGTCAACAGGTAGACTAGAGGGCTAGAGAAGGGGCAAAATCAAACCATCTCAAAAGTGGTCAACAATGGATTTCAAAATGAAGAGCCCGATGAGAGCTTTCCAACGGCATTCGTTTCATCAAAAATGGACTTCATATGTGAAAGTTATGGCCGTTTGAATTTTGGAGGCAAAATGTACTAGTGATGACGTCATCATGATATAAGCAGCTCAAGTGATGACACATGTCAAAAATATGAGCAAATAAAATAGTGCCATATGGCACCTCAAGCTCAAATTTGGTTGTTTACAAATTTGTTGAGGAGGTTTGAACCTCCAACCTCCCATTTACCAATTTCCCTCCTTGCCGCTAGACCACATGGAGCATTTAGCAAGTTTGTAATAGGTTTTCTATTTAAACTATGAATGCCGCCAAAGCCGTTTGAAAATATGCATAGGTGGGAGTTGAACCCTCGACCTGGCTGCCCCTAAAATAGCTACGTGCCAACACACCACTGATGTGGCTTGCTAAATGCATGGCAGATGCGTTATTTAACCTGTATCAAACAGCTGAGCCCCCTTAAAATAGATTTATTTGTTATTTTTAACAACATTAACCCCTAAAATTATATAAATGCCAAAATGTAAAAATGGCGAAGGGGGTTATTCGAAGGGAGACTTGAGAGAAATTGCTCTTGGTGAAGTTTTAAAAAAAGAAATAGGGAGATTTTTCTAGGAGATTTTTTGGAGCCATTTTCGTACTTCAGAGTATTGTTATGCTACCGAAGTGCTAGAAGAAATGGTCTTCTTGGTGCATAATTGTAATTAATTTCTGGAGATTAATCAGATCGATCGTACTCTATTGGAGCTGACTCGGAGACATAGTCATGTTTGTGGCAAACTCTGAAATCAAACTTTGTTTGCACTTTCTATCTTCTTCTCTCTCTCAATTCTGTTTATTTCACCTCAAGCTTTATATTTTGTGATGCTTAATTTCATTTATGTTAAATGTATTAAGACTTTTGCTAATTGAATTTATTTAAGCATTCAATACTATAATTAGTCTAGATCCATCCATCAGATCAAGTGGTATCAGAGCCCAACTGACTATTATTGCAGTTGTTTTCTTGAATGCTAACAAGATCCAGGATTCAAAAGGGCAAAGGCATGCTTGAAGAATTTAATCCTGAGATCGAGAAGCGTAGAACATTTTCGAAGATGTCTATTTTTTGAATGGAGGTTCCTGATGAGATCAGTGAGTAGGAATTTCGAAGAGCATTCCTCAAGATGAAGCTAAGGTGGACATTCTTCTCCAAGAGAGACACAAACAAGAATTGAGAAAGGCAAATAAAGCTAAGAAGAAGGAGGAAGCAAAATCCTCATTAAAGGATGACAAAGCCAAAGGAGTAGGAGGTGGTAGTGACCCTCCTGAACCTCTGTCTCCGTCTTCATCATCTTCTCCTTATTCTCCATCTTCTCCTCATTCTACTTCTTCTAATCCTTTCAAGAGTGGGTATAAGCCTAAGATCAAATTGGATGTAAAATTTGACTTGCCTAAGTATTGTGGTGAGCTTAATGCTAAAAAATTGGATGATTGGATTCAACAAGTAGAAGTCTACTATAAAATCTAGAACCTACTAGATGATGTTGATAGGATCCAATTAGCTACTCTTCGGTTAGGAGGTACATCTTTAACCTGGTGGGAGAGAAAGACTAAGGCAGAAGTTTCATAGCATGGTAGAGTCAGTTTAACTTGGGAAGAGTTTGTTAATGCTCTTAAGAAGCATTTTTATCCCCTAGGACATATGCAACAGTTAATGATGGACTGGCAAATGTTTAGGCAAGGGAAGGATGAAACTGTCCAAGAGTACACCCATGAATTTAGGAAAAGGGCTATTGCTTTGAATGTTCCTTTGTACACCCAGGACACTTTGTTGAAGTACATAGGAGGTCTTCATTCCTACCTTAGGCATTCTATTTTGGTATTGAACCCTTCTAATTTAGATGAAGTGTCTGTTCAAGCTATACACTTAGAGTAAAGGGGTAAAGGATCGTTTATTGATAAGTTTGATAATGATGTAAAGAAATCTTCTAAGAATGCAGAGATAGAGAAAGGAAAGAAGGAAACTATAGTCAAGGAGGATGAGAAACTTTCTTGCACTCATTGTGACAAGAAGGGTCATGATGAAGAATATTGTTGGAAGTTGCATCCCGAATTGAAGCCTAAGTGGGCTCAAAAATTTGATCAGAAACAAAAAGGTAAGGAGAAAGCAACAAATGTTGTTATGGATCCTAGTTTAGATTCAGATGATGAGACTAAGATAAGAGCTATGGATTTGAAAGGTAAAGCTCCTATTTCTAGTGTTTCTGTTGCTAGTTGTGCTTCTACTTCTATAGTAAATGACTTGTCTAAAGATAAGAAAAGGAATGAGCTTTTTCATTTAAGGGTTGTTGCTAAGAACACTAAAATTGATGCACTCGTAGATAGTGGTTCTCAAGTGAATTTGATTTCTGAGAGTATTGTGAGAAACTTGGGATTGAAAACCACATTACATAAGAAACCTTATCCACTAGGCTGGATTTGTGAAAATGATAAGTTGCAAGTAACAAGACAATGCACCTTAAGATTCACAATCACTAGTAAGTTTGTGGATAAAGTGCAGTTTGATGTGGTTCCACTGGATATCTGTGGGATAGTGCTCGGTAGCCCTTATATTTATGATAGAAAAGCAATCTTCTATAGGGAGAAGAATCATTATCACTTGTTTAAAGATGGCATTCAGTATATTGTGCATTCTCATAGGATTAAGACTGATCGTTCTTTTGCAAACACGAGGAAATTAAAGAGGGTAATTAATGCAAGTAAAGAGTTAACTCTTATGTCTATTAGCACAAGTGGTTCTACACTTGAACTTGGAGTAGCTAACCAAGGTCAGATGTTGCAGGATGCACCCACAGTACAACATGAGGGAATGATGATTGAAAGCATTGATGGTTCCTTGGGTAAAAATGTTCCTGTTGTGAAGGATTGATATGTTGTTGATTTATTCTCTTTCATTTTTGCATTATTGTTCAGCTTGATGCTAGTCAATGTTTGGTGGTTAGTGGCTACGATAGTTGATGTAGATGCTTATGGAAGTGATAGAATAATGTTTATGATCAACAATGCTGTTGCAGTCTTCATTGTGCTTGTGAGCCAGGTATTTAGATGTACAGATGATACAGGATAAGTGGGGAGGCCAAGTTCTCAGTTTATGTCAAAGTAAATGTCACTTTTGGAGGTCCAAAAGGTCTTCAGTGGGGAGGCTTGATCCGGTGGATAATTTCAGTGAAAATTGAAGTGTCTTCAAATCTCCAAATTTTTGTACCATCAAAAAGATCTCAGCATCTTGATTCCAATGCAACTTGAACAGAGCAAAAAGGAGTCCGTTCGTGCAAGTTACGCTTGGTCAATGTTTTGGTCAATAGGTAGACCAGAGGGCTAGATAAGGGAAAAAATCAAACCATCTCAAAAGTGGTCAACAATGGATTTCAAAATGAAGAGCCCGATGATAGCTTTCCAACGACGTTCGTTTCATCAAAAACAGACTTCATATGTCAAAGTTAGGGCCATTTGAATTTTGGAGGCAAAATGTACTAGTGATGATGTCATCATGATATCAGCAGCTCAAGTGATGACACATGTCAAAAATATGGCAAATAAAATAGTGCCACATGGCACCTCAAGCTCAAATTTGGTTGTTTACAAATTTGTTGAGGAGGTTTGAACCTCCAACCTCCCATTTACCAATTTCCCTCCTTGCCACTAGACCACATGGAGCATTTAGCAAGTTTGTAACAGGTTTTCTATTTAAACTATGAATGCCGCCAAAGCCATTTGAAAATATGCATAGGTGGGAGTTGAACCCTCGACCTGGCTGCCCCTAAAATAGCTATGTGCCAACACACCACTGATGTGGCTTGCTAAATGCATGGCAGATGCGTTATTTAACCTGTATCAAACAACTGAGCCCCCTTAAAATAGATTTATTTGTTACTTTTAACAACATTAACCCCTAAAATTATATAAATGCCAAAATATAAAAATGGCAAAGGGGGTTATTCGAAGGGAGACTTGAGAGAAATTGCTCTTGGTGAAGTTTTAAAAAAAGAAATAGAGAGATTTTTCTAGGAGATTTTTTGGAGCCATTTTCATACTTCAGAGTATTGTTATGCTACCAAAGTGCTAGAAGAAATGGTCTTCTTGGTGCATAATTGTAATTTATTTTTGGAGATTAATCAGATCGGTCGTACTCTATTGGAGCCGACTCGAAGACGTAGTCACGTTTGTGGCGAACTCTGAAATCAAACTTTGTTTGCTCTTTCTATCTTCTTCTCTCTCTCAATTCTGTTTATTTCACCTCAAGCTTTTGAGTTTGTGATGCTTAATTTCATTTATGTTAAATGTATTAAGACTTCCACTAATTCAATTTATTTAAGCATTCAATACTACAATTAGTCTAGATCCGTCCATCAGATCAATAGGGTTAGGAGTGTGTGTGTTGAGAATTGTGTTCTATGTTAAGTAGGTTATTATGGTTAGAGTTATAATTGTGTTTATATAGTCAGATCATTAGTGTTTAATATTAGTGTGAGACCTATATTAGCGTTACAAGTAGAGTTATGATTAGGTTTAGGATTTAGTGTTAAATGTTGAGTAAGTTAATATAATTATCCCATTAGGGTTTAGTATTAGGATCAAGGTTTATGTTATGGCTATAGTTACATTGTTAGGGTTAGAGTTAGGATTATGGTTAGGATTTAGAGCTATATCATTAGAATCATGATCAATGTTAGGTAACTAATATAATGTTAGGGATCTTTAGGATTAAATGTTTAAGGCTAGTGTAAATATAGATTAAAGTTTTTAGTTAGAATTCATAGTAGAGTTTTTTTAGGGTTAAGAAGTGAGGATCATGCTGTAATATTTTATAGTTATTCTTCACATCATGGTTAGGTTTAGCGATAACTTTTGGGTTAAAATGATATAACTTGAGGTTTAAAGGTTTATGTGTAGGGTTTAGATTTTATGGTTATGGTTAGAATCAAGTTCAATTATAGGGTAAATATATAATGTTTAGAGTTAAGATTAGGATTAAATTTACATGAGGGTTAGCATTGTGTTACATGATATTTAAGGTTAGGATTACACGGTTATATTTATTTTTAAGATTAGGTTTTAGTCAAGGTTTTATTAGACTTAAGATTAGGGTGAGGAGGTCAATGCGAAGTTTATATTAGGGTTCATATCATGACCTAACTCATTGGAACTAATCTTACTGGTTAGTTCTTTGAGATTAAATTATTAGGGGTAAGGTGAAGATTTAAACACACAAACACACATACACACATGTGTATAAATGAACTTAAATTTTAATATACTACAAGTTCAAGTGTGTACAAAAAAAATTAAATGTATGTGGTCATATCCATAATATATATGTATATGTACATGTGTGTATATATATACACACATATACATGTACATATGTACATGCATACATCTATATACATACATATTCATATATATGTACATGATATGTATATTTATGTATATATACATGTATATACATTGCATATACATACATACATACATACATACATACATACATACATACATACATACATATATATATATATATATGTATATATATATATGCATATATACATGATATATATACATACATACATGATATATACATACATATATATGATATATATACATACATACAATAAACATATATAATTGAAACTATGAAACTAAAAATGTATAAAATGGGTAAAAAATTGAAAAATCATACTTTTTTCAAATGCTGGTAAATTTAGATGCCTCTCTTTGCACTTTTGATTGAAACTGTCTATAGCGCCACTATCAAAAATGACATGTGGGGTCACAATGCATTATTTGAACATTTTCATTTTTTGTTAGTTTTGATCAAAACTACTAGTTTCAATCGAAACTAGCAAGCCCCACACCAAGGTTAAAAAACCTTGGTCAGGCTTTATAGTTTCAATCAAAACTATGTGGTACATAAAGTTATGATAAAAACTTGCATTTTTATTAGTTTTGATAGAAACTATTTGTTTCTATTGAAACTTTAAAAATAGTTTCTATCAAAAATAAGAAATGTAAGATTCGTAGTTGCACAATTCTGGTGGAATTTGTTCCTTTGAAAAAGTGTAAACCACTATTGTGGATTCACCCTGTGTCATGTTTTGATTACTTATTTATATGATTTATTTATGTGATTAGATGGTAGATGTGATACTACATGTTATATGCTGATGCATGGTTAAGGTTGAGGTTGAGATATATGTTGAGTTAAGTTTGAATAAGTTTTATGTTTGAAGTGGTAAAAGTTTTAGAGATTTTGATTCACTCCCTCCCCCCTCCTTCTTGGCATCTCACTTTCCCATTATATTTATAACAATTGTCATTAGATTTGAGTTCTCTAAGCAATAACTTTAACCACTTGGGAGTTAAAAACATTGGAGATGGAAGCCTTCAAGCTAAGAAAGGTGGCTGAGAATTAGAAGTTTAATTTGTAGCTTACATTTGTGCAAGTTAAGGTTGCAAAGGAGGAATTGAAGAAATCCTTGAAAAGAAGGAAGGATATGAAAATCCAAAAAAATGACACTCAATACGAGGAACAAAGCATTGTGGACTTATGTGATGAAGGTTGATCTAGTGAAACTCAAGAAACAACGTCATATCTATTGGAGAAGAACAACATTCTAATTGAAGAGGTAAGAGAATTAAAGACAAAACATGAAATACACTTAGTAAGGTTATGTGAAATCATTGAAAAAGAGAAAGAGGCTGAAGAAGAAAAGGTTCTATATTTAACCTACTTATTCATTGATATGATGCTCTATAACTTCTCAGTCACTTTCATCACTGAGCTTTGAAGACTCTTCACCCTTTATTTTTCTTAATAATCTTTCTTAATGATTATATTAATTCAAATTGATCTTCATCATCAGATTTATTTCTTGTCAAAGTTATCAATGTAGTTTCAAGTGGAAACTTAGAAGAACTAGGCTAATTGTTGACTTTTACTTCTTTCTTTTTATTTTCTTCTTCTTGCTTCTTTCTCTTCTTTTCTTCCTCTTCTCTCTTCTTTCTTTCTTCTTTCTCTCTTCTTCTTCCTTCCTCTTTTCTTCTATTTTCCTTCTTTCTTCTTTCCTTATATCTTTATTCTTTCTTCTTATCTTTTCTTTCTTTCTTCTATCCTCTTTTTCTTTTTTTCTTTTTTTCTTCTTCTCTTCTTCTTCTTTCTTCCTCTTTTCTTCATCTTCATCTTTAGGGCTTGTATAATTTACCAAATTCTCAACAATAGAAGGGCCCAAATCCTTAAATGGATTTTCTGTAGTATCCAAATTGATGCTCATGCTATTAATTTGCGTTGTTTTAGTGCCAATTATTATGTGTGGCATCTTTTTTATTTTTTTGCCTCTTTCATTCTGAATCCTTTGTGATCTTTAATGTTGTTGCTTGTGCATGCATTAGTTTCTTTATTGTAGGGATTTCTCCCATTGTCTCCTTGCTTTCCCTTTCCTTGTTGGGTTCCACTAAAGTCATAGCTTTCACAATAACTTCTTCATTTTCCTTGTTGACCTTTTCATAGTTTCCTCCCATTATTAGTATATCTCTTTTCTTATTCCTCAATAGAGGTTCTATGTTTTTCATAATTCTTGTAGAATGCTCATCATTTTCAACTTTGCACAACTTTATTATCAAGTTTTCCCTTGTTTTATTGTCCTCCTCAACTACTCTTTTCTTTCTATTTATTGAAATTTCATAGAGATCTTTTGGGATTTGTCCTTACATGTCTTCAAATCTTTTGTTAGAAATAAACATGTGCCTAATGATTGCATTTTCTAACTGAATTCTATCAATACCTATGTACAAATGATAATATTTATTCAATTGAACAAATCTTCCATCATTTAATATTGCACAATTTATTTTCTTAATTTTTGGCATCTATTTCCTTTTGTCAGTAGTAGAAGCTTCTGATCTCCCTTTCTATGTTTCTTTCTTTGGTTCTTCTTCTGTGCTCTCTTTCTCTACTTCTAATTCATATTCCTCTAATTTTGAGACAACTTATGTTTTTCTTCTCTACGTACCCTTATGTGTAAAAAGTGTCTTCCTCTTCTTCTCTAGTCCACCAACTAGTTCATCTACTCTTTTGTGTCTAGGAGGTTCAATTTTCTCTTGTTTTACTTCTATTAACCTCATAGACTTGGATGAATGAACTTTGATAATACTGACATCTTTTCTTGCTTTATTCTAAATAGGTGAAATGATCTATGATTGTACTTGTGACACTTTTGCATAGGGAACACTAGGTATTTATGCAGATGATCTTGCTATTGTCACTCTTATTTTTGTACTCTCAATTGCTAAAGGTTTAGAAATGAGCATTGTTTATTGGCCACTTTACTTCATTCATGCTTCTATTCATACTAATTCTTTGAATTCTTCTAGACTCATTCCTAATTCCTTCAATATACTTTCTATCTTTTTGTCAACTCTTTTCTTGATTTCTTTGACTTTTTCTTCATAGGTACCCCATCTAGGATGCTTCTTGTCTCTCTTTGATTCCAAAATAATCTTTAGATAATCTTCTATTAACTCTTCAGACATCTTATAGCCCATATGATCAATGAATTCTACCCTTGGTTTGATTGTTTTCATGCAAGTCACATCAGTTTCAAACATAAACAAATGTCATCTTTGTATTTCTCAACTAATGATGGAGGGATCCTATATCTTTTTTTTATCTCCACTTAAAAACTTTTCATCATTATATTTATATCTTTAGTCATTCTGTCCTCTGAATATTTTATCTATTAATGCATGATCAAGTTCATTGTACATCTATTTGTGTTCCATTCATAGTCTAACATTCCAAAGAATTTCTTTATCACTTGGAAGAATATGTGTGTAATCAAATATTCAAACCTAAACATTTCATTCTTTGTCTTCTTGATTCTATCAATACTGTGCAATAGTTGTTGCTTAAGTATCTCACACATGTTCACTTTTCTTTTTTGAATAACATTAGATAGGCTGTATATATAAATCCTATAGGTATAGAGTTCAATCTTGAGTTGTAGTTCATCTTATGCCAAATTATTTTTCTTATCAATCTAGCATCAGTTTCCTTGATCATGTCTACTTTCATGTTTCTACCATTAGATATTTTTTTAGATTAGTTTCCGCCAACTTCTTGAAATTCTTGAAATTAGTAGGGTTACTACCCTCATTACTTAGTCCAATGAGTTTGTGAATCATGTCATTATCTATCATAACAAATATATCTCCTCCCCAGAACATGTCCTTATGTATACAACTTAGAATTATCCTTGTCCACTTGTGGTTGTCAAACTATGTATAAAACATATTCTTATCTATGTTTAAGTCATTCAATTGCTTAAACCCTTGTTTAAATGATAGGTCATTGTTGCAAACCAAGTCCATGTCATTATGGATGTCATTATCACCTATACTCTCAAACTTATAGTGAATGTAAGCACAAATTTCCACTACATGTAAAACATTGTTGGGTGCTTGTGAGAATGTTCCTAATGGGTGATGAAGGGTGTTCCCCTTAATACCATAAACTCATAACAAAAACAAAGAAACAAAAGAAAATGAGAGAACAAAATATGGACTCCTTATTTGTGCCACAAATGTAGTATTACATAATTCAAAAGTACAATATTTTAACCCACATGGGCTCCTTTAGTACAATAATTTGCAAGACAAGCTGCAAACTATCACCCAGAGTTGTCCTAGACAATGTTCAGGCCTTTCTTAAATAGGCAGTTTTATGCCACCCGAGAAGGTTCTAGATGCTCAAACTTAATACCTAGGGCCAAAAGACCCTAACAATACATATAAAGTCGGCCAAATACATTTTTGACAATTTATTTTAAAAAAATTTGGTAGCCCAACTTTGGAAGGCCATAACTCACAAGTCGTTGCTCTAATTGGCTATTATAACCATTTTTGGAAAATTCTAGCTCATGATCTACATACTTGGAATGGTCCTTGTGCCTTTTCGTCGAGTTTTTAGACCTCATATGGGCACTCTAAGGCCTCCAATGGTGAACCTGAAGATTTTTCTACAAAATTTTCCACCAAAAATCTACAATAACTTCTCTAATACTAATGCTTGAGTAATGATATTTTTATTGTAGGCTTACAACTCTAAAATGAACCTTCCTATGGAAAATGAGAACATTTCAAGCTCGTATGAAAAATTTACTAAACATAGCAAGCTCCTAGCAATAACAACCTCCTTGTCTATTAGTCCTTATTAAAATAGAAAAGATTGAAAATAAAAATATTTTTGGGTAATGCAAGATTGCTCATACACCTAGGATGCTCCTGCATTAGACACCCAAGGTAATTTGAGAAGTGACCATATCACATCTCAGGTGTTTAGAGGAAAACCAAGATGTTTAACCTCCTCCTTTGCTAGCCATGATGAATCCTCAACTAGTCTCCCTTTACATTTGACTAGATATTCCTCATAACTTCTATTTCTGGTACTTTTCTAACACGACTATCTAGTATCTCCTCAATCTTATTTATAGTCGAACTAGCTACTGGAATGCTCCATTATGCTTCTACAACTTCATCTCCATCAGCTCCTTCATAATACTCCGTCAAATCTAAAATATTAAATACTGGTCAGATATTCAATTTAGTAGGCAACTCCACTTCATACACATTGCCAGAATCATGCCTCTTCACTATCTTGCACGGTTGAACTTCTTCATCTTTAGCTTATTATATGTACCTACTGGAAAATGCTCCTTTCTCAAATGAACCATGACTTCATCTCCAACCTAGAATTCCTTATATGTTCTTTTCACACCTACCTTATCCTTATACTATGTATTCATCTTTATGATGTGCTTCCTCACCTCCTCATGGATGTTCTCCAAAAGTTTAGCAAAATCTTATACTTCAGTACTACTTATCTCTCCTTTATCCAACTACCTCAATTCAGAAGCATTTTTGAGACTACTCCCATATACAATCTGCAATGGTGATTTACCAGTACTCCTATTGACAAATTTATTATATGCAAATCCTACCTATGGTAAAATCATACCCCATCCTTTTGGTTTATCTCCAACCAAGAATCTCAACAAGTTTCCCAAACTCTAATTCACAGATTTTGTCTATCCATTAGTCTGTGGATGATGTGATGAACTAAACTTTAAATCTATCTTCAACTTCTTCCACAATGTACAGTAGAAATATCCAACAAATTTGGTATCTTGATCTAAAACTATACTCTTTGGAAAGACCACGTAATCTCACCACTTCTTTGAAAAAAACTCTGCTACATGAACACCATCACTAGTCTTCTTGCAAGGAATAAAATGTGCCATCTTGGAAAACTTGTTAACCACGAAAAAAATAGAATCATGTCTATGGTATGTCCTTGTTAACCCAAGAACAAAATCCATGCTGACATCCACCTACAACTTCTCTAGTATAGGTAATGGCTGATACAACCTTGTATTCTGCTTTACTCCTTTTTCCATCTGACATGCTCAGAAACTTTGTAAAAACTTCATCACATCTTGCTTTAATTGTGGCTAGTAATAATTTTCAGCAACCAAAGCTATAGTTTTATCTCTGCCAATGTATCTAGCCAATCCTCCACTATGCTTCTCCTTGATGAGATTCTCTCTTATTGAACTTATGGGAATGCACAACTAGCTTCCTTTGAACAACATATTATCCTCGATCATGAAATCCAACCAATTTGTCCTGTCAAGTGTAATAGGTTTTGGTACAAGCCTTCCAAACTTGACCAAAATCAGGATCATCTAGATGCAAAGTACTGAGTTCCTCTAACCTAACCACCTCTATCTGCATTTCTGTTAGCAAAAGTTTTCTTCTACTATGAGCATCTACAAATTTGTTAGACTTCCCACTCTTGTGTTTCAAAAAAAATGGTTAACTCTGTAAAAACTAAACCGACCTTAAATGCCTTTGATTCAATTTTCCTTGACTATTCAAATATTGCAAATCTTGATGATTAGTATACAAAATAAACTCCTTAGGAAGAAGATAGTGTCTCCATTTCTTCAATGCTTGAACTACAACATAAAATTTCTAATCATAAACAAAATATTTTCTTTTTGAATCATTTAACTTCTCACTGAAATAAACAGGTCTACCTTCTTGGCTCAAAACAACTCCTATTGTAGTACCACTAGCATCATAGTCTACTTGAAACGCCTTGTTAAAATTAGGAAGTGCTAAAACAGGTTGCTCAGTAACTTTTTGTTTCAATAGATTGAAACTCTTACTTGCTCCTACAATCCACTTAAACTCTTTCCTATCCCCTCTCATTGTTTCACTCAAGGGTCCACAAATACTACTAAAACTTCTTATGAACTTCCTATAAAATGTAGCTAGTCCATGAAAAGATCTTACCTCTATCGCACTCCTTAGAGTAGGCCATTCAAGGATAGCCTTCACTTTCTCTGGGTCCATTTTTAGACCTTCTCTTAAGACTACAAATCCTAGGTACACCAACTCTTTCTTTACAAAACTACACTTCTTTAGTTTTATCAACAACTTTTCTTCCCTCAACTTATCAAACACTTTGTGAATATGAATCAAATGCTCCTCCAATGTCTTACTAAAGATCAAAATATCATCTAGGTAAACAATGACAAACTTACCTAGAAACTCCTTCAATACCTCATTCATGAGCCTCATGAAAGTGCTCGATGCATTGGTTAGCCTAAAAGGCATGACTAGCCACTCATATAGTCCTTTCCTTGTCTTGAAAGTAGTCTTCCACTCATCACCTTCTTTGATACAACTCTAATGGTACCCACTCTTTAGATCTATCTTTGTGAAATACTCAGCTCTACTTAAACAGTCCATAATATCATCCATCCTCAGCAAAGGAAACCTATACTTGATGGTGATCTTGTTGATATTGTGAGAATTTGTGCACATCCTCCATTCTCTATTCTTCTTTGGTGCTAACACTATGGGTACAACAAATGGACTCAAATTCTCTTGAATCAACCCCTTCTACAAAAACTCATGAATTTTCCTGTTCAACTCTTCACTTTCTACTAGTGTCATTTTGTGCACTACCTTGTTTGGAAAACTAGCTCCTAGAACCAAATCCATCTAGTGACTGATCTTCCTCACTAGGGGCAATCCATTAGGTACATTATCTGATACAATATTAGAAAAATCTCCCAACATATCTGCAACTTCTATAGATACCTTCTCTACTTCTTCTTTACTCTCTTTAGGAATTATATAAAAACAAATATGCTCATGCTTCATACCTTTAAGAAACTCTTTTTCATCAACAAAACATATTTTGGTAGCACTATATACCTTTTCTTCTTTATCTTTCAATGACTTCAACTTATGTTTCACTCCATCCTTAGTTAGAGTGTAGGTATTTTCTCGCCCATCATGTACAACATGCCCGCCAAACTACCAAAAACTACCCAACAACATATTACATATGTCCATAGGTATGATATTACATAGTACCTCATCCTAGTAGCTTCTAATCTTGAACTTCACTAAGCACTTCTCATTGACCATGAACTTGGTATGGATGCAGGTGTTTCTACCTTTTTAGCTTCAACTTGGTGACCATCATTTTAGACACCAAATTTTCAATACTTCCACCATCAATGATCACATCACAACACTTATCTTTACATCTTCACCTTGTGGGAAACAAGCTCCTCCTTTTCTCAGGTTCATTCTCACCACTCAGTAGGACTCTTAGGTTGACTAGGACTTCTCCTCTTTTAGCATCTTTAGAATCAAAGGATCTGTCATCTTCATCAACATGTGCAACTCTCACCTAGCCTTTTGTTCTTTGATCTATCCTTCCTTGGTGCTGAGTATATTCAAATGCTTTATGCCCTTCTTCTCCATAGTGAAAACATTTCCCACAGAAGCCACCTCTTCCAGATCCTTGTCCTCTACCTCTTTCTCTCTGATCTCTATTGTTCTGATCATGGAAATGATTAGAATTGTTTCCTCTATGGTTCTGACTGCTACTTCCAACTTCATCCTTATTCCTTTGATCATCATTACGACCACCATAAGATTGTCCACTAGATTTACCAACACGACCTCTTCCACTATTCTTATTATCAAACTTCTTGCTCAGTTTCTCCTCAATTCTTAGGGAAAACTAGTGTGCCTCCTCAATATTGTCCATTCAAACCAAACTCAGCTCATCCTAAATTCTTGGCCTTAACCCATTAAGATAATGGGTGACTTTCTCCTTATCAGCTTCTACATGGCTAGTTCTAATGAGAACTCAATAGAAATCTTTGGTATACTCTTGAATAGATTTTCCTACATGCTTCAACCCTTGCATTTTCTTTAATAGATCAAGCTCATAATTAACAGGAATGAATTATCACTTTAGTTTAGCTACCATCCATTCCCATCTGATGATTTTGTCCTTTCCCTTTCCATTTCACTCTAACTAAACCTCCTGCCACTAGATCTTTGCATGTCCCTTTAGTTTTGCCTTCGCAAACTTGACCCTATCAAGATCTTCAATATCTTCATATTCAAAGTACTCCTCTAGTTCATTGATCCAATTGATCAGCTCCTCTAGATTAAGATTTCCCAAAAATGTGGGATCTTCAAACTTAGGTATTTTTCCAATCTTGGAGATGGCCCTAAAAAGCCTCTCTTCCTCTAGGTTTACAACCGCCTTTGCTTTGATATTTTCTTCTACTTTTTCCTCATCCTCTCTTTTATCTCTTATAGGAAGATTTATTCCTCTTCGCATTTGTTCTTCTACTTCTTGCATTTTACTTTAGAGGGCTCAAAAACTATTAGGTGTAACACCTACAACTATTTTTACACACTCTCTTCATGGAGGCATTTTTATGCTTCTACTAAAACCCTAGTGCAAACTACCTCACAGTCGACAATCTGTCCACACACTCAAGAACTCTAGCTCTTATACCACTTGATGAAGGGTGCTCCCCTTAATACCATAAACTCATAATGAAAACAAAGAAACAATAGAAAATGAGAGAACAAAATATGGACTTCTTATTTCCACTGTAAATGTGGCATTACAGAATTCACAAATACAATATTCTAACCCACATGGGTGCCCTCAGTACAATAATTTACAAGACAAGCTGCGAACTATCACCAAGAGTTGTCCTAGACAATGTTCAAGCCTTTCTTAAATAGTTAGTTTTATGCCACTTGGGAAGGTTCTAGAGGCCCAAACTTAATACCTAGGGCTGATAGACCCTAAAAATACATATAGATTCAGCCATATACATTTTTGACAAATTATTTTAGAAATTTTGGTAGCCCAACTTTAGAAGGCCATAACTCATGAACAGTTGCTTTGATTGGTTATTATAACCACTTTTTAGAAATGCCAAATTTTGATCTACAACTTGAAAATGATGCTATGGCCCTTTTGTCAAGTTTTCAAACCTAATCGGGCACTCTAAGGCCTCCAACAGTGAGCTTGAAGATTTTTCTACAAATGTTTCCATCGAAAATTTGTAATAACTTGTCTAATACTAATGCTTGAGTAATGATATTTTTATGGTAGGCTTACAACTCTAAAATGAACCTTTCTATAGAAAATGAGAACATTTTGAGTTTGTATGAAAAAATTACTAAAAATAGAAAGCTCCCAAAAATAGCAACCTCCATGTCTACTAGTCCTTATTAAAATAGAAAAGACTAAAAATAACTTTTTCTGAGTGATGCAAGATTTCTTATACACCCAAGATGCTCCTGCATCAATCAGTCATCTTCTAATGTAATTTAGGTATGTTTCTTGAACTTATACCTAGGTCTCTCAATTACATCACATACAGTTGAGATTTCCATTTCTTATATATTCAAACTTCAAATTATGATTTGCACAAGCAATAAATATCTCAAATTCGTAAAACTAGGGCTCTCTAAATTCATTGCTCATAAAACTTCAATTTTTCCTTTTAATTCACTCTAAGAACTCTTTCAATTCTTTCACAATCAAATGGTACTCAAAAAATTGATTTCACCCTTTAAATCAAATCCAATTTACTTTTGCATTAATTCTATAAGTACTTCTAGCTGAAAAAGTTGTTCTTATTTTATGAATAATATCTCCTGACTTGTCCCACTCACATATTGACTTCGACATATATGCGCACTTAACCTTAGATTCCATTCATCTTTCTCTACCTCATACTAACTTCACAAGTCACAATTCTTATTTGAAAATTTTCTTCACTAATCTTATGCTAATTCAATCATGTTAATCAATGAATTCATATACTTAATCAATTTGTGATTGGTTAGAGACTATAAATGACTTCAATATATTCTCAAATGCTTCATTTGACTACATTTCCAACACAACATATGAACTAGTTGGTTCCTTAGCTTTAACAAATGATTCATCAAGGTTTCCTACAAGATCTTTCATACTTTCTCTTTGGATGTTATTGTTATTCTCATTCATTCTATTGTCATTCACATTCCTTCCAGGATTTAGGTTTCTCGTGTTATTCCTCATGTTGTTAGGAATTCTCATATTGTTCATCTTATGATATCTTGTTGTGTGTCCCATGTTGTTACAAATATAATACACTATAACATTGTTTCCATATCTAGGTCACGATTGATCAATTTATGCTCTATAATATCTAATAATATGTCCAAAATTGTTGCACTTATATCACATAATGTCATTCCTTATAAAAGTTATGCTTCCAATAGGTCTATTTTTTACAAGGTTAGTACCTCTAAATATTATATTATTAGTACTATTATCAAATTTAAACTACATAAAATTAAGTGTTCTATGACTAAAACCATGACAATTATCAAAATAACCAGAAAGAGGTTTAAAAGACTTACCTTTATAGTCCCTTTTCATATGACCATATTCATTGCATGCATACCATCTACTTTTGAATTCATTCCTTCTTTAGGAGTTTTAGATTTCTTAGGTTGTTTAGATACATCAACTTTCTTAGGTTGATTAACTTGCTAAATTTTCCTAGGTACATCTTCAGATTGATTTAACTCACTCTTGTTCTTCTTATCTTCTTTATGTTCAAGTTTTTGAGTCATAGGGTTTGGTTCTTTTCTAACTACAAACTTCTTAACTAAATTTTCTCTAAGATATCCAAGACATGTCTTATCATAAGAAGGTCTCTAGATAAAGATTATTCATCAAGCATTTCACTACTGGAATAAAACTTCTTAAGATGTAGCTTGGATTGAGTTAATTCTCCTTTCACAATACGTTGTCATTAATGACAAACCTAATTGGTAAGATAGTTTGATATTTGATTAGAGAGCCATATCTAGATGATTGATGAAGATGATTTGAGGAGGACATAACAAAAGTACCTAGAAGGTTGGTTGAGTCATGAGGAAACTACAATGGGAACTTGATTAGTTATACTTTGACAAGATAAAGTATTTTTTTAATCATGCTACAAGTGAAGAAGACATTTACACTGAATCCTTAAATAAGTGATCAAAGAATTAATAAATGTGTAGGCTTGACTAAGAAAAAGAGAATAAGATTAAGGAACTTGAAGTATATGCTAAGTGATGCTAGTGTTAATAGAGTGCCAGTATAAGTTGAGCAGATATAGTATCAATTCAACATCAATATTGACTGAGCGTTAGTATTTATATCGAACAAAAAAATTAGTAATGTCAATATATGTGAAGATAAGGATAGATGAGTTAGATCATTTAATTCAAGGAAAGGGTTAGGTGACCGATCAAAGGTATTGATTTATTTAAAAGCTAAGCTTCTAGAAAAGAAGAAGATGAATAAGAAGGTGGACAAATTCATTGTATGTGTTGAATTTGATTGTAAACCTAAGATCTACAGTGATGTTTAAGAGCCAAAATATTAGAATTACCTTTTTAAGGAGGTATAATAGCTAAGATTAAAAAGGTTAGCATAACTGGTAAAGATCTAATCAAGGTTGGAATAGTTCTTGATGCTATTGATTGGTGAACTTGAGAAGGAGGTTGAGAAGTGTTGTGAAGAGTGAATGCTTGAAGGAGTGTTAAGTATATTAGAGACAAAGATGACAATGGAGGCCAGTTAGTGGATCAACGTGTGAATTTAATTATGATCTATATTTCCAAAGTGAGTTTTAATAGTCAGATAAAACCTAATATCACTTTCTAACCATTATATCAATATTGAAATCCTTTAATCAAGGTTGACCTAACAATCATATATAAATCCTTTAATCAAGGTTACATTCTAATTGAATGTTCTAAAGTCCTCTAATAAGGGCACTTTTAATAGGGTGATTAAATCTTTTAACATGATCACATCTAATAGTTTTTTTGTAACCTTTAACAAGGTTGGCTCCTAATAGAGCTCACTTCAAAAGAGTGAAAAATTGGTGACATGTTACTAGAGGTTTTTCCCAATTTGGGTTTCTATATTAGATCCTATTGTCAACTTGTGTGGATGTCATTTGTGATGACTTATTGTTAATGATTTACATTGTACAAGTTTTTAATTATTAAGACAGTGGACTGCTGGTTGATGTTACTGATAATCTGCTATAGAGACCAAGCTATTTAATGCTTAGACCTAGATTAGTTGAAGTGTTTAATAGTTGAATTGGTACATCTAAACCTTAGATAACTGATTGACCCCCCTCTCAATTATTTTAAATATTTTAGCAATTGGTATTAGAGATTTGGTGCTTGTAGAGAAAAGTTTGAAGGTACTTGAAGCTAATTATCAAGATGTACAAAAAGGAAGTGCTAAGATTGAAAAAAGAGAACATGCCTACATGGCATGAATATGTGGAGATAATAGTTCTTCCTTTGATAACTCAGCATATGAAAGAGAAGAAGGAAAACAAAAAAAGATATGTTGGATATTATATCAACCCTAAACTATGCTAAGTTTGATGACATAAAAGACTGTAAAAATGCCAAGGAAATGTGGGATGCACTATAGACCATCTATGGAGGAGACAAAAATGTATTGAGGGAAAAATCAAAAAGCTTGAGAGTTAAGTTTGATGAAATGAGAATGATAGAAGGTGAGAATATTATTCAGTATTGTATAAGAATCAAAGAGGTTGTAGTTACCATAAGATGAGAAAACAGAAAAATTTATGATCAGACTATGACCAGAAAGGTATTGAGAACTCGACTTCCTATTTATGCTATTAAGGTTTTTACAATACAAGGATTGAGATGTATCCTTGGTAATAAATTAACTTTAGAAGGTGTAATTGGTAGGCTTACTACTTTTAAAATGTCAAATTTTGATAATTTCACTCCAAATACTATTGAGTTTTCTTTCAAATCACAATTGGTTCTTAGTAAGAAAGGAAAAGGAAAATGTGTGAAAAGTGATAGTGATGTTTTTGATGATGAACTAGATGAGCTTGAGGTACTGATGGCTAGATGACTTCCAAGAGGCATAGGAAAATACAAAGGTAAACTTCCTATAATCTATTTTTCATGTAACAAAGTTGGTCATATTGCTGCAAGATGTCCCAACAGAGAAGAAAAGGATGAAAGAAGGTAAAACAAGTACAAGGGTAGAAGAGATGATAGAGACAATAGAAAAAACAAGGATTATAAAGAAAAAAGATAAGAAATCTTGTCACATTGTTGAAGAAGAAATTGATATGAATCTAAAAGTAATGATGAAGTAATTGTTTATGTTGTTGTGAAAGAGGATTCTAATGAAGATGAGGAAACTGAATAAATATCATATGTGAGAAAATATGATAGGTTGATAATTGATAGTGGTTGTTCACATCACATGACTAGTGATAAAAATAAATTTGAATTCATGGAACCATGCAAAGATAGTTATGTTAAATTTGGTAATGATGCACCATGTCTTGTGGAAGGTAAAGAATCAATATAATTGATTAATAAGATCAAGTGTGACAATATTTATTGGGTTGAAGGACTTAAGTAAAACTTGTTGAGTGTTTCACAATTGAAAAAATTAGGATATAGAGTTGAATTCCATCACAAGAAGGAAAATATATATGATGCTACTTGTGAACTAATTGGAAGTGGTGATCATGATGAGACATGTTTGTTTGCACAAACTGAATATTTATGGTTATGTCATGTGAAATTTGATAATATGGTAAGAATTAGTAAGATAAAAAGAGTAAGAGGATTATTAAAATTGAAGAAACCTGATAATGCTATGTGTAAACAATGTCAACTAGGAAAAATGACAAAGTCTAGTCTCAAGAGAAAGACATACACATCTAATGATATTTTGGAATTGGTTCATACTAACCTTTGTGGACCTATTGGAGTGCCAAGATACTATGGAGAAAAATATTTTATTCTATTTTTGGATGAATATTATAGGATGATGACTGTGATGTTTCTTAAAGAAAAATCTAATGATGTTCAATTGCTAAAGTGGTATTTGGCTAGAGTTGAATAGGAAATGGGTAAGAGTCTGAAGTGCTTGAGATCTCATAGAGGAGGATAATTTATCTCTAATAAATTCAATATATTATGCAATGATAGAGGAATAAAAAGGTAGATGTTAGCACCTAGGACCATTCCCTAATATGGAATATCTGAAAGGAGAAACATATTAATCATGGACTATTCTATAACATTGATGATGGAGAAGAATGTATCATATAAATATTGGAGAGAAGTTGTAAGTACACTAATTATTACTTTGAACAAAGTGCAAGTCAAGATAGGTACAAACGTTACACCCTTTGAGTTGTGGTATGGGTATGCACCTAATATGAAGTATTTTAAAGTTTTTGGAAGAAAATGTTATATACTAAGGAAAAATATGAATGAATAACTTGATGCTAAATGTAATGAAGTCATATTCCTATGATATTCCACCAAGAGAAAAAGCTTATACGTGTTTGAATTCTAATACTAACAAAGTTATGGAAAGTGCAAATGTGAAAGTTGATGAATATTTAGAAAAGAATAAAGTAGAATACAAGAGAGAATCAAAAGATTATAACACATTTATAATATGAATGAAGTTGATCCCCACACCTTACCTAAGAAAGAGAACAAAGTGACCAATTAGCAACAAAATGTGAATGTCGAGTTGCAGTAGTAAGTTGCTGAGAAACATATTGTAGGTACTAAGCATTAGTAGAATGATGTCGAGGTACATGTAGAAGATTTTGAACATCAAGAAGACAATAGTGAGAAACCATACCATAAGAAGAGTTGAAAAATGACCTTAAATTCAATTTTCAAGATGAACTTGTATAAGAAGAAAGAATAAGAGAACCTACTCTAGAAAAGTATGTAAGAAGACACCATGCACCTAAGAATATCATTGGTAACAAAGAATCTAGAGTCATGACAAGAAAAATACTAAGGAGTGAGACATGTCTACTCAATGAATTTGAGCTGAAATTAGTAAAAGATTCTTTGGAGAATGAAGATTGGATTCAAGCAATGAATGAAGAAATTAATCAAATAGAGAAGGAAAAAACTTGGAATCTAGTACCTAGACCTAAGGAAAAGAATGTTATTGGGACAAGGTGGTATTCATGAACAAGCTAAATGAAAAAGGCAAAGTCATAAGGAACAAGGCTAGGCTAGTATACAAAGGATATGCATAAGAAGAAGGAATTGGCTATGGGGAAACATTTTCCCCAATTGCAAAATTAGAAGGAGTTAGAACACTACTTGTATATTCTACTTATAAAGGATTTAAAGTGTACCAAATTGATGTCAAATCTACATTTTTGAATGGAATACTAGAAGAAGAAGTTTACATTAAAAAACCAAAATGTTTTTTTGACCCAAAAGAGAAGAAGATGGTATGTAAATTGCACAAGGCTCTATATGGTTTGAAGCAAGCCCCTAGATAACGGTATGAGAGACTACACAATTGTTTGATGAAGATTAGATTTGCTAGAACCAATGATAACAAAAATCTATACTTGGATTGGAGGTAACAATGAGATATTATTATCTAAAATATTTTTTGATGATATCATATTTGGAGGAAAGGACACATTATGCAAATCATTTGTAGATGAGATGAGGAAGGAATTTTAAATGTCTATGTTTGGCAAGATCAAATTCTTTATTGGTTAACAAGTGTATTAGATGAAGAAATGTATCTAAATTTATTAATCAAAATACATCAAGGAGATACTAAAAACTTTTGGAATGGAAGATTCAAGACTAGTATGGCTATAGGACATAAGCTATCGAAGAATAATGATTCTACTAATGTGAACCGAATATTGTATAGATTAATGATTGGAAAGTTGCAATATGTTGTTCACAATAGACCTGATATTGCATTGGTATTTGGGATTGTTGCACAATTTTTTGCAAGTCCTAAGGAAAATCACATGATGACAATGAAAAAGATACTAAGATATGTGAAAGGAACATAAGACTATGGTTTATATTATAGAAAGAATGACAATTTTGAACTTAAAGTGTACACAAATGTAGATTGGATAGGTAATGTTGATGATAGAAAGAGTACAAGTGGAGGATGTTTCTTTCTAGTCAAGAGACTAGTCTCATTGACAAGAAAAAACACAACTATATTTATCAATCAACAACTAAAGCTGAAATTATGGCAGCAATAGTGAATTGTTCATATATTGTGTGGATCAAGCAATTGTTGAAAGGCATGAAGGAAGAGAACATTGATCATTTTGTTATCTATTGTGACAAAATAAGTGTTGTAAACATATCAAAGAACCTTGTGATGCACATAAAGACTAAGCATGTTGCTATCAAGTATCATTACTTGAGAGAATTAATTCAAGACAAAGAAGTGAGGTTGGAGTATGTGAACACTAAGGAGAAAGTAGTTGATATTTTCACTAAGGATGCACATGAGTATCTAAGAGGAAAATTAGGGGTGACTCCCCTAGAAAAGACTACTTAAGCTAAGATGGAGCTCTATATAAAATGTGTTGTTCAAAATATCTTACAATTTGATGCAGAAAGTTATACCTTAGGATTTTCCCAAAGTAGTGAAGGAAGGAGAGTAAAATGTTGTATCAATCATGAGTACAAATGACATATGATGAATTAACTATTGACATGAAGATATCTACATGATAAAGATATATGAGATAGATGAAGTGTCTTTGGGATTGTTGTCATAGAGGGAGAGATTCAGGTACCATCTAGAGGGAGATTATTATGAGATAGTTGTAGACAATTACCTATGCAAAAAATGAGGAAGATTAAGAGAATTTAAGAGAGATTAAGAAGCAAAGAAAGTTCAAAGAGATGTTGCAAAAAAGGAGAATCTATGTGTGAGGTATTTCTAGCAATATTGAGAAATATGATTGATTTCATGCTCTAATATGATAGAGGGAGATTATGAGAGATGTATGGATGTGAATCATAATGAAATTGAAAGAGAGAGATTGTAGGACACAGACATGAGAATCAAAATAAAACTAAGGATATTCATGATGATCTAATACTAAACACAAAGGGAGATGCTCAAAGCAGTATATGTTTTGGATTGCATGGTAATTATCTAGATATTCCCATCAATGTCAAAGAGGGGATTGCTTGAAACTATAATTGGAACAATTGTTATATTGTCATTGATGTCAAACCTAATTGGTAAGATAGTTTTTCTATTTGATTAGAGTGCCATATCTAGAGGATTGATGAAGAGGATTAGAAGAGAAGGATTGAATAGAATAAGAATGAATAAGATAAAAATAGAGATCGAGAGAGTGTGTTTATGAAAATGAATAGGAAGGAAAGATCCAAATGAATTTAATCACAAAGTAGTGATCAATGCACAATTGAATCAAACGAAAAAGAATGTGAAGAAAGGAGGAAATCATATAATCTATTATAGAAAGTATCTACTTGAAATCTTGAATGAATAGAAGAAAAATACTAACCAAAAAGTAGGGAAAATTTGGAAAATACTGATTTATGATGTCTATATATAGGTTTGGGAGATTATGTAACCTACTTCAAACTGGAAATGTTAATACAAAGAAAACCTAGAAATTTTTTGTCTTTCTAAAAGTAGGCCAACCTTGACCTAGACAGAGGGGCACAATCTTACCCTGAGGCACAATTGTACCCCTTATTGAAGGTCATCCCTAACCCCAAAAAGTTGACCTTTACCTACACTACTCCAACAAAAATAATGTTTGCAAATCTCTAAAGTTCACTAAAAAGGGTATCCAAATTTGTACTTCAATTCTTTGTCCTACACTTGTACCTACAAGAAAAATGTTTTTTTTTTTGGATGGGGGTCTGCATTGGTCAAACCCCAGTTTGGAATTAACCTTGAAATGTAATTAAAATTGCAATATAAATAAACAAATTAAATGAAACTATTCACCTTGCTTATGCTGAAATTCTTGTGGAGGATTCGAATCCTTGAATCCATAAGTATGGATGCTCCAAATGAATGTAGAATTGTGTAGGATGTCTCAAATAAATGACATTAGATCTTCAACACCAATCTTGAATGGGTCTTCACATAAGAAGAGGATTGAATTAATGTTCCTAAAGAAATCTTCAATAAGAGGGATCCATAGAGATGTAATTCTTCAATGGCTAATAATGGATCTTCTTGATGAATTAGATGCTTGAATACTTGATAATGGATCATCTAATATAATGTCTCCTCATTAAATGTAGATAATAACTTCACTCATATATGGTGGGTGTAAACTTGATAGGTAGTAGATGTCAAAATGGGAGAAGAAGGCTTCCTTATTTAGTGATCTAGGGCACAAACTTCTAGAGAGGCTGACATTGGAGAATTAAATCCCAATTAACCTTAACCCTAGAAATAGACCTAGATTAAATGCAATTTAAGAGTGTACCATTATGAAATCTAAAACAACCAACTCAGAAGTATGAAAATGAAACTTTTTGAAGCTTGATATCCTGAAACCTCTAGAATGTGAAATTTAGACTTGGGGTCAGGGTTGAGATCAACTCTGCCCTAGGTCAGGGTCAAGGTCATCCTTAACCTACGTTTGGGTCAAGTTTGACTCTACCATAGGTTAGGGTTGAGGTCATCCTTGATCTAGGTTAAGATTGAGGTTGACCTTGACCCTTTAGGTCATCATTGACCCAGAAAGTTAAAGTCTTCAGTTTCTTGAGGAAAGTTGTCAGAAAGAGGCTAAAAATAGGGGGGATAAAAGTAAAACATGGGGGAAATAGAAAAATCCATGAAATACCTATTCAAGGAACTTAGAATTACCCTAGACCACTTACTTAGAGAGTTAAATTCTCTTAACATGGAAGTGTTTCCTTTTTACGATGATACAAGGACATAACAAAAGTGTCGAGAGGAAAGGTTGAGTCATGAGGAAACTACAATGGGCACTTTATTAGTTAGACTTTGACAAGATAAAGTGATTGTTTAATAATGCTACAAGTAAAGAAGATAGTTGCACTAAATCCTTTAAGAAGCAATCAAAGAGTGACTAAATATGTAGGTTTGACTGAGAAAAAGAGAAAAATATTAAGGAATTTGAAGTATATTCCAAGTGATGCTAGTGTTGACCGACCACTAGTATAAGCTGAGCATCAGTATTCATCGAGCATCAATATATGTGTTGAACAAAAACATTAGTAATGAACAAGTAACACAATGATGACCAAGAATTAAAACATATTGTTGGTTGGGGGACAACATTTGATAGATTATAAGGAAATCATGATTTCTAGTTGACATTTGTGATGAAAGATGCTCCTAGATCAGACACCCATGGTTGGAAATTTTTTGTGAATACGAAATCACAAAATGAAGTAGTTGTTGGTGATTTTTTTTTCTCTTCTTCCAACACCTAGTTGGAATAATTATCCACTGCCAATATATTTCCTTCTCTCTTATTTTCCAACATCTAGCTGGAACAAGTGTCTTTTATTGAAAATGCTCCTCTGTTATGAAATCTATCCAAGTATAACTCTTGTCCTCCTCAAATCTTGTTGAATTAAATACACTTGTAATAAACTCAACAACACCATACCAATATTTCTTTACATACCACACATCACTAACAAGATCCTCATGAAAACCATCATCATTATCTTTCAAATTTATCTCAAATTCAACATCCCATAATTCACAGAAATTTACCTCTTTCACATATTCATCTTCACTTTCTTCTTTCATGTCATCAAAAAGGCATATAACTACTTGACTTGTTTGATCTCCAACAAATGCATTAGAGTCTTCCTCTACTGCTACAGTTTTCAAATCATCTTGATATACTTTGGGTTCACAAATCTTGTCATCTTTATCCTCTTGCTCTTCTTTTGTATCACCTACATGATACTCCACTAGATCTTCTTTCTTTTTTGCATCCAAATGATTATCAACATCTCTTTTCTGGTGATGTTCTCTTCTCTTTTGCAACTCTACTTCTAATTTATTCACTTGATTCTTCAAATCAAAGAATGCAACTCGTAATGCCTCTTGATTTATTTCTCTAATTTAATCAAGTCTAGGAATCCTAAGAATCCATCCAATCACAAAATTAATCTTCTTTTTTTCTCTTCTCCATGCTCAAGTCTTCATAAGATAAACCTTTTGCAATACAGGCACCTTGTGCAAACTGCTACACAATTGGTGATCTTTCTACACAATCCAGAACTCCTTAACAAACTTCACCCAACACAAGGTTCTGGTGTAAACTACCTCACATTTGGAAATCTATCCACACACTCAAGAACTCCCACTTTGATACACTAATGAAGGTATGCTCTGGTACCACTAATGAAGGTATGCTTTGATACCACTCGGTGAAGGTAAGATCTAATACCATTGATGAAGGTACACTCTAATACCACTGATGAAAGTACACTCTGATACCATTGATTAAGGAAAACTCTACCCTTATCCACTCATAATAATTAACACAACAATATAGAGACAAAGAAAAGATAAAATGCATCACAAAGCATGCTTTTATTATACTGAAAAATTCTTACAATTTTCTCCAAATGAGAGAACTCCAAATTCTTACAATATGAGAGAGCTTCCAAAAAAAACCTTCCAAACTAAGATCTTCCAACTATCTTGCACACCAAGAGCTTCATCAAGAGAACTTCCACAAATAAGAGCTTCACCAAGAAGAAATTTCCTCTCAAGATCTTACACACTAAGATCTTTCACCTCCAAGCTTGCTTACAAGAGATTACACTATAAGAGCTTGATTACAAATGCTCATAAACCTTGCTTATATAGGCACTTACCATCCAATATATTACAAACACAACCAATGTGGGATAAAAGGTAAATACAACTACCTTACAAAAAATAATAAATTCTCACCAAGGTACAACTAAGCACCACCATGTGGTCCAATTAGAAAATTACATTTCCTTTATGGATCACAATAAATATTACATGCATGATTTAAGAAAAATTTCACAAACTTCTAAGATGCTACCTACACACCTCAATAAATAAAATGAAAACTATTTTTCTTATTTTTATTTTTATGCCAACCATGCACCTTAATAAATGAAATTTATTTTTACCCTCTTTTTCCATTTTCATCAATTTCTCTCTCCTCCAATTTTTAAAAATTTATTACCATGCCCCATTTATTTTTGATCTTGCATCACAAGATGAGCCCACTTCCCAAATGTGCAATATACAATAATGTTATTCAATACAAGAGATAGATACAAAAACCTCTTCATTATTGTTGATATCTTCAATATCTAATTTTTCCTTTCATTTCTCTTCACAAAAACTTGATCATAAATTCACACTACTCTAATATTACATTAGAATTTGCATTCCAAACATTCACATACTTTTCAAAAACCATACTAAACTTTACATTCAAAACTTTCCCTTTATACCTTATTTCTTTATCTTGTCGGCCTTGATTACTTCACACACTTGCCAAATTACAAAATTAACTCTTGCTCACTTTGGGTTAACATCTTGGATGTCATCCCTAATTAGTTAAGAAATTATTTTGATAAAAAAAATTATTCCTCAACATATCTTTTACTCTATTTTATCATCTCAACACTGTCGCTATAAAATTTAAACATATTTTTCCATACTGACTATACAATCTTTTAGGTAAGTGTGCATATGCCAAAAATGGTTATGCAAATTGCACCAACCAAAATAGTATTTGTGCACACATCATCTTGACATATTGTAATTCTTTAAGGTAAGTGTGCATGTGCCATAAATGCTTCTGCAAATTACACTGACCAAAATAGTCTCTTTTTTTTCTAGATAAACTCTATTGTACTTAGACATTTTTCTAATTCTTTACCACAAAAATTCATCTTCAAGATCTGTCGACTGAAACTTGATTGTATGTTATCATAAATGATAACATCATACCATGTAGCCTAGCCACATTTCAATAAAAATGGATGACACATAATCTATTTGACATGGTCAATCAACTACTAAGTGTCAATCATGAGATTTCTAGGATGGTGGACGAGATTACAAATATGAGATCAAAGAATGATCAACTGAAAACTAAGTTGAGATCTGAAAAGGAAATTATTTAAAAGAATGAATAGATTTGGAGAAATGATGGGACGACGTGATGAATAGTTAAAAGCACAAAGAAGACCTCATGATACTACTATATTAGGCTATACTGAGTTCATATCATCTACCAAGCAAGCAAAGTCACAAAGTATGGAGAAAAAAGGAATACTAAACCAAACAACAAGAATTCTACATGCTATCACTCTAGAAAACTAGGTCATACAAAGAATGTTTATAAGAGGAAAAATTGTGAGTCCAATCCTAAGACTAAATTAGATAGTAATTGCTTCAATTGCAACAAGCATGGACATAAAGCATATGAGTGTAGAGCAAAGTTCAGTAATAATCAAGCCACATCTAGATTTGAAGGTTGTTGATATACATGTTAAAAGTATGGTCACAAGGTACAAGATTACAGATCTAATGTAAAACATAGTTGGGCACCCAAAGGTCAAGGCAATGCAACTAGGCAAGGTAATGCAATACATTGAAATTACAATACTTAGGTTACTTGTTAATTATGTGGAACATATGGACATATTGTAGAAAATTATGCAAGAATATATCTAAGAGGAAGGATAGGAAACTAAAGAAACTTTGGCTCAATATTCTTTCACTATTAGGAGATCATTCACCTAAGGAAAGAATATAGGAATAGAGCACCAAAACCTAATGTTGAAGAGAACAATGGAAAAGAAAAGGTTAACATTGAAGAAGTCTGAAGCCAGATGAATCATACATGGAAGAAGACACCTAAAGGAAAAAACCAATGTAAATGATGAAGTTATGATCACCCAATTCAATGGATCAAATGATTCTCCCACCTCAAATTAAGATAAAGAGATAAGTACAGAACTATAAATGTAAAATTTTACATCAATTCTTAATATTGAACACGTGAAAATCCCAATGAGAATATAATTAGGAATAGAGCACCAAAACCTAATGTTGAGAACAATGGAAAAGAAAAGGTTAACGTTGAAGAAATCTGAAGCTAGATGAATCATACATCGAAGAAGACACCTGAAGGAAAAAATAAAATGCAAATGATGAAGTTATGATCACCCAATTCAATGGATCAAATGATTCCCCCACCTCAAATTAAGATAAAGAGATAAGTACAAAACTATAAATGTAAAATTTTACATCAATTCTTAATATTGAACACATGAAAGTCCAAATGAGCATATAATTAGATGCAGAAGGACATATTTGAATTTTGAACTGAGTAATGTGTATGGAAGTCAAGTAGAAAAGTTAATAATTGTCAAGATCAATATTGAGAATGAAAGTGTTATGTGACCAAGAAAATATTGTTAGTAATGACTAAGTTGTGGTTCTAGCTAAGTTGAGTTGAAGGAATTTTGAATTGCTACTACCAAGCTTTGCAGTATTGGTTGAGACAACTGTTGTGCACCTACTATCTATACAAAATATTAATGAGGCCCCAAATCAAAATTTTTGACCTATTTAAAAAAAATTGACAATCATTTTGACAAAACTAGGACAAGATAATAGCTCAACTAAGAGGAAGAATAACACTAATGAAGTTGGGATGAGAAAACATATTGATGGTGATGATGATGAAGGGAGGACCAAATCTAATGATATCATCTAGTTCAAGATTGATGTGAACAAGAAACCCCAAAATATTGATGAGGTATGTGAGAACATTAGGGGGAGTACATGATTATCAAGTTTTCAATATGTAAAGTATGATAAATTAAGTAAAGTTGATAAGGAAAAAGTAGAAGAATCTCTTGTAGATATGATGAATTTTTTTAATTGTACACCATTGGAATTAGGAAAAATGATTCCAAATGAATTGTATGAGAAGATTGATCAAAAGTGGAAATTTTAATTAATTTCCAAGAGGTAAATCAGAGAGGGAACACTTGCCCAAGTCATGCTTGATTTAAATGAGAAACAAATTTATAAAGATATGAAATACTACAATGATAAAGTCATTCCTAAGAGAAGATCTTTCTTGATTTTCAAGGATAAAGTGTTGAATGCAGTGGAAGAAAGTAAGGTTATATAGAAGAAGGAATTTAGATTAATTCCTGATGATGAGAAAAAAGATAAGGAAGAAAAAGGTGAGGCTAAACTTGTTGAATTAGAAAAATAAGAAGATATATATGATGAAATTAAACAAATTGTGGATACAATTCATAATGTTTGGTTGAAAAAAGTGAATCAAGGATAGAAACAATGGTGATTTATGAAGAGCTAGAAATAAGCCCATACAAGAATATGTTGAATGGGGAGAATGATACAACTGCGTTAGAAAGACAGAGTGAAGGTCATGTATAGACTGAGATAACACAAATTCGATCTCGTGAGGCATTGATGCATCCAAAGCCTATGATTGTGCAAGTATAATTTACTATCCGAAGATTGGTGCAGATGAGTCCACACAACAAGTATAATTCACACATGTTACTTCTACTATACATATTAGTCAAGACCAAGCACAGGGTGAAAGAGATGTTGGTGAAGGTGAGCAATAGAGTGTGTTGGCCAATGAAAGAGAAAATGCACAAGTGCCTATACAAAAAAAATTATTCCACATAATGTACTACTATTTTAAATAATGAAGGTGGGAAGGAAGAAAAGAACCTAAATGACAATGTAGACTAGTCCACTACTGGTGAGAGACTGAGTTCCTAAGGACCTCAAATTGAGGGAATTAAGAAGGTTGGACAATAGAGTACCATGATTGAACTCAATATTCAAGGTGAGAAGGAGAAGAAAAATGAATATATTCAACATGCAGGAACTGAGGAAGAAGACCTTAGCAAATAAATCCAAATAAAGAGCCTAAGAAGGTTGAGGAGACAAGAGAGGAGACTCAAAGGAAAAGTCTGGAGGTCCCATTACAAGAACACCAAACTATGTTGAGCTCTAGCACACCAGACATTAAAGGGAAGAGATTGAAGAATAAGGTAAAGTACTCAACACAAGCCATTAAGAGTAAGATTGTTACTTTAGATGAGGAGATTGTGATTCCAAACTGGGACGCAAAAGATTTAATTTATGATAAGATGATAATACTCAATGATTTACTAGCAAGAAAGGCAAAGTGAGACAAGATGAGGAAAGATAATCAATAAAGGAAAGTATTGTATGACATTAAAGATATATTCCTTGATAGTATTTTTGTTGATGATTCAGATGAGAAGGCCCCCTTAATTGACTAGTTGATCAAAAATTTTGATAAGATAAATGACCTTGACATCGATACACAAGAAAAAATTAAGCAATGGCCAGAAAGGAAATTTAAGAATAGAGTATTAGAGAAGGTTTCTATTGAAATTTCAATTAAGAAGGTTGATCTCTCCACTCTTATTACAAAAATGGACCAATTAGTTACTAGTGCTAATAAATTGTTTGGACAAACTTGCAAAGTTTTAGATTCACAAAGGAGATAAGGGAGAAAATGGATAAAATATATGAGGATTTATGAAAGTGTGGATCAGATCCAAACATGGATCCTAGTTCAGGTTTTGTTTATTTTTCAAAGATTAGACTTCAGCAAGGTAGATAGTTAGACTTGTTACATGAGGAGTGCAACACTAGGAATAAGGTCTCTTCCATATGGACCTTATTATAACCTCTCTTGGAAGTAATGCAAATACACATATAGGTTGCTAAAGCTCTTATGCATAGTCTACAAGTGTCTATAATATAAAACTTGGTGGATCCCATAGCTAGAATGTAGATTGAGAGGAAAGTTCTTGAGACACTATAAAAATTGGAATAACACAATGTCTATTGTCATGAGATTTTATCATCCATTTTTTAAAGGTATACTCCCTAGGAAACAATTAAATGTCACTTGTCAATATAAGTGATAAATACAAGGTCAAAATGTTTATATACAAAGTATAAGTATAAAGGGGGAAAGTATATTATGTCTAAGAAGCACAAGGGAGAAATGGAGTAATAAGGAGACAAATTTGAATAAAGATAGTTTTGGAAAATGTTTTGAAAATAAAAGTTATAGTATACTATGTAATGACTGAGCTACAAGTATGGAGTACACCCTAATGGAGAGTACATATTTTGAATTTTTTTAATGATGGATTTTGAGCATTATAAGTATTTTTGTAACTAATACCAAAAGGGGATATTCTTGATCCTAAAGGAAATCTTAGTATTGACTATCAGTGCAAAACACTTAGTCATTTACAAGGTAGGGTTGTTCAGTCTACATTGTAATTAAGCCACCAAATAGGCTAAACACACAAATTGAGTTATCTAGAAGGAAGGAATAGTGTATGATGAGTGCTATAGGAGCCAAGGGAAGTGAATATAAAAAATCTATGCTGAGAAAAGTTCATACTGAGGGACATCATGAAGAATAAGCAAAGTCAAGCATCAGAAGGTATATGTGCCAAGTTATACAGTTTTTGTATTTGAGCTTGGAATGACACAAAATCATATGTAAAACATTTTTGTTGAGCTAGAGATGTGTCTCTATGTTTGAGGAGAGAATCAAGGAGGTAATTATACTTGTGATTATGCATCATAATCTCTATGTGTAATGATCAACCAATCATAAAATAGGAAAAAGTGAGTAGAAAAAAGGATGAATCTATATCATTGATCAACATATAGATGTTTCTTTAGATGGATATAAAGAAATAGTTTAAGACATAATTTTGAGTTGTTTAAGTTGTTAGCAATAGGATTGAAAAGTTCAAGTTGAATTAGAGGTTTAAGGACTAAGGAAATTGAGCAGTGTAGAGAAAAGATATTGCATATCCATCACAGAAAGGTGATTACAATTTTGATAGAGAATATCTGTTATCATCATTTCAATGCATATCAAAGGATCAAGGTATTGTTACATTCTAGCAAGTGAATTAGGATAAATCTCGTAATAGAGTGGTCCTAACAAGCCTATTATAAATCTCTTAATAAAAATTTCACTTGATTGTGATGAATAAATCCTTTATTCAAGGTAGACTTACAAGTCTTGTAAGATTTTAATAGAGTAGACCCCTCATAGGTAGATCATCATAAGTAATGAAATTATAGCCCTAACCGGTACTTTATTGTTGTAGTAGTGAAGATTTTGTTGGCGTCATCCCCACCATTGTTTTACATTTACCTTTGTAAGAAACATGTCTTAATAAGCATATGCGACATCATACAGATGCATGAAATATAGAAAGATAATGAAACCCTAGTTGAAAAGTCAATATTCATTAGCATTAACCAATAATCATAATTAACTGTTTGTTAATAAAAAAGTATGTAAGTCCATTATCTTAGATGTTGACCAACACATCATACATACATCAAGAAAAACATATTTAACAATTAAAATGACATCATTGAGGTACATTATCTATTTGTATACATACATCTTAATGATCATCTAAAGATGACTATACAATCCATAAAATAGATATCATAAAACCTCATCATGTGTCCTTCTGTGTGACACAGATGTTGGAAATATTCAAGATATGATATGTTACTAAGAGGGGAGGGGTGAATCAGTAACATCAAAACTTTTAAAACAATTCAACACTTTAGCCATATATACTATTCTCAATTCATTCATTTAATCTACTGCATATATGAGAGAACAAACATTTATATCACATGTACACAGTGATTTGGTGACCCAAAAACCTTCCAAATAGTAGGTAAAACTAGGGTGGGGATGATACCCACAAAACTTCGTTGCTGCAATATGAAGTTGGCTTGTTAAGGCTTACATTGACCACTTCTGGTGATCTGCCCTGTTAGGAGCACAAAGGACTACTAGGTCCACCTTGTTAGAGGATTTACAAACATACACTAAAGTATGCACTCTGTTAGGAGATTTATACAAAGACTGTTAAGTCTACCCTATTAAAGGATTTACAAAATTGATTCACCTATTAGGATGAAATAGTGGATCTACTTACACACTTGATTTGCTGATTAGATCCTTGAAGTATAGATCACCTCTTGTGATTGATGAATCTTTACTGCTCCTTATAGACCTTGCTGAATATTTTGCTCTTCTGCTGATTCATATTTACACTTCAAAACATTACATGCCTCTCTTAGTATTCTCATCCATACCACATAAATCTTTGCAAATGATATAATACATTACATACATACCATTCCAATAATTACAATTGCAAGATCAGCCATAACACAAGTGAACAAAACATTACTGAGACGGCCCAATAGTAAATAACTCAGGTTCACTGAACTGACTCGATGACCTTTTGATACTCGTCATCCACTGCATTACTCAGCATCGTCATGCACTCGATAGAAGTGAAGGCTCAGTCCACACTAATCACTCAACATAGTTCTAAAATTTGTAACCACAAATGACTCGGTAGATGTAGTGTCACTCGATAAAAATTGGATCCTTCATTTACCTTGATTTTACTCACATTTCCATCACTCGATAAATGTTACACTTCCATCACTCGATAAACATTACACTTCCATCACTCGGTAAACATTACACTTCCATCACTCGGAAAATACTGGATTCCTATGATACAGTCAGACTGCTTGGTAGATACTGAGATGCTCAGTGTAAACTGTGAAGCTTGGTAGATACTGTTGGGCTTCACACCCACTCGGTAGCTTCATGAATGCTCGGTATGAACTACTTAAGTGATGAATCTACAAGGTAACCACTAAATGCTCGATATACACTATAGACTGAGTGATGCACTTAGTAATCATTCAGAATCAAGTAAGTGTTGTCACTAATGGAAATAATAACTTAATGCCAACAATCTCCCCCTTTGGCATTAGTGAAAAAACACTTATGAGCCAAAATATATGTACATAACCTGACTTTACTGAATTTTGGTTTTTTTTTTTTTTTTTTTTTAAATTGATCTTTGTAGAACTGTTGCATATACACTTCTATATACCTTCTTGATGACTAATAATGTATATACAAAGATACTTATGTACACATGCTAGCTCTAATGAGTGCTAACTCCCCCTATCACTTATAGTGATAACTCTCCTCATTTATTATGCTGAATCTCTGAATTTCTCCCCTTTTTTGACAATAATGCCAAAGGACTGCATATGTACAATTTATATGGCTACACCAAAGTGAGATAGAAATTCTTGATGTACCTTAAGAAAGGTTGCAAAAGTACTATCCCAAGTCTGCTACAAAATTTGATAGGTGGAGAGAGCAATTTGAACTTCTGCTGATAATTGGATCAAGTGATCAGCCACTAAGAAGTTCTGATCTTGGAACAATGTTTTGAAATGAACAAGATGTTTTTGCATTGTGTCCATGATAGGAAGGATCATGTTCTGGATGTCTATGAGTGTAGACCGGATCCTTGCTTCCTCTCTCAATAGTTCTGCCTGTACATCTGCCAAATATCTGATCTTGGTGTGATGGGAGGTTGTGGAGGAGGAGTCCACCTTCAACTTGGATGCACTTGATTGCATATCAATGTCAATCTTATTTAACTTATCCTTTATTTCTTTGGTAAAACTAGAAACATCACAAAGTTTAGAAAAAAGTGATGCTACATTATTAAAAGAATTTTCAAAATTTCCCAAAAATGTTGACAATTCAACTTGCTTTATTGCTATCTTTTGAGCAATATGCTCTAGCACCTTATTATCAAATTTATTTTCAACTTTCTCAATAAGTTTCTCTTTCTTGGAAGAATCCTCATTAAATTTCTATATAGCCTCTTCTGATTGAATCAAAATGTGTTGAGTAGAATCTACTTCAACACCTATGGCATCTATAATTATATTCTTGGCATTTTCAATTATTCTATTTTCCTTATCCCTTTTTGATCTTAACTATTTCTACGTAGCTTTCATCTCTATGAGTTGACTGGCTAACCTCATCTCTTCAATGGTAGCATTATCATAATCAATATTTGGAATCACTATCTCTGTGTCTAAGTCAATATCTTCTGCAATTTTCTTTCCAGTGATCAAAAGTTTTAATGGATGCTTTTGTTTGACTTCTGTGATGACTAGTTTGACCTTAGGAACAAACACAATAGTGGAGATAGAAGGGCTAGCAGTAAAAATTGGGATAGGACTTGAGGATTGAATGCCAATAGAAGTATTAACTAGATCAAAAATACTTCCCAAAAATGGTATCATACTTGGTAAAGTATGCATAGTAGAATCTGAGCTGATTGGAGTGGAAGTGGATATAGATGATGCTAACAGAAACAAAATTGTAGAACTTATTAGAATTTATGGAGACAAAATTGTGGAACTTACTAGTACACTCACTAATGGTGAAGGAGCTAAGGAGGTTGACTTGATGGCTGAAGAAGTGATAGACAACTTAGTAGATGAAGTGCTTGGCACCTTTGTTTCAGATACTTGGAGCTGGGAGGTGTTCAGTGAAGAGTGAGCAATTGATATGGCAATTGTGCTCACAATCTTGCTTGTAGAGGCTATCTCCATAGTAGATGTAACCATCTTTGGTGGAGAGTGAGGAAGGGATGCAATCACTTCTACTACAATTTTAACTGGATCCTCTTCATCTTTTCCATCCTCATGTGCTACTTCCTCCTTGTCTTCTTCCTATTTTTCTTTCATTAGTGCATGCAACCCTCCTAGAGTAACTATGATGGATGGAGTGCTATCAAAATCATCACTGTCACTGCTGTCATCATCCTTGATTTCAATTGGATCTTCACTGGGCATTTGTAGATGATAGATGTTCTTCCACATGTTTGTTGCATCATTTACAACATGCTCAATGTCCTTAATTAAAATCAAACATGTGTGAAATCTAATCATCATTTTACCTTCATGTTTCTTCATTGTTGCCTTTATTTCCACTTTAGTAAGACTCAATAGAAGATTCCTTAGAGATTGCTCATATATGTCTTTAGTCATTTGGGTGGCTAACTCCCATCTTGGTTGCAATCTCTCCAACAGTTCTTTGGAGATTTGAGAGGCGAGCTGGTTCGAGAAGTATTTCCATTTACCCATCTTATTGAGTACCAGTTCCTCAATTTGCATTTTCTTAGCATCAGTTCTTGTTTCAAATTTCAATGCCTTGAAATTTGTGATGCCAGTTCCCTCTTCCAATTGTTTAAGCATTTCCTTGAATGTGAGTGGAGGCCTGACCAGTATAGGTTCCTGCTTGCCTTTTTTGGTTCTTCTAGAGAATACTGCAGTAGGCTCCTTCTTAGGTTTGGTAATAATTGCCTTACCTTTCTTCTTTGGCAGTTCCTCTTTAGATTCATGTTCTTCTTTTTCTTCGCCTCCTTATTTTTCATCATCTTCTTCATCCTCACCTTTTCCTTCTGTAAGCATAAGAGGGCCGGTAGCAATTTTCAATTTGGCTATCTTCCTCTTGCCTTTGCTTATGGCATGGGGTAGCTTGATTTCAAGCTCAATTCTGGCCTTTGCCTCATCATATGTTCCAAAAATTTGTTGCTTTGGGTCTACTATCTCATTCACCAGTGCTTCAATAATGTCCCTGGCCTCATCAATATTAACCTCATAAGGAAGAGGTTTCACCCATGCAACTCGGGGTCTGACTACCTGAATGTATACTTTATCACAATCAACCATAAAGCATACATCATCTTTGTAGTCTTCAACCAATTTTGGTGGAATTCAGAACCTATTATTCATCCTTTCCTTGAAATCTTCAAAATAATTATCCATGATGCTATCAAAATTTTCACCCATTTCTGCTACAAACTCATTTATCTGATAAAGAATGGGAATATCTTTTCTCCACACTATAGTTCCTTTATATGGAAAGAATTTTTGAATATAGAAGAATAAAGAAGTCAACAGAGAACCAAATTTATAGGGATTTTTCTTTGAAGTCCTTATACTATCCATGTTCCTATTTAATTATTTCAATAGTAATTCAAATAGGTCAAATTCAAGGTTCTTCTTTACAATTTTGAAGGCCAAATCCACAGCCTCACAGGGTACACTGTTTAGTAGACTAGAGCTATAGATTTTGTGGGCAATGACATGAGTGCCAAATCTTAGTTTGACATCAGATATAGTGCTAACTTTCAAACCTCTACCATCCCACTTGGCTAGGGTTATCTTTTGCAACTCATCCCATCCTAGGGTTTTGGTAACCTTCACTTTGTTGAGCATAGGGAGACACGTGATTTTGTGAATCATCTTCTTTGTGATTAACACTGGCTACTGTAACCATAGTTGCCCATTGTGCACCCAACTCAGAATATACCTAATCCATTTGGTTTGGAATCTTCTTGGCATATGTGAGATATGAGTCAATCCTTTGGTTTCAAGATGCTTATGCTCGGGTTTCAAAGAGCCATCAAAACTCATTTCTCCTAGGGCATTATCCATCTCTAGGTTTCCAATTTCTTGAATAGAACATTTAAAATGTGTACGAATATCATTTATAAGGAGTACCTTTGGTGGAATTTGAGATTGAGCACTGTTAGGGTCAAATGATTCTGCAATGGCTGGAACAATTTTGAAGTTGGGCACTTTCCATTCTGTACCCCTTATCAGCATCTCTGAACCTCATTTTGCCTTGGTACTACTGCTACTCTTGGATGCCATTGATGCTTGGTAAAAGATAGAAATTTTTTGAACAAATTTGTTGCTAGAAAATCGCTTGAAATCGCTCGGAATTGCTTGAGTTGCACCTGAAAATTTCTTAGCTCTAAAATTGCGATGAAGAATGAAATCAAATTCTACTCTTTTGATGAAAATTTTGTCATTAATGCTTGGTACAAAGGTAGCTGAGATGACATAGTGCTTGATAGGCTATCATTGACTTTCTCAGTAGAAGCTTGCAACTCGGCGATCGAACAAAACTTTTGTTACTCCTGACCTAGCTCATTAAGGTCTTCAACCGACTTTCCTTAGTAGATGCAACTCGGCAAAAGATACACTTTCTTTGATCTTTTTGTATCTGGAATACTGATTTGATCATTTTGCTTTCTTTTATTTTGGAACTACTTGAGATATCACTAGAAGATGCAGTTCCATATCTTCCTTTATGAATCTAATTGGAAATGGTGGAGTCACCCACTTCTTGAGTGACATTGCCATCATTTGAACTATCTTGCTCAGTAGATTTTGGGATCTACTGTTGCCTCATTTGCTTCCGAATGTTTTCAGCTTTAGCTTTCTTTTAATCTTCAACTCTTCCTATATTCAGGTAGTTTTTAGCTATATGACCAAGTTCTGTACATGTATAACATCTTCCTGTTGTATCTCTTTTTCTCAAGTGATGCCTTGAGCAGTCTTTGCCAATGTGTCCATATTCTCCATAATAATGACATCTGCACCAGGTATTGTAGTCCTATCCAAATATTGCCTTAACAAGTTATTCAGTTGGATTGAATGATTTGGATCTACATTGGAATGCCTTGTGACCATGCTTCTTACATTTGTGATAATTGCCTTTAAATTTTGGTTTCTCCTTGCATTCATTAGCTTTATGACCATGCTGACTTCAATTGTAGCATTTACCATTGAATTTACCTTTTCCATTGCTCCAACACTTGTTTGATGTGTGACCTAGCTTACCATAGTGATTGCAAGTAGGTCTTTGATTCATTTGGGAACCTTGTTTGGAGGTTTCACCTTCTTCCTTGTAACCAAGTCCAGCTTTACCTTTTTTTCTATGAATATTCTGCTCACTTTGTTGATTTAATTGAGTCATGTCTGTTTGAGATTTCATCATTCTCTCATTGATTTGCTTTTCAGTGATCAAGTCATTTTCCAAAATTTCATTGATTTGTCTTTCAGATCTCAAGTCACTTTTTAAGCTTTCATTGATTTGTCTTTTAGTGATTAAATCATTCCTTAGGCTTTCATTCTTAGATCTTAGATTCATAATTTCTTCATTTGCATTAGATAGTTGATCTACAAGATCTTCATGTTGAAGGGATTGATTGTTTATTGCCTCTAAGTCTTCATTTGCCTTGTCTCTCTGTTTCAAAACTTCACATAGCCTGATTGATTAGATTTCTTGTTATCTTTTAAGCTTTCTTACTTCTTCCTGCAAAGAACCATTCTTTGCTAGGAGTTCCTTGATAGCCTCATTAGCTTCATCTAAACTGCTTGATGGTAAAAGGTCTTCTATCTTTTCTTCAACATACTAATGATCATTCATTTTTCTTGCAAGTTCCTTCCTTCTCTTTAGGGATTGAGAAAGATGCTCATTTGCCTCTTTGAGTTGAGCCATGGCCATTTCCAGATCTAGCCTTTCATTTTCAATAGCTTTGTCAAGTCCAAATATCTCCATTGTCCTTGATCTTTGCTCAAGCTATCAAACTTTATCCTGATAACCACAAAGCTCTGATACCAATTGTTGGAAATATTCAAGATATGATATGTTACTAAGAGGGGAGGGGTGAATCAGTAACATCAAAACTTTTAAAACAATTCAGCACTTTAGCCATATATACTATTCTCAATTCATTCATTTAATCTACTGCATATATGAGAGAACAAACATTTATAACACATGTACACAGTGATTTGGTGACCCAGAAACCTTCCAAACAGAAAGTAAAACTAAGGTGGGGATGATACCCACAAAACTTCGTTACTGCAGTATGAAGTTGGCCTATTAAGGCTTACATTGACCACTTCTGGTGATCTGCCCTATTAGGAGCACAAAGGACTACTAGGTCCACCTTGTTAGTGGATTTACAAACATACACTAAAGTATGCACTCTGTTAGGAGATTTATACAAAGACTGTTAAGTCTACCTTGTTAAAGGATTTACAAAATTGATTCACTTGTTAGAATGAAATAGTGGATCTACTTAAAAACTTGATTTGCTAATTAGATCCTTGAAGTATAGATCACCTCTTGTGACTGATGAATCTTTACTGCTCCTTGTAGACCTTTCTGAATATTATGCTCTTTTGTTGATTCATATTTACACTTCAAAACATTACATGCCTCTCTTAGTATTCTCATCCATACCACGTACATCTTTGAAAATGATATAATACATTACATATATACCATTCCAATAATTACAATTGCAAGGTCAACCATAACACAAGTGAACAAAACATTACTGAGTCGACCCAATAGTAAATAACTCAAGTTCACTGAACTGACTTGGTGACCTTATGATACTCAATGTCCACTGCATTACTCAACATCATCATGAACTCAATAGAACTGAAGGCTCGGTCCATACTAATCACTCGACGTAGTTCTAAACTTGGTAACCATAGATGACTCGGTAGATGTAGTGTCACTTGGTAAAAATTGGATCCTTCATTTACCTTGATTTCACTCGGTAAACACTACACTTCCATCACTCAATAAATGTTACACTTCCATCACTCAAAAATATTACACTTCCATCACTCGGTAAACATTACACTTCCATCACTTGGTAAACATTACACTTTCATCACTCGATAAACATTGATTTCCATGACACAGTCAGACTGCTCAGTAGATATTCAAGATGCTCAATGTAAATTGTGAAGCTCAGTAGATACTGCTAGGTTTCACACCCACTCGGTAGCTTCATGAATGCTTGGTATGAACTACTTAAGTGATGAATCTACAAGGTAACCACTAAATGCTCGATATACACTGTAGACTGAGTGATGCACTCGGTAATCATTTAGAATCAAGTAAGTGTTGTCACTAATGGAAATAATAACTTAATGCCAACAAATGACTCCAAAGCCATCAAACACCATCCATCTACTATATGATATGGGAGTGTGGCCAAGGGTCTTTTACCTTGCCAACCATATAGTGTTTACTCCCTTAGGGTTGTTCCTTACATGAAGAATGCCACCACCCTAGCACAAGAAGACTAGCTTCCTAGAACAAGATGGATCAAATGGGTCCAATGCATCTATGAAACATACTACATCTAAACATGTTCCTAGCATCTTAATCACAGAATATGGCAAGGAAAATAAAATAACACTACACATATACTCATATGTAGTAGAAATAAAAACAACTAAAACATATCTATTCATATGTAACATCTAAGAATATCTACTTATTTTTAATAAAGATAAATGGATTGGCCAAGCACGTATTTTCTAGAATTATTGTAAAAAGGAAGAAACTAAGCATATAGTATCCATCCATCAACACTGGCGGGTAGAGAGAAAAAAATGTCATGAATCCATCTCCAACCCTTCCTTTTGCCACATTATAGCATTCTCATAATGGAGTAAACATCATAAAATCAAGACACCCACAATTAGTTCATAATAAAACATAAATAATGTTCCCAATTACATCCAACTTAGCCTTAAATATCAGAAGTAAAAATCTCCTATGCTTAGTATAACCACAACCAAATAGAGATTGAAATAAGAGGAAGCTAGCTAAAAGAATGTACCAATTTCATAAAGGATCTATGTTCATCATACAACCCAAAACAAGGACAGTATAACACCCGACCTATTAGAAAAACATAGATGGTTCCAATTCCAAGGCTAACTAAATGTATATAGGATTTCCTCAAAGTTCTAATACTCCTAGGTGATCTGTTAGTACCATTTATCAATGGAAATTAACACAAAAGGGTAAATAAGGAATACATCTACATAACTTGATGTCATTTAAAAATAAGGTAAAATGTAATGACCCATTGATATAAGATTGTTTTGAAGTAAAGAACCTATAATGGAAAATTCATTATTTTTTCAATGATGTCAAACCTTGTATCTATTGGTGAAACAATTTCTTTTTGGTTTGAAAGCTATCATTTAGTTGATTGATGAAGAGGATTTGAGAATAAGAGACAACAATAACACCTAGAGAAAGGTTGAGTTATTTGGTATGTAAAAGAAGCACTAAGACCAAGTAAGGCATTGATACTATAGTGTATTTCTCATTTACTTAGAGTTTGAAATGAAAGATTACTCAATTTAAGATTGGAATAAGATCAAGTATGAAAGGTGTCTATTGGGCCTTACTAAGCAATCAGTGCAAGAAAAACATAAATCAGCAGAAGCCAAGTGAAAAATAGGAGGTGCTGAGAAAAGATGAAAAATAGTGTAAGCCAAGAGATTGTCAATATATGTCAAGTAAAGTTTAGTTGATGTCAAGCATCAATAAACTTTAGTGCTTGCCAAGTGAACTAGTGTTAGCCAAGTAACAAAACAATATAGATGCTGAGGGATAACACATTAATACCGAGTGCTAGTACATATGTTAAATCAAAGATTTGATGAATTTGAGTGGACTATTTTATTTTCTTGAATTATGTGAAGCACATGGAAGATAACTATGATGAGTTGGTGGCACAAAATTCAAGGTAAATCATTTTGAGGCAAATTCAAGGAAGATTGAAGAAGAAGTTTCTAGAGGAACCAAATAGAAAAGTGGGTAGATTCAATGTATCCTACCTAACCCTAAAATGGATGATTGTGGTTAAGTGGAAAAAGATCTTAACTATCTATTTATAGAGATAGCTAGTCAGAAGCAAAGGTTGTCATGTGCAAGAACCTAAGAAAGACAAGGAGTCTAGAGTATTGTTTCATTCAGTGGCAAAACATAAGTGACTACAGTTGGCATACAAAGAAAGAAGGCTTAAGTGTATGAATTCTTGAAGGGTGAACAAGCTATTAGATTTCAAGTGTGTGAATATCAAGAAGAATGGAGGATTGAAACAAAGATCTATAATCTACAAGTGAATTGTAATTTGTTATTAGATCAAGCTTTATTGTTACTTTCTAATCATTGTATTAGTCTAAGGTAGATCCTTTGGATTAAGGTTGACCTAATAGTCATTTGTAAATCCTTTAACCAGGTGACATTATAATGGAATGGTCTAAAGTCCTCTTACAAGGCTTACTCCTAACATGGTTATTGAAATACTTTAACTAGGTCACATTTAACAGTGTGTATTGTAACCTTTAATAGGGTTGGCCTTTCATAGGGCATCACTTTAGAAGAGTGAGAATTAGTAGCATGTTAGTGGTGGTTTTCCAAAATTTGGTTTCCACATAAAATCCTTATGTCAAATATGTTATTGAATCTATTATGTTTCATGTTTACATTTCTGCAAAGTTGTTTTGACCTAGGATAGTAATCTATAAAGTTTAATATTGTATGATCTAATGGATGCATGCATGACAAGGTTTTATGGATATGGGTCTATTAAGCATTGGAAAGTTTTATTTTTATATCTAGACCTTGGATAATTGATTCACCCCCTTCTTATTTATTCTAAAGAATTCCAACAATTGGAGTTAGAGTGCAATAGTGCTTAATAGGACTAGTTTGAAGGTACTATAAACAAAAGATCAAGATGTCTAAAATAGAGGTACCCAAACTCAATAAGGAGAACTTCTCTACCTAGAAATTTTTGATGAAGGTACACCTAGGAGGTCTTGGAGACCATGCATAATCTACAATCACCACTAAGCATATTGACCCTACTATAACCCTAACTATCGAGGATCTGGAAAAAAAGAAGAAAGAACACAATTAGATAATGTTGGAGATTTCCTCTACCCTAAGTTATTCTGCGTTCAATAACATTAAGGGTTGCGATAATGCAAAGAAGGTGTGTGATGATCTTCACATCATTTATGGAGGAGAAAAAAATGTTTTGAGAGCCAAATCTAAAACTCTTAGAGGTAAGTTTGATGACATGAGGATGCAAGATGGTGAGAACATTTCTCAATATCTCTCTAGAATAAAAGATGTTGTTAATGCTATAAGAGGAGCTAATGGTAAGATTGATGATGATACTATATTAAGAAAATTAATGAGAACACGATTTTTCATCTATACTATTAGAGTTTCTGCCATACAAGAATTAAGATGTATAACAGGTTCTAATTTTTCTGTTGAAAGTTTTGTAAGTAGGCTCATTGCCTTTGAACTCTCTAACTTATATAATTCCAAATATGAGAATGTTGAATATGCTTTCAAAGCTAAACTATCATTAAAAGAACCTAAAGAGAAGAAGAAAAAGGTCAAATATGTTTCTAGTGATAGTGATATAGATGAGGAAAATGTATAACAACTTGATACATTTCTAGCAAGGAGATTTCACAAAGGCAAAGGAAAATTCAAAGGTAATTTACCTATCATGTGTTTTAATTGTAATGAGGTTGCTCATATTTCTACTAGATGTCCCAAGAAGAAGAACAATAGAAGTGGAGAAAAATATAGAAGCAAAAGAGATGAGGACAAAAAAGATTATAAAGATAAAGGAAAGAAGTCTTGCTACATTCTAGAAGAGGAAACCAAGGATGATCTAATGACCATGATGATGAAGTGGTGTATGTTGCAATAAAGGATGATTCTAATGAGGATGAGGCAACTATACTAATGTTTTATGTGAACAAGAGTGACAAGTGGATCATTAATCATGGGTTTTCACATCACATGAATGGAGATAAACATAAGTTCATTACCCTGAATTATTATGATGGAAATAGTGTAAGGTGTTGGTCTTGTCCTCACTTTAGGTTTACTTGAATATATCTCTAAGTGAATGTTCTAGGTTCCTTTTGTGAGAATTAGGGTTTGGTGTTTATAATTTTTGTTAACCCTAGAATAAGCCTAATTTTTGTTTCATTAAGTGTTTCCATAGAAAGTCTTTGGTATACACTTACATAGCATGCCCTTTTCAAAAAAGAAGTGCACGAAAAAATCTTTTAAAGTACCCCTTTAATTATTTCTTAGGTACCTTTTAAATTTTTTTTGCATTATTCTAATATTTCCTAAGCCTCCTAAGTAATTCCTTAACCTAAGTTTTCACCTTAATATTCCATAGGATTATTGGAAAATCAATTGAACAATATTAACCCTTAATCTTCCTTAAGATAGAGGGTTTTTACTTTGTCAACATAAGAAATCACATGTTATTTATAGCTAGAAACCAAGCAATACTTGCCTGCAAAATCTTGTCAATGAAGAAATAGGGTTTTAAGAAGATGGCCCACACCATCTGATCATCTCACAATCAATGGTGGTCACTTTCTCACCATGGAAAACCATAAGGCTTTTATCCTTAGTGATATAGCGACTGCATGCCATGTGACCAACCTTTGAAGATGGCATTGTAATTTCCATGTCATTAACAACTTTTTCAACATGTCAGGATGTCAGGATGTCAAATGCCATGAGGGATTTGCTTTAAAGGAAATGAAATGTATGTCTGCATTGTTAGATCTCCCCAAGATCGACAGTGGTCACTTTGTTGCTACTAGGAGATGTAAGAATTTTATCCTTGGTGACATAATGACCAAAAGGAAATACTATGTGCCCACATCGTGTCAATGAAATTGTCATATGAGCTCTACTATCAGATGCAAGGATCATTAATGATGGTTGCTTGCTATGTTGCCAATAGGAGTTGCTTGACTTTTACCCTTGGTGACATAGTGAGAATGTGACATGTCTCTAGAGGTGTAAGTGGGTCCAATGTAAGTCACCAGCAATGAAAGAAGAGGCTTATGTGGAAGGATTCAATTGGATTAACTATCAACTTGGAGGGTTGAAGCCAAGTCATTAAAGATTTTATTCCTTAATTGTCAGATTTTTCAAAAATTAACAACTTGTTTTTAAATTTGAAAGGCAATGCCACTCTATTTTTTTGTGATCCATTTATGAGAATTGAAGCTCCTCGTGTGAAGTAAAACAAGGAATATAGTGTAGATGGTTAAAAATTTCTCTAGTAGAAATATATTTTTGATTTTTTGAGAGCTAGCACTTGTTGAAGAGCTATTTTCCTACTTGGTTAAATTGTGAATAACTTTCTATATCAATGATTCATTGCAGAATTTAGAGAAAGAAACAAGAGAGCCAAGTAAGTACCTCTATCCAAATATAATTCAAATAATTTTGGTTTTTTTGCATTATTATCAAATATTCCTCCAAAAAAAGATTTATTAGGGAAAGTAGAATATGTTAGTAGGAATATCCATGATGATTTTCTCAAACAATTAAGTGAATCCACGAATGAATCAACCCAAATTAAAAAGGTAGTTCTTGTAAATCCTAGGCTTTGGATTGCAAATGGTTTGTATGATAAGGAGAATTGGACTAGGGATGCCATAACCTCTAAAACAAGGCTCCAATTATTCAAGAAATGGTTCTCATAAAGGAAATATTTTCCCCCCATGGGAATATATGAAAATTTGATTTTGGTAAGTTGGTGGTCCCTAAGATTTTCATGGATTCAAACCTTCTCATAGCTATATCCCTAAATTATGATCTACTAGTTAGGATAGTGAGGAGATTAGATGGGAGTGTCTGACAAAAATCACTGTAGAAGAGATTCAAGAGGTTTTTAGGTTGGAACCAACCACAGATTACCATGAGATCATTGACTTTTAGGGATTGGAAAAAGAATACTTTTCATTAGACAAGGTGCATTAAGAGGACACTTGGCTACAATTGGAAACTTGACCTTTCTTACAACACCAACTAAAGAGCCTTTTAAGAAGCAAGTTTTCAATACTAGGGGCATTGATATTTACATGACTTTATGTAGAGTTTTTGGTGAGGATGAACAAGATTTATGCCACTAAAGTTCATGTATATGATGGTATAGATCTCTTCTTTTGGTGTAGATATAGTTTTTAATTTTGCATCCTATTCAATAGAGGAAATTCATATAGGTCTAGTCAGAATTGCAAAGGGGAAAATTGAAATTTTTTTTTATCACTATTCCTTATTCATGCATATGTTCTTGTCTAAAAGGGTTACTTAATTTGAAAAAGAAATCTTATTAAATAGAGAGTATGAGGGAGAAGCTCTGCTAGTCCAATTATGGAGTGTAGATATGACCTACGATGCAAAATAGGTTAGCTTTGTGAGATTTGATAGATACTTTGCATCTAGGTTGAGAAGCCTTATATTAAGGGACACTCCCATAATACCTAAGACACTGCTAGATTTCATTAGGCCTATGGATAAACCTGTTAGTTTGAAGGTGTCCCATAAATGGGTAGATATCATACCATACCCTGTGTCTATGATTTTTAGAGTGTATGGATTCCAAGGGACTCCCCATGTACTTCCTTTCCAAGTACCTCTAAAGGTGAGAATAGCTGAAATGCTATGGCAGATAGGTGGATTGGAGGAAGCACAATTGGTTGATAGGTCTAGTGGCTCAATTTTCCCATCTTGTACTGTTGCCCATTAGTTCATTATCACCAAGGGTGATTGGTTGTTTCTATATAAATTTTTAGACCAATATAAAATGGTTGTTTCTCATGATTACTTCAATGATAGTGAAGGATTCTTTGATATATTCAGATAGAGGGCTAAGATTGGTGCCAAAAAACATCAACCCTACTTCCCTAAAGATATAATAAGAAATGAATTCTCTCTTCAAGAGAAAGAGATCAAGAAGAAGAATTGGAGAGTTTATTTCAAGGTTCTAGAATTTATTAATTGTTTTGATAAAGACTATAAGTCTTTTGAAGGATGCCAAGATAGAATTAGATAAAATAAATAAATTGATGATTACTTTTCCAGAGATCATGGAGGATATGAATGAAAAGAAATTATTCTTTATTAATTCTTATCCTAATAAGGCTCGAGAGGTCATGAAAAAATTATATTTTACCCCTACAGTATGATCAGGGTAGTTGGTTATTCAAAGGAGACCTGGCTACAATATCATTCAGAATAAAAGGTCTACAATTGACAAAAGTAAAGAGACTAGTACTGTTATGGAGGAGAGGCTTGATGAGCCAATGCCAAGAGGTAGAAGATAGAAGAGAAACAAGTGCCCCAAATAGAAGATTACTCACCCACTTAGTCCCCACTACATATAGGCGATGAACAACTCACTAAGGAGAAAATGGATCAATTGGAATCCCAAGTGGGAGTTTTTTTAATTACTGCTTCAGAACTAGAAGAAGGGAATCCTCAAGAATCTCCCATTCCAAGCCTTCAATTAACTATTTCTAAATACAGAGGAAGGGAGTTGTACCCTATTGTAGAACAAGCTAGTCATAAAATTTATTTTTGATGACAACTTCATTAAGTCAAGGGCTTTTTATCAAATTGCATGGAGGACTAATATTGAATTGTTTGAAGAAAGATGCAATAAGAAAAAGGCAGAGCATCTTGAGATGGAAGAGGCTTCCATATGAGACCAAATAATAGATGAGATAATGCAAGAGTTCAAGAGCTTGACCCCTAAAGAGTGAAGAAAAATGATAAAATCATCTGAGATCTTGCTTCCACCAAATTGGGACATCACAGATGCAATGGTTTTTAATTTTGTTACCAAGAAATTAAATGCAAATGAAAAGGTGAAAAAGGAGCTAAGAGATGCCAAATTTAGTGAAGATCATGCTACATTAGTTATTTGGTCTATGAGAAAAGGATCAAAAGCTAGCTCCTCTTAGCCTGATGATACTAATTTGATGGGAAATTTAATTGTAAAAAGGGTGGAGGATACTCCAAATGAAGAAGCTGTAGAGCTAAATGTTGGAACAAACAACCTCACCCTAGCCACAACCTTAAGAGAGAAAATGGATAGATTAGAATTATAGGAAAAATATGAGAAGGTTCTTGCAGCCTATACTAAAGAGGTGCAAAAGAGAATAGAACTTGAGAATAAGGTGATGGGGCACCAAGGACAGTCCAATAGACCAAGAATAACGTATGCTTATCCACCATTGGAGCCTTTTTAATTCACTCCTCTTATAGAAATTCCAGACACACCATAGAGACCTCAATATTATACCATAGAGGATTTTGAAGAAGAAAAGAGAAAACTATGGGCATTACATGTAGAATTAGATATCCCATATGAGGATAGATTGAGGAAAGAAATTATGTATTTGGTTGATAAAATTGGTTGGCCAATATTATATGAATGATTGGAAAATAATAATAAGCATATAGCATGAGCTGAAAGGAAGTGATGATGCTCTAAAGCCAATTGTCAATAAATGGAACAGAAGGGACAAAGATGTCACACTACTATGTTTTTCAGTTATCAGTTTATCTTGTGAACAAATAGAAAGGAATTTTGATTTAACAAATAATCTCTCCAATTTTGATAGTAAGAGAATTTCATTACAAAGGAGAATCATAAATCATATTGACAAATATAAGAGTAGAAACTTTGAACTCTTCCCACATACCCTAGATAAAAAAGATAAATTGAAAAATAAAGAGGAATGGGCCCAAGAACTGGATTACCTATTATGCCTTAGGATGAATAGGGTCATAAATGAGAAGGGAAATGCATGGTGGGAAAATACAACTGAAGAAATTGTTAAAGTGCAAATATTTTACGATTCTTTGAGAGAAGATTTTATTGAAATTGATAAATTAGGATAATATGTGATGAAGAAACAACATGAGATTCTAAATTTTAATTAACTAGATGATTTACTTTTTGACAAGTGGATGGAAGATTTTGTTCATGCAAAGAAGTTGGAGCTTGATGAAATTGATGACGGTGAAATGGAACAAGATGAATTGCAAATAATTGACACATTGGTAAAAGTAGAAGAGGACAGAGGTAAGAAACCAATTGAGTTACAAGAACAGAGGCCCAAAAAGATGACTTGACAATAGGATAATAAAATGTGACTATCAGTCTGTCTATACAAGATGACATGGATGGAGAACCCTGGGTTTAGGTTAGCTTTCAATTATTAGAACATGGCCCATCACAAGAAAATCCATTGATTACACCTTCTAAGGAATGACAACAACAACAAAGCTGATCATAAATTCCTCAGTAATAAAGAAGTGTAGCAGAAGTGGTCCCACAAAAGAATATTCATGATGAAAAGCATTATGTTGCACCAATTTTTATCTTTTGTGATAGTAACTTTGTAAATATCTTTCTTTCTTAAGGACAACTATCAATATTCTCTATGTTTGAAGCTTGTTGCATCTTACACTATATAAGTGAGATTCCAAGGCAAGAAAAAACATTTGAACTATTGTATAACTTTTAGTTTTGCTAGTTTTATTTCAGTCTAGTTTCCTTGATGTCAATTTTGTGATGTATTATCTCTGCAAGTCCGAGAATATATTAATTTTCTAGGATCATGGTGTCTTGTTTTGATTTTTTTTGAGTATTATTCCAATGTTGCATAATTTTCAAAGAGAATGAATAAAAAGATGAATCACCACCATATTTGTCTTCTCTGAATCTTGTCTCCATTTTTAACTAGTTATTTTGAGGTTGTATGAGCAAAGCCTTTTTCAATTAAATACAACTAGGATAGGTTGTATATTAGTTCACTATTGCTTTTAATTCAATTAATTAAGTACTTCAGTGCTATGATAGGATTTCCAGGTAGTAAGGAGGATATGCATAAGAATGAGTTTTGGGGAAGACTGCTAATAATATTGATTATAATGCAATCAATTAGGTCAAAATAGTTGGATAGACTCTGGATCCTAATGGATGAGGCACTGATCAATTATTTTAGTTAGCATATGAAGATATCATGGATAAGCATCAGGCAAAATCTTAAAATCAAAATCAATTTTACTTTAAATGTATGAAGAGTATCATAGTTGGTCAATACTTGTTTGCATTTAATCTCTGAGTTTTAGTTAGCTATTGTTACCTAGAATTACTTGTAAATCTAAGAAGAATTGTGACCAATTTTCTATAGGGGATGAATGTTGTAATAGAATCTCATTAAATTAATGAAATGTGAATATAGTATCAATATTTGAATATTTTTATCCCTTAGGTGCACCCGCCTTGTAGTGCCTGCCCCTAGTTCACATTTTGTTATCGTTGCTGAACTCTTTTAGAACTAGTTTTATATTGTTGGTTAGCAACATTCTTTTGAAATTATCAGATATTGTGCTATGGATTCAGTTTATTATGTGATGAGATTACTTAGACTCTACATTTCATGTATGTATGATGATTATTTTTAGTGTTCACAATTATTGATGATGATTACATTGCTTTCAATTATTAATGATGAATAGCAAGATGATTTATTATCATATGTGCTTTCTTATGGATACTTACCCCATACTTGCATGTGTATGGTGTGCGTGTTTGCCTTGCATGTTTGTTTTTGTATGGCATGTCTGATGTGGTTAAGAAAGGGAGTCGTAGTCACCTGCTAGTCGGGATCTACACGATGCACCACTTCCTACCATTGTCTGTTTAGTTTAGTATATATTGTGTTTGTACATGCATAGTTTTTATGCAGGTTGTAGGTACTGGGTATCGACTTCCCTGAATTGCCAGGATGAGCGTACCCTATCACACTATCTCAATGATAAGAGAGGGGAGATAAATTCTCAAGTCCAAATCTCAACCCTTTGAGCCATTTGTCCTAATTGAAAAATTAGGACAAGTATCTGAGTTGAATACCCACCGAATGTGTCAGATGACATATTTCGTGATTTTTAACCCTTTAGATTTATTTTGTACAATTTGTTCTATGATGGATTTTCATATTTTATCTTGGAGGTCTATGGTGAATTTTTCATTAATTAAGTCTTAATAAATATATTTAATTAATAAATTATTTATTTGAAAAAATTAATAAAATTTCATGATCTTTGATATGTTGATTGTAATTAATTAAATGTGAATTATTGAGGTAAAGAATTAAATAAAAGAAAACTAGAAATTAAAATTAATAATAATTATAAAATTATAATAAAGTAATAAATAAAATAATAATAATAAAAGTTATAAAAATTAAAATGAAAGTTATAAAATTTAAATAGAGATTATTTAAAAAGTATTTTGAAGTTATAAGCTTGCATGAGAATTAACATGTGTCAACAACACGAGGGTTAGTGCATCAATTAAGCACAAGGTGTCTACAACTCTATGATTCATCAAAAATAATTGGAAAAGACCTATGCTTAGTTGGTGACACCTTTCAGCGGTTTCAAGAAGCATTCAAAAGGTTTCTTGAGAGCTCTTGATATTTAGGCATTCATAGAAGCTTAAATGAAAAGCTTAATGGAAGCTACAAGCTTAATGGAAGCCTCGAGCTACAAGCTAAAAAAAAATAGAAGCTTCAAAGCTTACATGCATGGGAGAAGATTCATATGCTCATATATTTTCTACTTGCTTCTATGCTCCTTCTAGCACTTCCAATCACTTGGAAGATTCGATCAGCTTGGATTATTGGAAGCATTGCGAATGATGGAGAAGGAAGGGATTTTCTATGGACTTCTGAGGCATGGCGAATTAGCATCAGTGTCTAGGTGCACTTGTGATATTCTCATATTCCCTTTGCACTCTTTCTCTTCCTGTCTTCATCATATCTGTTTTATGTGTCTAAATACTCTTTGTATTTGAAATTGGAATCTGGATATTTTATTTGGATGAGAAGAAAATAATAGAAAATTTTTTGTTTCAAATGAGAAAAAAAATAGATTTTAATCGGTTTTGGGTTTGAATTTATATTAAATTAGAAAGACAAAATTTGAAATTAAAATAAAAATTTTATGGTAAAAATTCGAATGATTAGATGTAATCTTTCTATCAATTATATTTTTAGATGCATATGAATAAACCCTTTTATGGTTAAATTTAGAGAACAATTATTTTAACAGAAAATTCTTAATTCATCACAGATTGTCTTGTCGCTGCCCCTTGGATAGACCCGAACTCAGTCATTCATAACTTTTTATTGAGATCAAATTTATTCAATCGCTCCAATCAAAATTGGTGCAACTTGGCCCTCTCCAACCTATTTAAATTTCAGCCCGATCCAACAGTTTATTAGGGAGATATGGCCGTCGTACTGGGACTATTTTATTCAATGATAGATATTTTTTCATTTCTCATAACCAAGAGTTCTTTATGCTTAAACTTCACAAAAATAATATATCAAAGCATGGAATGAATTAAGATATTATTGCAATCTCCCCTTATTAGAATCTTATTAATATGCATTAGTTTTATATGGTTTATTATCTAATCTAATTAAATCAAATTTAATTAAGATTAATTAATACTAAAAGAAGTGTAATTAATTATTAGTCAATCTAAGTAAATGGATGAGAGAAAATTAATAGAGAAAAGATATTAATATAGTTTATGTAGTGAACTTTTAATATTAATTATTTAATATATATATTAAATACTATTTAATATATATTAAATAGTTAAGAGGTGGTAATTTATAAAAGTGTTTAAATGATGATTATTAAGATACTCAAATTTTAATGATATTGGATTTGGATTTAAATAAGGAGTCATAGTCACCTTATAACCTTGTTATAATATAGCAATGGTTTAAATTATTAATATGAATAATGGTACACCTTAATTGTGCTAAGAATTAGTTAAATATTAACCAATAAAGTTTGTAAGGCTTCTTAATAATAGTTTTGATGAGTTTATTATTTATTAATGTTTGTTGGGACTAACAAACTATTAATAAATAATAGTGTAAATAGTTTAAATAGTTATCAATTAATACGGTTAGAGTTAATCTAGAGGAGATTAGTTAATGATTGAAGTACTGTAAAAGATATTAATCAAATTGAATTGGTTAATAATTTAGAATATTAATTAATTGAATTATCGTACATAGGGAAAACTTATTTGAGATAATAATACTTGGTATTGAGAATTTATTATAACTTGTTATTATTAAAATAAAATGGGAACATTGTTGAAAGAATGACGAATGTGGTTATTATAGATTTATTAATAAGATTTCCAATATAGCTTGTTATTAAATATTAACAAGTTATTATTATTGAACTATGAATATGAATATTTGTGTACTAAATTATAGATGACCTTTAACTTACAAAATTAGAGCTAGTTATTAGTCAACTCATATTAATTGGAATGTTGTCTTGGATATGTAATTATTAATTAAATTAATTAGAGTTAATTAGATTTAATTAATAATCCAGTTATGTAATAGTGTTTTAATTGATATGCTAATATTGATTCCTCTAGCAAAGTTGTGAAGTATTTACATCGAAGTTGATAAGTCGTACTCTCATGACTTGAATAACGACTTTAGATGTTTTAATGGTGAGACTTAATATTATTGAATTGAAAACTATTAGATGTTAATAGGTCATGAATGGTGTACCTATGTTAATTGATTGATGTAATTGATCATTTTAATAAAATTATAATCTCTTATTCAAAGAATGATAATTGATCCTCTTATAATATAACGAATAATGATCCTAAAAAAGTTGAAAGGTTAATCAATTAGAATATGGATCATGGTTAAATATAAAGGATAATTTAATTAAGGTCAATGATGATCAGTTTAGTGAATATTTATCCTTAAGTTATTCTTAGAATAATGTTATCGGGGAACAAATGGGTTGACTTGTAGGTCAAATGATAACTTTATACACTTGAAAGTATACTTGCAAACAGAAAACTGAAAACTCCTACACATTATTCAACTATGTGAATTTAGTAAACCAAAACATGTGTTTGCATCGTGTATTCTATATGCTTCTTGTTTTGGGTTTTGGGTTGACTAGTGTTGACCAGTCTTAGGTTGTTACCAGAGGCTCGAGGGTTATGAGATGTGATGGCATGTTGATCTTATTTGGTCTTGATCTTTATAAGCCCAACCATGGTTATGTGATCGTATGCTCTATAAAATGTTTGTATTTGTTCTTCAGCCTTCATGTGTAAAGCTGAGATATATATATATATCTCAGATGCTTGAGCTAATCATTTTTGAGTCATCGATCAGTTATCCTTGGATTACTTTCTAGTCATCATGATGGGACTGAAATGTGGATTTATTTCTTGATGATGTCATGTTGTGACATTTTTGACTCAACCATTTTGGAGTCTTCGATCAGTATGATTTTGAGATATTCTTGGTTGCTTGTTGAGAACCATTTATCTTGAGATATATTTTGGTTATTGAGAACCAATTGATACTTATGATTATCAGTGATGCTTTCAGTTGCCAATAGAGAACTGTCGTGGTCATGATTTTCTATGGATGATTTTTTTTTATGCTCATGGAGATTTGATGATTCTTATCTTGGAGATTTGATGATTCTTATTATGGATATTTGATGCTTTTATGCATATTTGATAATTTTATTATGGATTATCTTTTATGATTTTGAAATTTATGATTCCATGAGCTTAGGGTAGGTAATCTACTTGTAGTGTCGGGAAGTGGCTTGCAATGGGGGTCGGGGCCCTAAGTGGCTGCCAAGGTAACTCATTGTAAGTTTGGTTAATAAGTGATAACATTTACACACTAAATAGGAATTAAATGAACTTAAAAAGATAATTGTTTTGATGTTCTCGCCCATGTTTTGAGTTTTTGTACAGGCTAGGATGGGAGTAGTGAGAACGCATGGTTGCGATCGTGCATTCTGTAGTATGCCTCGTCAGTATGAGAGGATACTAGTGGCTGCATGAGATCAGTATGGACCCGTGGAGTTTAGCTAACTGCCAGGGTAACTTGTACGTGATAATTGTGATGACACTTTCCTGCTTGCAGAGTAGGTTTCTTACATTTCTTTGTGTGCCTCTAGGAATTAGATGTCAGTTTTGTGTGATGGAACCTTTGAGTTAGTATACTTTTAGGATTCCTGGACTTAAAGAGATTTGTGTTTCATGAATTGATATTCTATTTGGGACTTGAGATTATCTCCTCAACACGGTGGGAGTGGACCACTTAAGTTCCACGTGGTTGGGTGGTAGTGTATTTTCACTCTTATCATTTGAGATCCGTTCGAGACACCGTGGCTGGAGTATCCTTGGTTGGTAATTATTCTTCATTATGTTCTTGGAGCATTATGATAGATAATATACCTTATGATGGATGTATTTACTGGTATGTTTCTTATATTGATGATTTGCTTTACTTTGCATATGTTAGTTGATGATTTATTATGCTTTACTTTGTATGTTAGTAAGATGTGTTAGGAGTGACATTCCTACTATGTTAATACCAATGATCTCTTCGGTGATTTGAGATGTTACGCACGGAGGGATGGCTAGGGCCATGATGGTCTAATGATGCTATTAACGGTTGGAAGGAACCGTGCACTTAGTTATTTATGTTTGTGATATATGGTTATCTTTTGTGATAGATGTTTATATCTTTTGTGATGATGTATCATGTATGATATGTGGTTTCATTTATATTATTGCATCATGGATTAATATTAGATGATGATGATGTACTTTATTTACTTGGATGTTTATTCTTTTAAGCTTTTCATACCTTGTGATATGTACAGTAGATGATTGAGCTAAACTAAAATATAATTACAAAAGAACACTTGTATATTGTTTAAGTACATTGGATGTATCATTGTTATTTCATAAGGATGAGATGTTAGATGAATAGTTAATTTAGATGTGATACTACGTTAAGGGATCTTTAAAGAATGTAGCCTGTTATGTATATATGTTATGTTTATTTTCATTTGAATTGTTGCTATTGCTTCCGCAAATGTTATGAATGGTTTTATCTTTCATGTTTAAAAAAAAAAATTGTTTGGCAAACTTAGTAAAATTCTTTGGATCCTTTGGCGGGGCATTACATTTGGTATCAGAGCTCGAGTTTCAACATTGGGAGCTCTGGGTATATTGGAATGCTACTAGTTATCAACTAGTTGAATAAAACGAAAACTTAAAACTATCATGTGTATCTTTTTCAAACTGAAAACTTGAAACTAGGTGAACTGAAATAGAACTTAAAATGGTTACTTGCATATTTTTTTATATTTCAACACTTAGCTTTCAAAACTAAAAAGTTTACTGAAAATCTAAACGAAGGAAAAACTAAAAATTGAAACTCATTCTAGCTGCAAAACATGTATCTTTTATCTATGTTGTAAAGTAGTAAACTTCTGTTTATCTTTGCAATCATTAAGTTGCTCTTGTTTAGAATGATTTAAGGGATCTATTTTAGTAGTTGTTAAAAGAATGAATGTTGGATTGATATGATTTTTGGTTTACCATTAAACCAGAATCATAGTGCTCTAAGGGTGTTGTAATATTCTTAGTGGAAACATGTTTCCCTACAGAGGGAAAGGGTTCAATGGGACCCACATAGTGAGTATTTTAGTTTTTCATTCCTGTAGGCTTCCAGGAGTAAGCCTAATCCCAGGGGGGGTGGATGTAGTGCCTCCCCCTAGTTCATATTTTGTTATCATTGCAGAACTCTTTTAGAATTAGTTTTATGTTGTTGGTTAGCAGCATTCTTTTGAGATTATCAGATATTGTGCTATGGATTCAGTTTATTATGTGATGAGATTACTTAGACTCTACATTTCATGTATGTATGATGATTATTTTTAGTGTTCACAATTATTGATGATGATTATTACATTGCTTTCAATTATTAATGATGATTAGTAAGATAATTTATTATCATATGTGCTTTCTTATGGATACTTACCCCATACTTGCATGTGTATGGTATGCGTGTTTGCTTTGCGTATTTGCTTTTGTATGGCGTGTCTGATGTGGTTAAGGAAGGGAGTCGTAGTCACCTGCTAGTCGGGATCTACACGATGCACCACTTCCTACCATTGTCTGTTTAGTTTAGTATGTATTGTGTTTGTACATGCATGGTTTTTATACAGGTTACAGGTACCGGGTATCGACTTTCCTGAATTGCCAAGATGAGTGTTCCCTATCACACTATCTCAATGATAAGAGAGGGGAGATAAATTCTCAAGTCCAAATCCCGACCCTTTGAGTCATTTGTCCTAATTGAAAAATTAGGACAAGTATCTGAGTTGAATACCCACCGAATGTATCAGATGACATATTTCGTGATTTTTAACCCTTTAGATTTATTTTGTACGATTTATTCTATGATGGGTTTTCATATTTTATCTTGGAGGTCTATGGTGAATTTTCCATTCATTAAGTCTTAATAAATATATTTAATTAATAAATTATTTATTTGAAAAAATTAATAAAATATCATGATTTTTGATATGTTGATTGTAATTAATTAAATGTGAATTATTGAGGTAAGGAATTAAATAAAAGAAAACTAGAAATTAAAATTAATAATAATTATAAAATAATAATAAAGTAATAAATAAAATAATAATAATAAAAGTTATAAAATTTAAATAAAGATTATTTAAAAAGTAAATTGGAGTTATAAGCTTGCATGGGAATTAACATGTGTCAATAACACAGGAGTTAGTGCATCAATTAAGCACAAGGTGTCTACAACTCTATAACTCATCAAAAAGAATTGAAAAAGACCCATGCTTAGTTGGTGACACCTTTCAACGGTTTCAAGAAGCATTCCAAAAGTTTCTTGAGAGCTCTTGATATTCAGGCATTCATAGAAGCTTAAATGAAAAGCTTAATGGAAGCTACAAGCTCAATAGAAGCCTCGAGCTACAAGCTAAAAAAAAAAAAAAAAACTTCAAAGCTTGCATGGGAGAAGATTCATATGCTCATATATTTTCTACTTGCTTCTATTCTCCTTCTATCACTTCTAATCACTTGGGGTATTCGATCGACTTGGATTATTGGAAGAATTGCGAATGATGGAGAAGGAAGAGATTTTTTATGGACTTCTGAGGCATGGCGAATTAGCATCAGTGTCCAAGTGCACTCGTGATATTCTCATAGTCCCTTTGCACTCTTTCTCTTCTTGTCTTCATCATATTTGTTTTATGTGTTTGAATACTCTCTGTATTTGAAATTGTAATCTAGATATTTTATTTGGATGAGAAGAAAATAATAGAAAAACCCTAGTTCCAAATGAGAAAGAAATTAGATTTTAATTGAGTTTGGGTTCGAATTTATATTAAATTAGAAAGACAAGATTTGAAATTAAAATAGAAATTTAATGGTGAAAATTCAAATGATTAGATGTAATCTTTCTATTAATTATATTTTTAGATGCATATGAACAAACCCTTTTATGGTTAAATTTAAAAAACAATTATTTTAACACGAAATTCTTAATTCATTACAGATTGTCCTGTCGCTGCCCCTTGGATAGACCCGAACTCAATCATTCATAACTTTTTATTGAGATCAAATTTATTCGATCGCTCCAATCAGAATTGGCGCAACTTGGCCCTCTCCAACATATTTAAATTTCAGCCCGATCCAACGGTTCATTAAGGAGATATGGCCGTCGTACTAGGACTGTTTTATTCAATGACAGATATTTCTCCATTTTCCATAACCAAGAGTTCTTTATGCTTAAACTTTACAAAAATAATATATCAAAGTATGGAATGAATTAAGATATTATTGCAATCTTCCCTTATTAGAATCTTATTAATATGCATTAGTTTTATATGGTTTATTATCTAATCTAATTAAATCAAATTTAATTAAGATTAATTAATAGTAGAAGAAGTGTAATTAATTATTAGTCAATCTAAGTAAATGGATGAGAGAAAATTAATAGAGAAAAGATATTAATATAGTTTATGTAGTGAACTTTTAATATTAATTATTTAATATATATTAAATACTATTTAATATATATTAAATAGTTAAGAGGTGGTAATTTATAAAGGTGTTTAAATGATGATTATTAAGAGACTCAAATTTTAATGATATTGGATTTGGATTTAAATAAAGAGTCATAGTTACCTTATAACCTTGTTATAATATAGCAATGGTTTGAATTATTAATATGAATAATGGTACACCTTAATTGTGCTAAGAATTAGTTAAATATTAATCAATGAAATTTGTAAGGTTTCTTAATAATAGTTTTGATGAGTTTATTATTTATTAATGTTTGTTGAGACTAACAAACTATTAATAAATAATAGTGTAAATAGTTTAAATAGTTATCAATTAATACGATTAGAGTTAATCTAGAGGAGATTAGTTAATGATTGAAGTACTGTAAAAGATATTAATCAAATTGAATTGGTTAATAATTTAGAATATTAATTAATTGAATTATCGTACATAAGGAAAACTTATTTGAGATAATAATACTTGGTATTGAGAATTTATTATAACTTGTTATTATTAAAATAAAATGGGAATATTGTTGAAAGAATGACAAATATAGTCATTATAGATTTATTAATAAGATTTCCAATATAGCTTGTTATTAAATATTAACAAGTTATTATTATTGAACTATGAATATGAATATTTGTGTACTAAATTATAGATGACCTTTAATTTACAAAATTATAGCTAGTTATTAGTCAATTGATATTAATTGGAATGTTGCTTTGGATATGTAATTATTAATTAAATTAATTAGAGTTAATTAGATTTAATTAATAATCCAGTTATATAATAGTGTTTTAATTGATATGCTAATATCGATTCCTCTAGCAAAGTTGTGAAGTATTTACATCGAAGTTGATAAGTCGTACTCTCATGACTTGAATAACGACCTTAGATGTTTTAATGGTGAGACTTAGTATTATTGAATTGGAAACTATTAGATGTTAATAGGTCATGAATGGTGTACCTATGCTAATTGATTGATGTAATTGATCATTTTAATAAAGTTATAATCTCTTATTCGAAGAATGATAATTGATTCTCTTATAATATAACGAATAATGATCCTAAAAAAGTTGAAAGTTTAATCAATTAGAATATAGATTATGGTTAAATATAAAGGACAATTTAATTAAGGTCAATGATGATCAGTTTAGTGAATATTTATCCTTAAGTTATTCTTAGAATAATGCTATCAGAGAACAAATGGGTTGACTTGTAGGTCAAATGATAACTTTATACACTTGAAAGTATACTTGCAAATAGAAAATTGAAAATTACTACACATTATTCAACTATGTGAATTTAGTAAACCAAAACATGTGTTTGCATCGTGTATTCTATATGCTTCTTATTTTGGGTTTTGGATTGACTAGTGTTGACCAGTCCTAGGTTGTTACCAGAGGCTCGGGGGTTATGAGATGTGATGGCATGTTGATCTTATTTGGTCTTGATTTTTATAAGCCCAACCATGGTTATGTGATCGTATGCTATATGAAATGTTTGTATTTATTCTTCAGCCTTCATGTGTGAAGCTAAGATGTATATATATCTGAGATGCTTGGGCTAATCATTTTTGAGTCATCGATCAATTATCCTTGGATTACTTTCTAGTCGCCATGATGGGACTGAAATGTGGATTTATTTTTTGATGATGTCATGTTGTGACATTTTTGACTCAACCATTTTGGAGTCTTCGATCAGTATGATTTTGAGATATTCTTGGTTGCTTGTTGAGAACCATTTATCTTGAGATATATTTTGGTTATTGAGAACCAATTGATACTTATGATTATCAGTGATGCTTTCAGTTGCCAATAGAGAACTGTCGTGGTCATGATTTTTAATGGATAATTTTTTTTGATGCTCATGGAGATTTGATGATTCTTATTATGGATATTTGATGCTTTTATGCATATTTGATGATTTTATTATGGATTATCTTTTATGATTTTGAGATTTATGATTTCATGAGCTTAGGGTAGGTAATCTACTTGTAGTATCGGGAAGTGGCTTGCAATGGGGGTCAGGGCCCTAAGTGGCTGCCAAGGTAACTCATTGTAAGTTTGGTTAACAAGTGATAACATTTACACACTAAATAAGAATTAAATGAACTTAAAAAGATAATTTTTTTGATGTTCTCGCCCATGTTTTGAGTTCTTGTACAGGCTAGGATGGGAGTAGTGAGAATGCATAGTTGCGATCGTGCATTCTGTAGTATGCCTCGTCAGTATGAGAGGATACTAGTGGCTGCATGAGATCAATATGGACCCATGGAGTTTAGCTAACTGCCAGGATAACTTTTACGTGATAATTGCAATGACACTTTCTCGCTTGTAGAGTAGGTTTCTTACATGTCTTTGTGTGCCTCTAGTTAGATGTCGGTTTTGTGTGATGGAACCTTTGAGTTAGTATACTTTTAGGATTCCTGGACTTAAAGAGATTTGTGCTTCATGAATTGATATTCTATTTGGGACTTGAGATTATCTCCTCAACACGGTGGGAGTGGACCACTTAAGTTCCACGTGGTTGGGTGGTAGTGTATTTTCACTCTTATCATTTGAGATCTGTTCGAGACACCGTGGCTGGAGTATCCTTGGTTGGTAATTATTCTTCATTATGTTCTTGGAGCATTATGATAGATAATATATCTTATGATGGATGTATTTACTGGTATGTTTCTTATATTGATGATTTTCTTTACTTTGCATATGTTAGTTGATGATTTATTATGCTTTACTTTGTATGTTAGTAGGATGTGTTAGGAGTGACATTCCTACTATGTTAATACCGATGATCTCTTCGGTGATTTGGGATGTTACGCACGGAGGGATGGCTAGGGCCCACGATGGTCTAATGATGCTATTAACGGTTGGGAGGAACCGTGCACTTAGTTATTTATGTTTGTGATATATGGTTATCTTTTGTGATGGATGTTTATATCTTTTGTAATGATGTATCATGTATGATATGTGGTTTCATTTATGTTATTGCATCATGGATTAATATTAGATGATGATGATGTACTTTATTTACTTGGATGCTTATTCTTTTAAGCTTTTCATACCCTATGATATGTATAGTGGATGATTGAGCTAAACTAAAATATAATTACAAAAGGACACTTGTATATTGTTTAAGTACATTGGATGTATCATTGTTATTTCATAAGGATGAGATGTTAGATGAATAGTTAATTTAGATGTAATACTATGTTAAGGGATCTTTAAAGAATGTAGCCTGTTATGTATATATGTTATGTTTATTTTCATTTGAATTGTTGCTATTGCTTCTGCAAATGTTATGAATGGTTTTATTTTTCATGTTTAAAAAAAAAATTGTTTGGCAAACTTAGTAAAATTCTTTGGATCCCTTGGTGGGGCATTACACGCCTTGGTTTTGTAGAGCCAAAAGAGTAGAAAATCTTTATGATTTTGTTGAAGTCAGGTCTAGATCTGAATGCCTCTTAGTTGAGTAGAGAAAATAGCTAATCCTTAGGCTAAATTGCTCTTCACTATCTTGGTATCAAGTATTTTGTTTCTTGGTAGTGTAAAAACACCAACATAAGGTTTGGTAATGATGTACCCTATTTGATAAAAGGAAAAGGATCTATCAAACTCACAGAAAAGATCATGTGTGAAAATGCATATTATGTTGAAGGATTTAACTATAACTTATTGAATGTATCACAACTTAATAATTTAGGTTACAGAGTTGAGTTTGAGAACAAGGTTGAAGAGATCTATGACACTGATGGGAAACTAATTGGGAAAGGTGATCAGACTAGAGGTAATCTATTCTATCTTGATATGAATGATGCTACTTGTCTTAGTGTAGAATTTGATGATGTGTGATTATGGTAATATAGGTTATGTCATGTTAACTTTGATAAATTAGTTAGTATAAGTAAGATGAAAAGAGCAGTAAGTTTTCCTAAATTGAACAGACATAACAATATAATTTACAAACAATATCAGTTGGGCAAAATGACAAAATATAGCTTTAAGAGTAAGACTCGCACCTCTAAATAAATACTTGAGATTGTTCACATTGACTTGTGTGGATCAATTGATGTACAAAGTTACAAAGGTGACAAGTACATTATCCTTTTTGTTGATGATTATTCTAGGATGATGAGAATTATGTTTTTGAAATAGAAATTTGATGCTTTTCAATTGTTTTAGTGGTACTTAGCTAGAGTTGAGAAAGAGACAAGAAAAAGCTTGAAATGTTTGAGATCTGATAGAGGTGGAGAATTTACATCAAATGAGTTTGAGATGTTCTGTAATGACAGAGGAATCAAAAGACATACAGATACACCTAGGACCCCTCCACAAAATGGGATTGTTGAAGGGAGGAACATATCTATAATGGACTGTGCTAGGACACTCATGATGGAGAATAATGTTTCTTTGAAATACTAGAGAGAGGCTATAAGTAAAGCTTTCTATACCTTGAACTATGTGAAAGTCAAGAAAGGTAATCATTCAACACCTTTTGAATTATTATATAGATACTCACCCAGTGTAAAATATTTTAAGGTATTTGGAAGTAAGTGCTACATTCTTAAGGATTTTAGGAATGGAAATTAGATGCTAAAAGTGAAGAAAGTGTATTCATTGGCTATTCTACAAGAAGTAAAGATTATAAGTGTTTAAATACTAATATTAAGAAAGTCGTGGAGAGTGAAAATGTGACGTTTGGTGAATATATAGAGGTACATGAAGTTGAACCTATTAAGGAACTTGAAAGGTGCAAATTATTTGTATATTTTTATGAAGGTATGTCTACTAATGAAGATGTTGTAAATCAAGTTACAAATCAACAACAAGTTTCAGTGATTATTGAGTCATATATAATGAATGTTGAGTTGCTTTAGGGACTGGGTTACAGTCAAGAACCAAGTTGCAAAAAGAAGCCAAGACTCATTTTTTTTCTAAGATAAGTGTACATGAAAGGAATGTTGAATTACCTAATAGAGGAGTACATAGTGATTTTGAAGTTGATGGACCAAATGAGGAAAGAAGAGCAGAACCAAGATTCTTAAAGTATGTCAAAAGACATCACCCTACTGCACAAATTATTAGAGATAAAGATGTTAGACCAATGAAATGAAACACACTAAGAAGTGATACATGTTTTTTGAGCATGCATGAGCCTAAGCCAGTGAAAGATGCCTTAGAAAATGAGGATTGAAGGAAAGCCATGAAAGAAGAGATTGAACATATTAAGAAGAACAAGAAATGGAATCTAGTTCCCAGACTAGAGGATAAGAATATGATTGGAACCAAGTGGGTGTACATTGTTGGGACTCAAAATTGGAACCCTGATTTTGAGTACCATTCTAAAAATCAAGCCCTATAAGCGTATTTGAGACATGTGTTCTTGGTTGTCCTGTTGAGGCCGAAGAGGTGTTTTATGTTTCTAACACGTTGCATTTAGTATATCTACACATCCCATGAAGATAAATTAATATTTCTATTCATACCATGAAGTTTCATTTTGAGCAATGTTCAAATTTGCATTTTTGTCGAAGTGTCCAACAACAACAGATAGCCTAGTTTGCATTTCAATATCTTGCACCCAATAATGTCTCATGACTCACCACTTTGGGAATGTTTAGTATGCCTATCAAAGAACCTATGTTTTGTATTTCAAGTCATTTTGACATGCTTTTATTAGGCTTTGAATCCCTTAAAGTCAGTTGTTAATTGTTGTCATGTTGATGCTAACTATTCAAAATCTTAAGAGGCCCTATTTGACCAGCTATAACTTTGACCTAGTTGACCAAAATGAGAAAATGTCTTTTGCATTGCATTCTATAGGTTAGAAAAATGTTGTGTTTCAGATTTGAGCCCTTGAAAAATATGTTTGATCAGTTTTAGAATGTGATTCCAGATGCGATTTGTAAAGTTTTATTGGCGTCATAAAGTGTAGATTGATTGGTACCCTGTTCGAGATGTCATAACTCTGAATTCGTGATAGGTGAGATCAAATGGATTGTACTATTGTGTTCTGCTCTAAAAATTCTTTAAGTAGTTTGCAAGTTTTGATGAATCTGTCTGCACACTTTCCTAGGTCCATTTTGTTTACAAAAATCAATTTCTGCCATTGTTCCTAGTCCTACAATTCCAAGTAGCCTACTTTGACCACTTGCCAAATTTTCCCTATTATATATCATGAGCCCAAATAATAGAATTATAATCACCTCATGACATTGAACTAACAACCTAGTTTTTATGCTCCCAAGTGTCAGTTTGAGCCATTTTTTAAGCTAAAGTTGAAGGGATTTTGTGGTTTTCTGACATGTTTGCTTGCAGGCAGTTCTAACAAGGTAACTTTGATGGCCAATATCTTTTGATCTAGATGTCTTCATGAGATAAAATCTAACAAGGTATAAGAATGTAGAATAAAGAATTAGTGTGTCAAATTTTAAGTCCAATAAGGTATTTTAGTCAGTTAGAGGACCCCTTGGCATGAAATTGACAGTCTACAAAAGGTTGAAAATTGAGTTAAAAATAATGGTTCAAAAGTTGAATTTTTTTAAAGTAGTTTGATTGGTTTAGTAGGCTAGTTTGAGATGTTAGTTGTTCAAAAATATATTTTTTTAGTTGGACGTGCTTTGGGGCCAACTAATTGTGTCAATAGATTGATAAGGCATAGTTGGGATTTGGGATGGTTAAGGTGAGATTTGGATAATTTTGATCAATAAATATACTATTTATTTAGGGTATTGGGGTTGGTCTTAAGTGAGACTTGTAAGTGGTAAATGAAATCCAATACTCTTAGAGATGAGGTTCAACATCATTTGAGGATTAAATAAATGTGTAAGGTCATATGTTCAATATATGCTAAATGGGAAACTAACTTAATTATCATGTGAAAGAGATGCCTTGACTTTGTAAGATAATGGAGCTACGATGGTGTAATGAGCATCGTGTTTCTCATTTGAATTTTTGTAGATTAATGAAGAGTGATAATGAGTGGAGGAAGAAACAAAGAACATGAAATCAAAATAAATAGAAATAGCTAAAGTCATTACTCTTTGAATCTCTCCAAAAAACAAGAAAAAAGTAAAAGCATATGGAGACTAAGGTTTCAAATTACTTTGAGCCAAATTTTTATTGCATTCTTATCAGAGTGTATATCATGGTGAAACTAAGAGTGAGCAATAGAAATAGGTCAAGTAGGCAAGAGGGACAATTAGTGGAGCATTGATATAACTTGTAGGTTCAGAGTGTTGATAATCATGTCTGTCATCAGGAAAATAATCATTGGCATCCAAGCCACCCACAACTACTTCAACCAAAATGTTTGGATTGGGGGCATCACTATTCATGAATTAGAAGCCTTTGTTGCACCTAATTAATTTTGGGTGATGAGCAATTGAAGGCAATGTGGAGACTCTATGGTGAATTTTTTGAGGGTAATTCAAACCATATCTGACCATGTATGACATCTCCAATGGAATCAAACCCAAGATGTAGTCCACCTGTCTCTTTTTTATTTCTCTAAGATTTTTGAGGAGTAGTCCATGCAAAATGAAGGATCAAGATCCACGATGAGAGGAAAGGAGAAGGTGGGCAATGTATTTGAGCAGATGATTTTTGTTCTATTAGGAGGATTTATTTTCCCAGCCCTCCTCCACTCTACAGACCACATGTAGATGGCACTTTTACCTTCCCTCTATCTAGATGTATGAGTTCAGCATTTAGTTTTCTAGTCTAGCCTCAATTTTCTAAAAAGATAAAAGGTGAGTCTGAGTTTTATGAAAAGTAGCGATATGAGGGAGCATTCACTATGCTTCTAACATCTCTAATAAACTGCGTGAAAGATCTGTGAGCTTTGGTTTTTTTTAAACTCTCCTTCTTTAGTCCCACATTGATGAATCAAAGAGATTTTAGTTCTTTATATTGCCAAATACTCACTTATAAAGTGTATTAAAGACATTGGATTTTGTAAGCCACAAGTAGCTTGCAGTGGACCCCACCTGGGTAGCTTGGTAACCATAAGCATTATTTTGACCAAGTGTGCCAATCATGGAGGATGATGTGGCACTGGTGATGTGGTGTACATGATGGGGTGTGGTGACATGGAAAGAAAGACACATGTCATGACATCACATTCTCACTTACGATGTTACAATTGCTAAGTGTGAATGCAAGAATGTAACATGTTGGCACATGGCACTGGGTGGTGACATGGCACCTAGGTCGTAAACCTGTCTAGAGAATGTTGAATAGGTTGTATGGACCAAAAAAAATTAGCACATGGAAGAAGGCAATAAGGCAGGATGACATGTCAAATGACAGTGTAAAAAGCCAACAAATCAAAAGGTGACATGTGTCAGGATGGTCAAACCCAATTTGACCTAGATTGGTAATTCAGAAAAAATTCAAAAGTGCTAAAAAATATTTTTTTTATGGAAGAGGTTTATATTTAGATCAAAAGGGTTTTATTCTAATTTTTTTTACTTTAGAAAAGATTCAATTTTTTACAAAAAAGGAATTGCAGACCTAAAAGATAGTCTAGGGACCTAATGCTGAAGCTAAGATTATAGGCATCTTTGATGCACTGACATAGAATTATCATATACCATTGGAACCAAGAGAGAACAAAATTTCCATATTTGTGGTTTTTTTCTGCATGGGAAGCCATTGGTTCAAGTTATTCAAGGTTTTGTACTAGGTGCCTCTTTTTCAACCATTTTCTGTTAAGGCAATTCAGATCTAATTTGTGACAAAGTGGTGAACTGGTGGAATGCAGATGTAGTAAGAATGTATTCAGGGATGATATTTTCACTTCTAAATAAGTTTTAATGAATGATTTATCAACATTTTGGATGCACACCTAATGGTTTTATTAGAATAGTATTTTTCGTCAGAGTTTGTTGCTTACAATGATGAGATTCTTTTTTTATTTTGGTTGTAGAGAGAAGAGAGATGTTTTGAAATAGCGAGGAATGAAGATTCAAGTGGACACATGTCACTTCCAGATTAGATCTAGAATTTCATTTGTTTCCTATATCTTTCTCTTACTCTCTCATTGTAATGGTTCCAGTTTTTACTGTAAGACCAGTTGGTTCTATTTCTTAGACATCTTCCACTACTATGATACCACAAGGTGGATCCAGTTAGGTTGAAATCTCTATCATGACTATGATTCCACCATTCAACATTTCTCTAATGTAGTGAACAAAAAGCTAATATAGATAGTTCTGGTCTATTTAGTGATTCTATGAGTTATTTACATGCATCGTGAATGTATAGTTTCAAAGAAATGAATACAATGAACAAAAAACTTCTTTGTTTCATTTTGATTCTTGTCTCCTATCTTTGTAATTTTCAATATTTTGTAGTTTAGGGACAAAGAAATTAGACCCATTTACATCCCCTTAAGGTTGTATGTTTTGTTGTTGGAGCAAAGAGCCAAGTAAATGCTTGATGTATTTGATAGGGTTGTTGATTATTTAAGAAGGATATTGCATGAGTATGAGGCCTTTATGAAAACTGATGTCTAGTTCACAAAGTGATAAGATAGATTTGATATCTTGATGTATGGAGTATGTGACTAGTATCATAGATGTATGTGTGTGATTTATGGAATTGCCCAATACATAAGGCACTAATCAGATATAGGATCAATTTGATCTTATTGTTGCATATTTGGAAATTTTTTTAAATCAAATTTATTATCATTCATTTCCCTTTCATGTTGAAGAGCTAAAAAATGTTACCCTCACTCAGCTTGTGGATTTCATAAGATTTGCAATTTGCTACTACACATCTCTATTATTGCATAACTTAAGGAGAAATAAGGGTTTTATCTACTTTGATAGATTCTATTGTATGCGTTTGAATAACTAATTTCATATGAATGAATCTGAGGTACACCCACCTAGGTTTTGTAGAGCTTGAAGTAGAAGAATGGTCTAGCCTTATAGTTGGCTTAGTGTCTAAAAGGATATGTTGTAAATGGGAAGTATCTATGCCTAGATGTATTTTTTGGATATAATTGATTGTTTGTGTTACCTTTGATGTTACACAAATATCATATCATTATCAGTTAGTGTATGCTGAGCTCACTTGGGCATTGAAGATAGTTTTTTGTGGCTAACAAGCAATCTAGAGTTTTCCTAGTTTAGAATGAAATGTCTATCAAGTTCACTCGAGCACCATAGGAAAGTCTACAGATGATGAGTGTTAATCAAGATCACTCAGTTAATGAAGAAAATATTGGATGGAACGAATGCTAATCTGTCTCACTCGTTTATCAAAGGAACTTTTCTAGTATGCAGTTTTGATCGAGCTTCACTTGGTAAACATAGGAAAATTATTCTTGAATTAGTTTTTACTGAGTAGGGTCAGCTAATGAAGAATTTTCTTGTTTTGGCATATTAAGTTTATTTGATTTATCTATTGGTTCTAGCCGACTAAGAAGATGAATATTAGTTATTCTAAGTTGTATTCTAGCTGACTAAACACTATGAAAGATATACGTATAAGGTCAGTTGTGGGTTAGAATGTGTGATTGGTGTGTGGATACATTAAAGATTTGATGATGCTAAGAGGAAGTAAATTAGAAGGATAAGAAGAATATCCTTGCAGAGTTAAAAGGATACATTTAATCAAGAAGGATCAAATACAAGCCAGAATTGATATCTATAATTAGCAAATCTAGTTGCATCTAAATTAGGTCATTTCATTGTTACTCTCTAACCATTGTAGTAGTGATCTAAATATCTTAATAGAGTTGGCTTAACAACTATTTGTAAATCCTCTAACAAGGTGGCAGTTCTATTGAATTGTCTAAAGACCTCTGACAAGGCCACTCCTAACATGGTAATTAAATTCTCTAATAAGGCCACACTTAATAGTGTGTTTTATAACCTTTAATAGTGTTGGCTCCTAATAGGGCTCACTTAGAAGAGTGAAAATAATAACTAGTTCCAATTGGTGGTTTTTTCCAAGTTAGGTTTCCACATTAAATCTTGGTGTCAAATGTGTTCATACTATTTTTTTTTTATGTCTGCAACTAAGTTAAAGTACTGATAATCACAGATAACATCTTAATATTTGCATGTTAATTAATTACCAAGAATTCTTAGTGTTTACTGAGTTACAACATTTCTTTATTTGTCGAGCATCAATAGAATTAAGTTTTGAGAGAATTATTTTACTGACATCTAAGGGATTTGAGATTAATTTTTAGAGTAACTAATTCACCCCTCCCTCTTAGTTACTCCTCTTATATTTCTAACAATTGGTATCAGCACTTTTGGGGCTTGCAGAGAAGATTTTAAAGACCTAAGCTAAAGATCAAAATGTCTTACAGAAGAGAGATTCCCAAGTTGAACAAAGACAAGCATGGAAAGGACTTATGAGTCACATTTAGCTACTAGCAGTGATTTATGTTGTAAATATTTTGATACCCAAATATAAGACTCCCACTAGAATATTATCACTTGAAGATATTTTTGAAAAGAAGAACCATAACATCATGATTATTGATATTGCATCTACTCTCAATTATGCTAATTTGATGAGGTAAAAGATTGTAAAAATGCTTATGAAATGTGGACCAAACTAAAAGACATTTATGGAGGAGATGACAATGTAAGAAGAGCCAAAGTAGAAAGTCTCAGAGGTTAATTTGATCATATGAAAATAAGAAAAGATGAAAGCATTACAAAATATGTAGAAAGAATCAAAGCTAGTGTGAGTGTAATCAAAGCATCTGGAGGAGACATTGATGACATAGTTGTTGTAAGCAAGGTACTCAAAACTCTTCTTCCTATTTATGCAATTAAAAAAACTGTTATTCTAGAAATGATATGTGATCCAAATAAAAAAGTAAATTTGGATGCTTTATTTGGAAGATTGATAGCTTTTGAATTGGATAACTATGACAACTATGTTCCTAGTTCCAAAAATATTGAGTTTGCATTTGAAGCCAAACTCTCACTCAAAGAAAAGAGCAATAAATCAAAGGCTAGTCAATCAGGAAGTGAAGAAGAAATAGAAGAAATTTTTGATAGTGATCTTGAAATTTTTTAATCCCTACTTGCAAAGAAATACTCCAAAGGAAAAGGAAAGTACAAAAGAAAAATTCCTCTAATCTTCTTTTCTTGTGCAGAAGTTGGTCATATTGCTACTAGGTGTCCAAACAAAGAAAACAAGGATGAGAAGAAACATAATAAGTACAAAGGAAAGAAAGATTTCAAAGATTACAAGAACTACAAGGACAAAGGTAAGAAATCTTGTTTTATGGCTAACGATTCTAATAACAATGAAGATGAAATGGTATATATTGTTGTAAAAGATGAATATGATGATGAAGGAGATAAGATGGCACTTATCTCTCATGTTAGCAAAAATAATACATGCATTATTGATAGTGGATTTTTACATCATATGATTTGAGATAAAACAAAGTTTGAACACATGGAACATTATGATGGAGGTAGTGTAAGATTTGGAAACAATGAACCTTGTTGCATAAAAGGAAAAGGTTGTATCTCATTAACCAATGAATTTATATGTGATAATTCTTATTGGGTTGAAGGAATAAAGCATAATCAATTGAGTGTGGCACAATTGAATAACATTGGATTCAAGGTAGAATTCATGGACGGAAAGGCCAAACTACTAGATGGAAAAGGAAATCTAGTTCGATTTGGCAAGCAAACAAAAGGTAACCTATTTTATCTTGATCTCAGTGAAAGTTCATGTTTGATTGCTCACATAGAAGAAATATGGCTATGGCACAAAATTTTATGTCATGTAAACTATGATAATTTGGTTAAGATAAGAAAACAAAAAAGAGTAAGAGGTATTCCTAGTTTGAAGAAACCTGATATGAGTCTTTGCAAAAATTTCCAAATTGGTAAGATAAGAAAGAATAATTTCAAAAGAAAAAACTATCATTTTGAAAAAATCTTAGAGATTGTGCATACAGACTTATGTGGACCCATTGGAATACAAAGTTATAGTGGAGAAAAGTTTTTCATTCTTTTTGTTGATGATTATTCTAGAATGATGACTATAATGTATCTAAAAAAATTTTTTTGAAGCTTTTAAAAAATTCAAGTGTTCCTTGGAAAGAGTAAAGAAAAAAAATGAAAAGAAGTTAAAATGCTTAAGATCAGATAGAGGTGGTGAATTCATCTCAAATGAATTCAATGAATTATGCATTGAAAAAGAAATTAAAAGACAAGTATCGACCCCTGGTACACCAGAGAAGAATGGTATGGCTAAAAGGAGAAATAGATCCATCATGGATTGTGTAAGAACATTGATGATAAAAAATAATGTTGCAATCAAATACTGGAAGGAAGCTATCAACACTGTAGTTCATACCTTGAATAGAGTATAGTTGAAGAAAGACTCAAATCGAACTCCTTAGGAACTATGGTATGGCTACAAACCTAATATAAGTTACTTGAAAGTATTTGGTCGGAAAATGTTATATCTTGAAAGAATATAGAAAAGGAAAATTTGATGTCAAAGGTGATGAAGGCATATTTCTAGGTCCTACAAAAGTAGAGCATACAAATGTTTGAATTTGTCTACTCATAAAATCATAGAAAGTGCACTTGTGAGAATTGATGAGTTTGAAAAAAAGAGTGAAGAAGAATGAAACAAAGAGCCAGAGGATTATTGAAGGTTTGTTTACTATGAACCTAATACCCTGCTAAATCTATTTGAAAGAAAGGAGGCTTCACCTCCCAAGTCCCCAAAATATCCAACAGTTATCAAGTTGTAGACAATGTAACCTAAGTCACAGTCTAAAGGAGCCAAGTCATAGTTAGAGGCTACCAAGCTACTTCAAGAGCAAGCCAATTCTAATGGACTCGAGTCAAAGACAATGGGACCCAAGCTTGATACTAAAGTTCATAATGAAATCAATGAAACTCATTCCAAATCCAAAGAACCTGTATTAGCAAGATATGTTAGAAACCATCATGCACCTAATTAGATCATTGGAGACAAATTTGACGGAACAATGACAAGATGCAAATTAAAAGATACATGTTTACTTGCTGAATTTGAACCTAGAAATATTAAAGATGCATTGGATAATGAAAGTTGGGTTGAAGCAATGAATGAAGAAATAGAACAAATATAGAAGAACAAAACCTAGACTCTTGTTCCTAGACCAAAGGATAAAAATGTAATTGGCACAAAATGGGCATTCAGAAACAAGATAAATGAAGATGGAAAACTATCTAGAAATAGAGCAAGGTTGGTATAGGTTATTCTCAAGAAGAAGGCATTGATTATGATGAAAAATTTTCCCCTATTGCAAGATTAGGAGGTGTTAGAACTTTACTTGAATATGCAGCTCACAAAGGATTTAAAGTTTATCAAATAGATGTTAAATCTACATTCTTAATTGAAATTCTTGATGAGGAAGTCTACATTGAACAACCAGAAGGTTTTGTAGATCCTACCACAAGAGACATGGTTTGAAAATTACACAAGGCATTATATGGTCTCAAGCAAGATTTAAAAGCTTTGTATGAAAAAATTCATAATTACTTGGTACAAATTAGTTTTCAAAGAACAAATGATAACAATAGTCTATTTATCAAAGAAGGACTAGACAAGAAGATTGTGTTAGCAAAAGTATTTGTTGATGTCACATTATTTACAACAAATGATGACTTGTGTAAGGCATTTTCAAAAGAAATGAGTAAGAAATTTGAGATGTTTATGTTTGGAGAGATAAAATTCTTTGTTGGATTATAGATTTAGTAGAAGAAATATGGTATCTATATTACTCAATCTAAATATATCAAGGAGATACTAAAGAAATTTGGAATGGAACAATCAAGACCAATTGGAACCCCTATGTCTATTGGACATAAGCTTTCCAAAAATAATGATTCCAAAAGAGTAGATTAGATTGCATACAAATCAATGATTGGAAAACTACAGTATGTAGTGCATACAAGGCCTAATATTGCATTAATAGTCGGTATGGTGGCAATATTCTTAGTGAATCCCAAAGAAAATCACATGATAGAAATCAAAAGAATCATGAGATATATGAAAGGTACTAAAGAATATGGCTTATGCTACAAAATAGGAGGAAATTTGTACATAAAAATATTTACTAATGTTGATTGGGCAGGAAGTATTGATGACAAGCAGAGCACAAGTGGTGGAGCACTCTTTCTTGGTAAAAGACTAGTGTCTTAGACAAGAAAGAAACAAAACTACATCTTTCAATCCACAACAGAGGTAAAATATGTGGTAGCAACAATCAATTGTTTGAAATTTTTTTGGTTCAAACAACTGATGTTAGGAATGAAGATAAAGATTAAGGATCCAGTAATCATATATTGTGATCACACCAATGCAATCAATATATCAAAGAACCTAGTGATGCATGCCAAAAAAAAGCACATTGCTATAAAATATCACTTCTTAAGAGAATTAGTGCAAGATAAAGAAGTCAAATTGGAATATGTAAATACAATAGAACAAATTGCAGACATATTCACCAAGCCACTACATAAAGATTCATTTCTATATCTAAGAGGTAAGCTAGGGGTCATTCCCCTATTTGAAGCTCACTAAATGAAGATTAGTGATGCATCAAATAGAGCATGTTGAAAATCCATCAGTTGGTGTAGTATTGATAAGAGTATGCAAATGAATTAGTACTTAAGGTACACTGACATTTACTGATCAATGTCTTTGGCATGCATTGTCAAAGAGGGAGAAGTTTACTATCATATCTCATAGAATTTTTTCTTAAAAATAGGAGAAGTTTTCCATAAGAGAGAGAAGTTTTATTTCATAGAAATTTTACGAAGGGATGTCAAAGAAGAATATTGAACTTGGTCTGATATCAAAGGCAAAGTTTGCTATCAAAAGAAGTTGTTGTAGATAGAAGTAATCTAACAAAGAGAGAAATTGAAAGAGTTCACACTGATAGAGAGATTCTCATGGATATGAATCAAAATGAAACTAAGGATATGTTTCTTACTTTATTCTTGTTCAAAAAAAATTCATTGTGTTATGACATGTTGTGTTTCCATTAATGCCAAAGAGAGAGATTGTTGGATATAATTGATTAATTGTTTATTATCTTTGATGTTACACAAATGCCATATCATTATCAACCAGTGTATGCTAAGCTTACTTAGGCATTGAAGGCAATTTTTTATGGCTACTGAGCAATCCATATTTTGCCTATTTCAAAAGGCAATGACTACCAAGTTCATTCGGGCACCAAAGGAAAGTATATAGATGATGAGTGTTAACCGAGCTCACTTAGTTAATGAAGGAAATATTGGATGGAACCAGTGCTAACCAAGCTCACTTAGTTATCAAAGGAACTTTGCTAGTATACAATGTTGACTAAGCTTCACTTGGTAAACATAGGAAAATTATTTTTGAGTTAGTGTCTACTGAGCAGGGTTGACTAACGAAGAATTTTATTGTTTTGGTATATTAAGTTTAATTGATTTATCTATTGCTTCTAGCTGACTGAGAACATGAATATTAGTTATTTTAAGTTGTATTCTATTTGACTAAATAATAGGAAAGATATAAGTATAAGGTCAAGTTGTGGGTTATAATGTACGAAGTGGTGTGTGGATAAATTGAAGATTTGATGATGCAAAGAGGAAGTGAATCAAAAGGATAAGTAGAATATCCTTGTGGAGCTAAAAGGATATATTCAATCGAGAAGGATCATGTACAAACCAAAGTTGAGATCTGTAATCAACAAATTTAGTTGCATCCAAATCAGGTCATTTCATTGTTATTGTCTAACCATTGTAGCGATGATCTAAATCTCTTAACACAATTAGCTTAATAGCTATTTATTAATCCTCTAACAAGGTGGAAGTTTTATCGAATTGTCTAAAGACCTTTGAAAAGACCACTCCTAATAGGGTGATTAAATCCTCTAATAGGGTCACACTTAATAGTGTATCTTGTAACCTTTAATAGGGTTGCTCCTAACATGACTCACTTTAGAAGAGTGAAAACAATAACTAGTTGCAATTGGTGGTTTTTCCAAATTGGGTTTTCATGTTAAATCTTGGTGTCAAATGTGTTCATGCTATTTCTTTTCTATGTTTGAAACTAAGTTAAAGTAATGATAATCACATATAACATCTTAAGATTTGCATGTTATTTAATTATCAAGAATTCTCATTTTTTACTGAGTTACAATATTTCTTTGTTTGCTGAGCATCAACAAAATTAAGTTTTGACAGAATTATTTTACTAATGTCTAAGGGATCCAAGATTTATTTTTGGAGTAACTGATTCACCTCTCCACTATCAGTTGCTTCTCTTATATTTCCAATAGTATTATGTTCTCATCTAGATAATTTGAAGCATAACCTTTTAAAAAACCAACATACATAAACAAGTTAGATGAAAATGGTGAAGTCATAAGGAATAAGGAAAGATTAGTGTGCAAGGTGGTGTAGGAGCACCTAAAGTACAAGAACATGATAAGGTTAAGATTCCTTATATGAGATATTTAAATCCATTTGGTTCATTTATGTTGTATTTGGGTCAAGATGTAAAAGCTATGAAATCATTTTGTCATAAATTGTAAATGTTGTCAATTTGCCCTAGTTGTCCTAGTAAGGTCATGAATTGGTCAAGAGGTCAAATTTTATTTGCAAACCCAGGGAAGGGTAAAATTATTGTAAATGGTGATTAATATTCCATTATTACAGTTTTGTAAGGTTGGAACAAAGTTTTGAGGTCAAAATTTCTAAAATGTAAAAGTTGATTAAATGTTGCAACTTTAAAACTTTGCAAAAAAGTACAAAAAAAAAGCATTAAAGAATGTAACAAGTTGGTTCAAAAGTTGGTTGGAAAGTTCTCAAATAGAAAAAATCCTATAAAATAATTGTAATGATCATTCCAAATAAATTAATGTGAATAAGGAGAAGAAAGAATCATTTTGGAGAATTTTGGTGTTTTCAACTATTACTACTTTGATTGATTTTTTTGGATTCATTTTGGTTTCAGGCATTGTACAGTCATGTACAGCCTAGAAACCCTTATACTCTATATATTTGGATAGTGGTATGAATTATCTTTATTCTCTCTTTGCTTTGGAGTAATTTCATTCATTTTTGAGGAAGTATTGATCATTTTGGTAAAGTTACTATTTTCAGATTTGAGAACTCTTGCAAACAATCATGTTGCATCATTTGGTATGATCACATATGGATGGATAAAGAACTATAAATGGATTCATTGGAAATATATGTGAATTACCTTTCATTTAATTTTTATTTGAGAATTTTTAATGCATATTTGTGAAAGTTGTGAATATTTGAGTGAAAATTAGTTTTTAAATGCCTTCAATGGTGTTACTGGAAAATATTTGTGCTTATACAATGATTTATGTATTGGAAAAATTAATAGCTTATATATTTGGAAACTAAACTCACAAATGGATAATTTGGAATTGGTTTGGGGCTTTTTTTGTGAAAGATATTTGATGACCGAGGTAGGGTTACATGTTTCACTTCAGGTTTATGATAAAGAAAATTGGTCTTGGTGCAGACAACATAATTTATAATTGGTAAATTATATTGTACTGAGATTTGGATATGTTTTAATAGGTCTAATTTTTTTAAATTTCAAAAAAAAAATTCCAAGAAGACATTTAGAACCAAATTTATGAAAAATGGAATCAGATATAGAAATCAGGATATGTAAATGGAGAAGGGTTGATGTTTTTGTATTAAAACATGTTGGGTTTTACCTCATGAGATGCTTCTATATAATGAAATTATTTAATTGATGATGAATGGATCAGAAAGATCATATTGTTTGTTTGGTTTGTAGGATGCTCTACATCAAATTGGTATTAGAGCTTGAATATCTTGAGTGTGTGGGTAGAGCATCGAAGGAGGCAATCCACACTAGGACCTTGAAGATTTGGTTTTGATTTGTTGATGATTTTTTGGTTATAGATTCTCATCCATCTTGCTACATAAAGAATTTTTTTTTTTGCTATGAAGATAGATATGGAAGTTTTGTCAAGGGCCATGGGAAGGTCCAGTGGATGCCAAGAGACTAGGGAGAGAGGATAAGAGGAGAACTCCTAGGTGAGGCATATGGAGAGTTGGTTTTGGTGAGTTTAAAATAACATTGTAAAGGTGGATCTCTAACTGATAAGGCACCATGGAAGTTGCAACCATTAATGATCCATTGATAGGAGTATTTGAGAAGGTGATTTTTAGGGAAATCCTGTGTCCTTAAAGGAAGATATGATGGTAATAGAGGTATGAAGAGGAAAATAATTTGAGTGAAGGAAAGTGTGAAGATTTTTAGTTTGATTTTTTTTGCAGGTTATTGGTTCCATGTTTCTAAGAGACTTGGAAACTTTTCAAGGTTGGGAGTATGCTGTAGGAGCACCTAAAGTACAAGAACGTGATAAGGTTAAGATTCCTTATATGAGATGTTTAAATCTATTTGAGTCATTTATGTTGTATTTTGGTCAAGATGTAAAGGCTATGAAGCCATTTTGTCATAAATTGTAAATGTTGTCAGTTTGCCCTGCTTGTCCTAGTAAGGTCATGAATTGGTTAAGAGGTCAAAAAAATTTTGTAAATCCAAGGATGGGTAAGATTATTGAAAATGGTGATTAATATTCCATTATGACATGTTTTCAAGGTTGGAACAAAGTTGTGAGGTCAAAATTTCTAAAATGTAAAAGTTGCTTAAATGTTGCAACTTTAAAACTTTGCAAAAAGTGCAAAAAAAGGGTTAAAGAATGTAACAAGTTGGGTCAAAAGTTGGTTGAGAAGTTCTCAACTATCAAAAATATTATAAAATAATTATAATGGTTATTCTAAATCAATTAATGAAAATAAGGAGAATAAAGAATCATTTTGGAGAATTTTGGTGTTTTCAACTATTGCTATTTTGGTTTTTTTTGGATTCATGTTGTTCCAAGCCTTGTATGGCCTAAAAACCTTATAAAATATATATTTATTGATATTGGTATGAATTATATTTCTTCTCTCTCTGGTTTGGAGTAATTTCATTCAATTTTGAGAAAGTTATGATCATTTTGGTGAAAGTTACTATTTTCATATTTGAGAACTCTTGCAAATAGTCATGTTGCAGCATTTGGTATGAACATATATGGATGGATAAATAAATATAAATTAATTCATTGGAAATATATGCAAATTAACTTCCATTTACTTTTTATTTGAGACATTTTTATGCATATTTGTGAAAGTTATGAAGATTTAAGTGAAACCTGATTTTTAAATGCCTTTAATGGTGTTGTGGGAAAAGATTTATGCTTATACAATTATTTATGTATTGAAAAAATTAATGGCTTACATATTTTAAACTAGAATAAAAAATGGATAATTTAAAATTGGTTTGAGATTATTTTAAATTTTTTTGTGAAATATATTTGATGCCCTAGGCAGAGTTACATTTTTTACTTCTAATTTATGACAAAGAAAATGGGTCTTGGTGTTGACAACATAATTTACAATTGGTATGTTATATTGTATTGATATTTGGATATGTTTTAATAGGTCCAATTTTGAAAAATTCAAAAAAATATTTTTTCAAGAAAACATTTATAACCAAAGTTATGAACAATGGAATCAAATATAGAAATCAAGATATGTAAATGGAAAAGGGTTGATGTTTTTGTATTGAAACATGTGTTTTTCTTTATGAGATGCCTCCATATAATGAAATTATTGAATGCTCTGCATAATGAGATGCCTCTATATAATGAAATTTTTTGTTTGGTTTGTAGGATGCTTTGCATCACAAGGGGTGTGCACAAGGAGAATGATAGACCATGGAGAAACATTTTCCTCTATTGTAAGATTGGAAGGAGTAAGAACTCCGCTTGCTTACTTTGCATACAAAGATTCCAAAGTTTATCAAATGGATGTGAAGTCAACATTTCTAAATGGCATATTAGAAGAAGAGGTTTACATAGAACAACTAGAAGGATTTGTTGATGCTAACAACAAGAACTTGGTATGCATACTACACAAAGATTTATATGGTTTGAAGCAAGCCCCAAGAGCATGGTATGAAAGACTTCACAATTATCTTGTAAAGATTAGTTTTGAGAAGACTAATGATAATAAAAATATGTAATTGAATAAAAAGGAGGTAAATGTGTTTTAGTAGCTGAATTTTTTGTTGATGATATCATATTTTGAGGTTAAGATACATTATGTAAGGCATTTGCAAATGAAATGAAGAAAGAATTTGAGATGTCTATGTTTGGAGAGATCAAGATCTTTGTTGGTTTGCAAGTATATCAAATGAGGAATGGTATATACATCACTCAAGCTAAGTATCTGAAGGAAATATTGAATTTTTTTGGATTGAAAGATTCCAAACCAGTTATCACACCTATGGCTATAGGAAACAAGTTGTCAAAGAATGATGATTTAGCTGATGTGAATTAAACATTGTACAGGTCTATGATTGGAAAATTGTAATATGTAATGCATAGTAGACCTAGAATTGCATTATCTAGTAGGATTGTTGCAAGATTCTCTGAAAATCCTAAGGAGAATCATTTGATGGCTATTAGGAGAATTATGAGATATCTAAAAGGAACATAAGACTATGGTCTATACTAAAGAAAAATAAAAAATTTGAGTTGAGAGCCTACACAGATCCTGATTGGGTTGGAAACATTGATGATAGAAAGAGTACAAGAGGTGGAACATTTTTATTAGGAAAGAGGTTGGTCACATGGAGCAACAAAAAACAAAATTTCATATCTCAATCTATTGTTGAAGCTGAATATGTGGATGTTATAATAAATTGTACAAATATTGTATGGATCAAACAACTACTAAAAGGTATGAAGGAGGAAATCATTGGACCTGTGTAACTTTATTGTGATAATACAAGTGCTATAAATATATCAAAGAATCCTATGATGCACAGAAAGACTAAGCACATTACAATCAAGTATCATTACTTGAGAGAGTTAGTTTAAGACAAAGAAGTGAGGATGAAATATGTGAATATAAAAGAACATATAGCTGATATCTTCACAAAAGCTTTACCTAAGGATGAGCATGAGTATCTAAGAGGTAAAATAGGAGTGATACCCCTATCAAAAGCTACTTAAGAAGCATAAGTAGTGCCCTACATCAACTAAGCTAAATGTTGTATCTTACAACTTGATATAGTGGATATTACTTTAGAAGCTGCCTAAAGTAATGAAAGAGCTGAATCAGAAGATTTACAGTCACATGTAAGGTGATAGAGGGAGAATCTAGAATTGATTATATATGCATGTACAGAGATGGAAATTCTTTGGTATTTTTGTCAAAGAGGGAGATAGTGTGCCTAACATTTATTAAAGGGAGATAATGTACCTGAATATATAAGACAAAGAGAGGAAAGCACTGAGGGAGATATAAAAATAGAGCAGATATTTGAATATCAAAAAGAGGGAATGATACTCTACAAGAGGGAGCTATAAGTTAGAGGGAGAAAAAGCAATAAAGGAACTTGAAAAATCTCACATTACCCTACACAGAGGAAGAAATTTCAAAGACTTATTTTCTTTTTGGTGTTGTTGGTATTTGTTTTTCATCAATGCCAAAGAGGGAGATTTCTTATATAAATTATTTTTTAAGAGAAGAATATGTAATGGAACAATTATTATTTTATCAATCATGTCAAACCTATTACCTGCCAGTGAGACAATTGCTTTTTAGTCTGAAAGCTAACATTTAGTTGATATTTGATGAAGAGGATTTGAGAAGAGAAGATAACAATAACACCTAGAGAAGGGTTGAGTTATTTGGTATGTAAAAGAAGAACTAAGACCAAGTAAGACATTGATACTATAGTGTATTGCTTATCTACTTAAAGTTTGAAATGAAAGATTACTCAAGCTAAGACTAGAGGAAGATCAAGTATGAAAAGTGTATGTCGAACCTTGTCAAGCAGTTAGTGCAAGCCGAGTAGAAATCAATGGAAGCTAAGTGAAAAAAAAGAGGTGCCAAGAAAAGATGAAAAATAGTGCAAGCCAAGAGATTGTTAGTATATGCCAAGAAAAGTTTAATTGATGTTGAGCATCAGTAAACTTTAGTGTTTGCCCAGTGAACTAGTGTTGGCCAAGTAACAAAACAATATTGATATCGAGTGCTAGTAAATATGATAAATCAAATATTTGAGGAATCTAAGTCGAATATTTTGTTTTCATGAATTATGTGAAGTGTGTGGAAGATAAATATGATGAGATGGTGGCACAAAATTCAAGGTAAACCATTTGAGGTGAATTTAAGGAAGATTAAAGTAGAAGTTTCTAGAGGAACCAAATAAAAAAGTGGGTGGATTCATTGTATCCTACCTAACCCTAAAATGAATGACTGCGGTTAAGTGAAAAAATATCTTAATTCTCTATTTATAGAGATAGCTTGTTAGAAGAAAAGGTTTTCATGTGCAAGAACCTAAGGAAGACAAGGAGTCTAGAGTATTGCTTCATTCAATGGCTGAATAAAAGTGATTACAATTGGCATACAAAGCAAGAAGACTTAAGTATATGAATGCTTGAAGGGTGAGAAAACTATAGAGATGAAGTGCATGAATGCCAAGCAGAATTTAGGACCAAAACAAAGATTTGTAATGTACAAGTGAGCTGTAATTTGTTATCAAATCAAGCCTTACTATTACTTTCTAATCATTATATCTGTCTAGGGTAAATCTTTGGATTAAGGTTGATAGAACAGTCATTTGTAAATCCTTTAACTAGGTGACATTCTAATGGAATTGTATAAAGTCCTCTAACAAGTATCACTCCTAACAAGGTGATTGAAATCCTTTAACTAGGTCACATTTAATAGTGTGTATTGTAACCTTTAACAAGGTTGGCCTCTCATAGGGCATCACTTCAAAAGAGTGAGAATTAGTATCATTTTATTGGTGGTTTTTCCCAAATTGAATTTTCACATCAAATCCTTATGTTAAATGTGTTATTGAATTTGTTATGTTTCATGTTTACATTTTTGCAAAGTTATTTTGACCTAGGATAGTAACCTACAAAGTTTAAGTATTGTATGATTTAATGGATGCATGCATGACAAGGTTTTATGGAGATGGGTCTACTATGCATTGAAATTTTTTATTTGTACATCTAGACCTTAAATAATTAATTAATCCCCCTCTCAATTATTCTAAATAATTCCAATATGACCAACATGTATTTAACACATTAAATTTAGTTCATCTAGAATGGAACTTTCTTATCATTTTCTAATTATCTAGTATAATGCTAAGAATAGAAAATGGTTCCATTCCATATATTAAGCATTTATGTGGTAATATTTTTACTATAGTTCATGTAATAAGTGAGTTTCATGTTCTAGTTCCACAATAGAAAATGATTTCATTCCACATCTTAACAATGTTAGTGTGAACCAAAACTAATTGAGTCCAAATCTACAAGTTTTTGCTAATGAGGGTTGGGTATTGCCAAATGTGGTAGAGACATTGTTGTTAAAACTTAAGGAAAATTCTAATGTAATCATTTACCCTTGACCCATTATTGTATGGCATTACCAAACACATGTGGCATGTTTCTATTAGCAATGTTAGTCCCCTATTGTTTACCCAATTTAGTGTGATAGGAGATAATCCATTATGGGCACATAGGATTATGGGCACATAGGTTGTATACATACAAGTTTTCCTAACTGAAGATGTACCACCCATAGATTTATGGTAGAAGATCCAATGGATGAGACATGGTGTCTTAGGTGTTCAAATCCTACCTAATTCTTGAGGCAAACAAGGTACACATGATCAAAAGGAATACCAAAAACATGCTCAAAGAAAGGTATTCACTAGATATATTGTCAATAATTCATTTAGGGATAATATGATTAAGTGCTTGATCTCTAGGGAAAATGATACATAGATTCATTCAATCTAGGGCCAATGAATTTGGTGCTTGGGTTCTAATTTTTATCATTTAATACCAAGAATTTTACCAAACAAAGTGAAGAACGTGTGTGTGTGTGTGTGTGTGTGTGTGTGTGTGTGTGTGTGTGTGTGTGTGTGTGTGTGTGTAAAAGATCTGCACACAACACAATCATATGAACATTAGAGCACTTGGAAGGCAAGATAGATAACATCTAAGTTGATGTAGTCTTGATCACACAACCTAGAATAGAAGTATTAACATAAACTTAAATATTTAGCATCCCTTCAAAATTTAAAAAAGACATGGAACTTGGTATTACTCGCATATGTAATTCCATCTTGTTTTGGTGCTTTCCAAGAACCTATTTTCCCCAACCTTTCTCTCCAGTCATCGATGATCAATGTGTAACTGAATTTTGTTTTTATAACTTGGATATTGTAACTAATTCAATTGCATCTTTTAACCTATTATGTTAGAGGAAACAATAAAATATTAAGGAGAATTATAGAGAGTTAATATTTGTTTGATTCTGCTATGGTTTGTATTGTGACAAGATAATTATTAGCAATTGACCCTAAAATTAATTTAGAATATTTAAGATGTAAATATTTTAATTTGATTTCCATATAAAGACTTTCAATTTAGCAGTGTAATTAATATGCCACCAAATTACTTATCTTAAACCTAAAAATGATCATCAGCATCATCTCAATTGCATTTTGACCATAGAAATAAAATGCAAGACCAATTTTAACATCTTAATTCTAAGTGGTATGTGGGCTATAAAGGACTATCTAATTGTCCCCTTCTGAGAGGCTAACCCTGTCTACCTCAACCACACCCTCATCTTCATTGAACCTGTATCTACTCAGACATTTTCAAAAAACAACGAGTCGATATCAATCATAGTCCAACATGTACACAAAAATCATATCATGAATAACATAGCATCAACTTAAATAAAAAATACAACAATATCCATACCTACATCATCATCATCAAATGAAATTCATTAACATAATCATATTAGCATTGCAACACGATATTTCTATAACATATCAATGTATTAGTTAACCATTTAAATCACACTAATCATAATAAAAATTAGATAATTAACTTAATATTTCCCCTAATCCATGTTCAGAAAAAAGGTTGAAAAAGTCAAAGTCAACCCGATCACCACATAAACAAGAAGTCTAAGAAAGTTATAAAATGTGATGTAACAACCTTGGAGGATTTCTTTATTACCAAATAATATGTCATTTGTTGATTATGTTTTTAAATGTTTTATACATGTGATTAGATTGTAAATATGATATTACATGTTGTTATATAATGATGCATGTTTATGATTAAGTTTGAGATATATGGTGAGAAAAAGTTTGAATAAGGTTTGTGTTTGAAGTGGTAAATTTTTTAGAGATTCTAATTCATCTCCCCTCTATCATCTCACTTTCCCATTAGATTTCTAGTAGCTTATTCATCTCTTCTAGGAAATATAGGAGATTTGTAGTTGAAAGCCACCAATACATAACTTGCCATGTAGATGTTGGGGGAATTCATCCACATGGTGAATAAATTATTGGTTGTTTGAATTGGTACCGTAGCTACTACTAGATGTGTAAATGATGCAACACTTAGTCCTTTCAATATCTATGAAAAATCACTTGGTTATAGATGACTTTTTTTCATGGCCTATTTTCACACAACTCTCTATATTTATCTCTATAATCTCATAATTTTCTAGTATTCCAACTATAAATGTACAAGCTTCAAAAAATCCAAATAATGTTTTCCTCAGTACAATTTTATAAAATATGGCTCAAGTTCAATGTCATTTTACTAATCCAAGATTCAACATTTCTTCTTAACCTTTGATGACACTTGAATATTGTCATAGTACTAGTACTAATATAAACATCCTAATCACACACTTGCTAAAAGGGTCTATGCTACCGAGGTTTGAGAAGTATAGTGGTAAGGAAGAGTCATAAGATCATGCATCTTCTTTTATTTATTTGTGTAATTATTTTCTTTCCCAAAATAGTTTTCTAGCAAAGCTTTTCTCACAATCCATGAAAATATTCGGTTGAATTGGTTTTTCTCACTCTTGAAAACTCTATTTTCTCATTGAATCAATTGATAGTCCAATTTGTCAATAATTTTAGGTTGATATTTGACCTTAAATTACCTTTATTAACATGTTTCATTGCAAAAAATAAAATGGGGACAAACTAAATTTGATTATCTTTGGATATGAAATTTTATTCTCACAAATCCCTTATGTGCTCCCTCGTCCTAATTTCCAATGTATGTTCATCCAAAAATGAGGGAATAAATTATTTAAAGGAATTATAATTATTTTCTAATGGGGTATATGTACAACTAACTTCATTATAGATACAAATTCTACTTCAGAAGAACTTTTAGAGTATGTTCGTATGGTTTTTATTGCTCGCATTCTTCTCAAAGATCATGGTGTTTGAATTATTTATACAACTTTTGATCCAATATTTAACTCTAAAGAATGTAATTATCTTTATGAGAATTTTAGTGATTGGGGAAGATAATGTAGATCACCAAAAAAAAGTCCACAATTAAGAAGCCAACTGTTTATATATTTGGTGTTGAGGAAAAGGGAAGGAAAATACTAAAATCTAAATCTAAGTCCAGGGAGATGCATCAAAGAACATGAAGTTATAAGATAAAACTTTGAGAAATTTTAGATCAAACACAATAAAATTGAAAATAAACAATATTTTATCAAATTAAGCATAATGTACCACTATCCCTTTGTTAGTTTGTGGTGACTGATCAGGGAAGCACTATACATACTTCATAAGAAAAAATAAATTGGGCCCTATTTTATCAAAAAAATTGGGCTGACATGTAATTATTAGTTATAACCCTAAAGTGGTAAAAATACTTGTATAAAAGGGCTTAGGGTTAGGGATTGTTTTATAAGGTGATGCAAAAATTGGTTCTTGCAGTGGTATTGAGCTATAAGGGATCACAGATTGTAATCAAGTTGTAATCACTGGATTGTAAAAATATTGGACTTGTTGTTTAGTGGACGTAGCCCAAGGTTTGGGTGAACCACATTAAATCTTGGTGTCTAGTGTTGTTTTTTATGTGATCTATTATTTTCTGATAATATTTATATTTGCATGTAATTGTTATTTTTGTCCATGGTTTAATCCTAACACCCTTCACGATTAGGATGAGAATAATGCAATAAGGTCCTAGAAATGTATAAACATATCCATATCATCATATGGGATCATTTTCTAAAGATAAAAAATGAATGTAAATTTTCTATAGAATTACCAAGTATTTGTTTCAATCTTAGCATTCATAAAAAACATGAAGAGTATAACCACCCAACTACTATTATAAGTGAAGGAATGGATACATGGTTCAACAATAAGAAGCTTAAAATAATAATAATAATATCTAGAAGTTAAGAACAAGATAGATTACTCACTAGACATAGAATTTTTCATATATTTGATGATCATGAAAACAACAAAAATATTAAAAATAGCCTGATATGATATGAAATGAACTTAACTAAAAAACTAAAGTTTGAGAACTTTCTAGTATTAAACAAAAATCCAAAATCTTTATCCTTTTACCAACATTAAACTTTCAAAATAAAAATAATAGTTTCTCTCTAAAATTGAAGACTAGCCATCCATTTAAATAGACTAACTCTCTACCTTATAATTCTCTCCCCTTTTGACAAAGAACATTCTTGTTAATAATAATACATGCAATAAATTCATGATGAATCAATTTCAACCATCTGGGTGCACAACCTTTCCATCATAAGTGATTCTTCTACATTAAAGGGATAACATTCATTTGTCTTTAATCTCATTATGATGGCCTTAACAAAATTAATACTAATGCCTTCTGTTTGAAGATAATTTATTATGACATGTTTTCATTGGGTGGGTGTTGTTGGGAGCACCTTCCTTTCCTTGTGCAAAACATCCATAGGAATGAAACCTAAAATCTACTTTTGAAAAGGTGCATATGAAACAAACATAAACCATTCCACCAAGGTGTTGACTTGCACCTCCTTAAAACACTTGGCTACTACAAGAAAAGAACAAAATGACTGATGTTATGTTGAATGGTTTTTTAATTCTATATCAACTCCAAGCCACTTGAAGAGATGTCCATAAATTTCGTGGCCCTTAGGAACTCCTTTCTTGTAGCAATGCAAACCCGAAAATTCTAGTTTTACAAAACAAACAAGTGTAAGGAAATAGAAAAGATGGAATTAAAGAGAAAGTTGTTGTGGAGCTTAATCTTCATTAGTAGGGAAGTCATTCAACTAAATTCTTGGAAGACACCATCTAATACAATTGTTTCTCTTAAAGAAAGGTTTTTTAATATGGGTCTTATTGTCTCCATGCAAAATTATAGATAATCCATAGGATCAACAAATAGCTCAAACTAAGTTGCATTGGGATCAAACCTTATGGTTCATTCAAAATAACTATCTTGCATTTTGTTGTCTATCAACTAATTGATCTAATCCTCTTTGTGTTGAATAGGCTAAATAACTAACAAGGGATTGAATTAGCTATTCCAAATAACACCACAAAATCTTTTCTTTGTCATTCAATAATAAAACATTTGCAATGATACCTTTAGATTTTCCAGTTAGGAAAATTTAACATCCACAAGAAATATAAGAATGAAATACATAGGAATGCTGACATAGAGAACATCATATTTTACATGGAAAACACAGACTAGGAAAAACCATGAAGAATCTAATTCTCATGAAATGTTAAAAAATACCTATTAAGGTCACATCAATGTGGTTATTTTTACAATGACTCACTATTGGAACTACTCATTATAGGAAGGATCATTACTGATGCAACAAGGCTCCCTACCAATACACTAAGGCTCACTACTGATACAATAAGGCTCAAAGCCATAAAATATGAAAAGGGAAAGAATCTACATCTAAGATTAAAAAAAAATACTAATCTACATGAACATGAATCTCATCGCAAAGATTCCTAATCACTTATCATATCACCATACTTGGGTATTAACAATCATTTGTATCAAATAAATGAATTCCCCACGTTAGTAATACAACATGATAATATCCACCAAGTCAACATATAATTTGAAATATCTCACCAAGACATTCTTATAGTTGTAAGGAATTAAATGAGGACCCCCTTTAGAAATACAACACATCGCACTTCAAATCAACATGCAATACCTTCGCTAAAGCACCCAACTCCAACAAATATATTTAGCACATTACAATCATACTAAGACCAAAACCATATACACATCTAGATAGGATCTAACCAAAATATATAATATACCACAATGTAGATTATGCATCAATGGTAGTTGGTAACTAGACCAATTGATATACAAACTATCAATACAAGGGTAAACTTTAAGAAACCCCCCTCTAGAAAAAAGATATAAAATATTGATAACTCTTTCATTATTTTGAAAAAATAATTATTTCTATTAGTGAACCTCTCACTTTATTTTTATTTGAAATATTATTCATATTGGCGATTATTTTGGAATCATAATTTTTGTGCATAAATATTGGCGAACCCGAATAATAAGAGGAAATTCATTAATCACCATGGAATATTACAAATCAAACTTGAACATTTTTTTACCTTGTGTAATATTATGAGGATCATTACATTATATATTAAATCAATAGTGAAAACTAAATATTGCTAATATATCCCTAAAGTAACTAATAATTATTTTAATTGTTGGTGAATTAATTTTAATTTATCCAAAAATGTATAATATATAGATGAATCAAATCTAATCATGTATCGAATATTATAGTCAATCTTTGAGTTTAATTTTTTAAATAAAATAAATTATTATGCGGTTTTAATTATTTTATAATCAATTTTATAAAAATTTGGTGATTTAGGTTGCATTAAATCCTAAATTATTAGCCAAAAATTTCTAAAATCAGCCAATTGGTGAATATTAGCCACTAAAAATTACCTTGATCAATACACATCAACTACAATTTAGTTACATAGCAATTGATACACCAAGAGAATATCCTAATGATGTGTTGACATCAATGAAAATAATGTAGATGGTGTGAATTTCACATTTTAATAATATTCCCCTTTTAAATTGATGGCAACATTCATTAATAATGAATCACATAAATGAATCATCAACCATTCTCCAAATTTATTTCCCTTTGATAGAAATGACAAAGGGCTAAGCAATCTTCCCCTTACTAACATACAATTCTCCATATAAGATGAGTTCTCCAAGCACTAATCCATGTTTGTGTGTGTGTTTGTGTGAAGCACTAGAATAATGTATACAAAAATGCATCTAGTGAACACTAGGAAAGGATACAAAGGCCAACTTCCCCCATATACTCAAAAGTAGTTTTACACAAAGGTTCAGTGAATATATATGTTTTTTTTTACCTTTGTGGGAACATACTCAAGCTTAAGTGAACCTTCCTCAACCTTCTCTTTGATAAAGTGATATCTGATGTATGTTTGGTTCTTCAATACATTATTTGTCCATTATTTGACATAGTTACAGTACTAGTATTATTACACATGATAGGAATTGGTTCATCAAAATAAATTCCTATATCTTTAAATGTATGCTTCATTCATAACAATTAACTACAACATGAGGATATTGTAATATAATTTGGCTAAACAATTGATATCATTAAATAATCTTGGTTCTTTCTTGACCAAGCAACTAACCAAGAGCCAAGAAAAAATTATCTATGAGGGGTACTCCTTATATTATCTAAAATGACCTTCCAAATTTACATCTATAAATATTGATTGTGTAAGGTCTTACTCTTTCAATCTAGTTTGATAGGAGTTACGTACAACAATAATTTAATAATTGATTTTTACTTAGTTTCATCTTATTTTAGTTTGTGAATACTTGTGAAGGATAACATGTAGGTTATTCCTTAGAGGCTGACTGTGTTATATAATTGATGTAACTTGTGTTGTAGCATGTGGAACTTAATTCTAATATCTTATGATGGTCCTAGATTATTCATTATAGATTGGGAAATCCTCAAGGCCGACTCAATTAGTTAATTAGGACTTGGTATAAAAAAAAATGTTTATTTGGTTGAAAAATATAATATGCGATCATAAGTAATATAATGTGATTATATGTGAAGTTGGATGCAGATTTTGTTGAGGTCAGAGCACATATAGATATTGGTCATGTAGTTGAACTTGAAAAGAATTGTATTGGAAAGAAAAAGTTGTTTTAGCTGGTTCATTTTCTTGGATATGTTATCCTAAATTATTTAGTGAGAATAGTTCTAGAGAAATTTGGATAGTAGGTTCAGTTGACTTCTTATCAGATTCTAACAGAGTTGGAACAACTACTAGAAGGGTTGGAATCTTCTAACAAAGATTTAAAGTCTCCTAACAAGGACTCATATATATTGGTTGCATTTATTTAACTCCTCACGAGGTCACATCTTTTTAAAAGGAACTTTTATATTAGTACATCATCTTGTGGGCATCATTCCCACCAGGGTTTTCCCTAGTTAACATATCTTGTGTCACTTTACATGGGTATCATCTCGTGGTTGTTATATCTTTTGGGTATATGTTTCAGATTTAATAGATTTGATTTAAGTTGTTTAAAGTGCATAATTTGTTCACCCCCTTAGTTATATTGGTGGACTTTTTGTAGTGCCTACCCTCGTTCACATCTTTTCTGGACATTGTTGTTATTATCAGACTTTGATAGACTAGTTTTATGTTGATGGATTAGTGGTATTGTTTTGAGACTATCAGACATTATGTTATGGATTCAGTGGTTATATGATGAGATCATTTAGACTTTACATTTCATACATACATGATGATCATTATACTATTTTTAGTTATTATTGATGATTAGATGGATGGTTTGTTATCTTATGTGTTTTATTATGGATACTTACCCCATACTTGCATGTGTATGGTGTGCGTGTTTTCTTATTGTATGGCATTTTTGATGTGGTTAAGGAAGGGAGTCGTAGTCACCTACTTAGTTGGGATCTACACGATGCACCACTTCCTGCCATTTTCTGTTTAGCTTAGCATTATATATATTGTATGTACATGCATGGTTTTTCTGCAGGTTGCAAGTACTGGGTATCGACTTCCCTGAATTGCCAGGATGAGTGTACCCTATTATACTATCTCAATGATAAGAGAAGGGAGATAAATTCTCAAGTCCAAATCCCAAACCCTTAAACCTATTGTCCTAGTGAGGTAGGACAAGTATCTGGATATTTTACTCACCGAATGTGTCAGATGACATAATTCGTGATTTTTAACCCTTTAGATTGATTTTGAGTGATTTGCTCTATGATGGGTTTTCATATTTTATCTTGGAAGTCTATGGTGAATTTTCTATTAATTAAGTCTTAATAAATAGATTTAATTAATAAATTAATTATTTGAGAAAATTAATATAAAATATCATGTTATTTGATATTTTGATTATAATTAATTGAATGGGAATTAATTGAGGAAAAAGAATTAAATTTAAAAAAATTAGAAATTAAAATTAATAATAATAATAAAATAATAATAAAGTAATAAATAAATAATAATAATAAAAGTTATAAAAATTAAAATAAAAGTTATAAATATTTAAATAGAAATTATATAAAAAGTAAATTGGAGTTATAAACTTGCATGGGAATTAACGCACTTCTCTATTTCTCATGTGTCAACAACACGGGTGTTAGTGCATCAATTAAGCACATGGTGTCTACAACCCTATGGCTCATCTTGAAGGTTGGAAAAGACCCATGCTTAGTTGGTGACACCTTCCAGCTATTTCTAGAAGCATTTTAGATGTTCCCTGAAAGCTCTTTATATTCAGGCATTCATAGAAGCTTAGACATAGCGGTTGGAGAGCAATTGGAGCATTGGAGGACTCGAGAATTCTGAAGAAGGGAGGAGCTTGCTTTGCGAATTTTTTGAGGAAGAGTGATTTAGCATCATAATTTAGGTAGATTCTTGTGATTTTAATTATGCTATTTTCGCATCACGCATTCCCTGTCTTCTTCGTGTCTTCCATATGTCTTCTGAGAAGTTTCATAATTATATGCATTCTCAATATGGGTAGATTAATTTATTAGAAAATTTTATATGCATTCTATAATGCAAATATTTTGTTCCTAAATTGTAGTTATAATCTTTGTGGAAAAGAAAAAGAAAAAAAAAACATACATGGTTATATATTCAGACTAGCATACATACATACATACATACATAAATATATATATGCATATGTATTCATTTATTATGAATCTATTATAAAATTTGAATATACATACATACATACATACATACATACATACATATATATACATACATACATACATACATACATACATACATGTAATATGTAAATATGTTATTTATAAATTTAAGTTATTACTATTCGATAAATGATTTATATTGAAGGTTTATTTTCATAAAGGTGACTGTTAATAACTTTCAACTATTTAATAATTTAATTGTTTTAAAATTATTAAATAAAGAATTGATAGTTTGGTGGGGAATGTATCAAACAAATATTATTAATTGGAAAATAGATTTTTTTAGGAAAACTTTTATCCAAAAACAATATATGTGTTCTTCCATTCAAACTTGGAAACTTAGACTGAGAGCTCTACATTTAGATTCAAGTGTAAACTTGGTAAAACAAAAACATGTGTTTGCATTGTGTATTCTTTAAGCTATTGTTTTGGGTTTTGGGTTGACTAGTGTTGACCAGTATAGGACGTCTACCAGAGGCTTGGGGGTTATGTGAGTGTGGTGACATGATGATGTTTTAATCTCGATCTTTATAAACCCAACCATGGTTATGTGATGGAATGCTCTATGTATTGGTTGTGATTACTGATTGTTATAGTTGAGATTCTTATGTATGAGACACTTGACTTAACCATTATTTTGGTCATCGATCAGTTATCCTTGGTTATTTTCTAGTCACCATGATGGGATTGTAATGTGGATTTATTCTTGATGATGTCATGTTGTGACATGTTTGACTCAACCATTTTGGAGTTTTTGATCAGTATGATTGAGATATATTTTGGTTATTGAGAACCATTGGATACTTTGATTATCAGTGATACTTCAGTTGCCAATAGAGAGCCGTTGTGTTCATAATTTTCTATGGATGTTTGCTCATGGAGAATTGATGCTTTTATGCAGATTTGATGATTTTATTATGGATTATCTTTCGTGATTTTGGGATTTATGATTCCATGAGCATTAGGGTAGGATATCTACATGTAGTGACGAGAAGTGGCTTGCAATGGGGCTCGGGGCCCTAAGAGGCTACAAGGGTAACTCATTGTAAGTTGGATTAATAAGTGATAACATTCACACCTAATACTAACTGAATGAACCTAAAAAGATAAGAGTTTTGTTCTCGCCCATGCCTTGAGTGCTTGTACAGGCTAGGATGGGAGTAGTGAGATGCATGGTTGCGACCTTGCATTTCGTAGTATGCCTCGTCAGTATGAGAGGATACTAGTGGCCGCATGAAATTAGTATGGACCCGTGGAGTTTAGCTAACTACCAGGGTAACTTGTACGTGATAATTGCGATGACACTTTCCTGCTTGCATAGTAGGTTCCTACATGTCATTGTGTGCCTCTGGGATTAGATGTCAAATTTTGTGTTTGGAACCTTTGAGTTAGTATACTTTTAGGATTCCTAGACTTATAGAGATATGTGCTATGTAATTTTGATAGCTTGTTTGGGACTTGAGATTATCTTCTCAGCACGGTGGGAGTGGACCACTTAGGTACCACGCGGTCGGGTGGTAGTGTATTTTCCACTCTTATCATTTTGAGATTCATTGAGACATCATGGCTGATGCGTCCTTCATGATGGTGGATATGTATCCTTTTTCATTGATGATTAGCATATGTTAGATGATGTTATGTTATGCTTTTATTTGCATGTTAGATTACTTTCTAGATATGATGTTGTTTATATTAGGAGTGACATTCCTACTATTTAATACCAATGATCTCTTCGGTGATTTGGAATGTTACACATGGAGGGATGGCTAGGATCCACGATGGTCTAATGATGCTATTAACGGTTGGGAGGAACCGTGCACTTAGTTTATTATGTTTGATCTTTATGATGGATGTATATGTCTTCTATGATGTTGTATCATGTGTATCATGTGATTATCTCTACTTTGATGTATCATGGATTAGAATAGGATGATGTATCTTATTCTATGTATGTATATTCTTTTGAGCTTGTCATACCCTGTGACATGTACAGTGGATGATTGACTATTTGAAATATAATGTATAAACATGGGACTTATCATTATTATTTCATGTGATGGATTCATTTATGTAATTCAACGTTAAGGGATCTTAAAGAATGTAATCTATTATTTATGTTATGTTAACTTTCAGATGGACATTACTATTGCTTCCGTTATTGTGCATGAGTTATATATGGTATTTATTTTCAAAAAAAAAAAATGCTACTAAACTTAGTGAAATTCTAGGTTAATTCTTTGGATCCCTTGGTGGGGCATTACATTTTTATTTCTAACAATCTTATCAATATAGATTTCTATTTACATCATTAAGATCTTGAAGAATTCATCATTGGCAATAGTGTCTCCTTAGTTCTTGACTTCATTTACTGCATTCTCAACTCTCTAAAAGAAACACTCAATATCTTCACCATAATCTATTCTCTAGTTCTCATAATGTCTCTTAGCTGCTAATTTTGTAAATTGATTAACTAGATTTCTTCATAGATGTTTTCAACCTTTTCAATTTTTTTCTTAGGTAAAGCACTACTAATAATATACCTTGCCTTTTAAATTTTCTCATAAGCCTTGATTTAATCCTAAGTGTTAAGTTTGTTCTATGAAAATATTGTTAGCATAAATGTTGATGGTATTCCTATGGGGGAGATTATTACTGTGTTAAAAAGAGATAATTGAGTTCTTATGTGTTGCAGTCATAACTTGGTTTGTCATTGATGTCACTATATATGTATTATGGTTGGATCAGTTAGAGTTGCAAAGGAACATTTGGTCAATAAAGTCAGTGAGTGCAAAGTCATGTTTTTCAAGATTAGAATCATGTTTGCAGATATGTCTTGATGATGTATATGTGTTCATGTAAAGTAATTTGAAGGATTGAGCAAGTTTCAAAAGATTATGTGAAGATTGGTTAGAATAAAGTTTACATGGAATAATTTACATGTAATTGAATTATTTCTATTGAGTGTGATAGAATTTGGTTGTGTGGTGGTGGAGTATGGTTAAATATGTGTTCATGTTGATATGTTTGAGGTAGCATATTCTAGTGATGATAATGTGATGGTCGTTGAAGTGTAACGTGTTATGTTTTAATTTTTATGCAGACTATGTATTGAATTTATTTTGGGATGTGTAATTGTAATGTAATGTGTAATGTAATATTTTAATGAGGTTGTCCTATATTATTCATTATACATTAGGGAATCCTCAAGGTTGAGCCAATTAGTTATTAGGACTTGGTATAAAGGAAATATGTTTCCTTAGTTTTAAGTGTGGTTTTAATTGTCATTATCATGTTATAAATTATGCAAAGTGTGGATGTGACTTTGATGTGATTAAAGAAGAGGATGATGTTGATGGTGTATTAATAACTTAAAAGGAATTGCATTGGTAAAGAATTTATTGCATTAGTTAGTTCACCCTTGGATTTGTTGTCCTAGAATGTTCTATGAAGATAACTGTAAGAAATTTGGACAAGGGGTTGAACTAACTTCCCATCAACTTGTAACAAGGTTGGAATCTTCTAGTAGGAATTCAAAATCTCCTTATAGATACTACATGTACCAATTGTATGTATTGGATTCTAAAAAAATCTTATCCTTTGAAAAGGAATTTTTATTAGTACATAATCTTGGGCATCATTCCAATTGGGGTTTCCCTCTTATCAAAGGTTTCCCTAGTTAACAAATCTAGCGTTATTGTGCATGATTATTATCTTATGATTGTTGCATATATTGGTTAGAAGTTTGGGATTTGATAAAGTTACTTTAAATTATCTAAGAACACAACTGATTCACCCCCCTCTTAGTTGTGTTGTTGGACTTTACTTTCTAACAATTGGTATCAGAGCTTTAGGTCCTTGATCATGACGCTTAACAACATATAGAGATCCATGGCATTCAGAAAGGAAAGTCCAAAATTTTGATGGAGAGAACTATGAAAATTGGAAGGATAAGATGAAGACACATTTGATTTGTATAGGGATTGACTATTGGTTGGTTACAATGGATAAGAAGTCTATGGTGGAAGAGAAAGATCTTGAATCAAATTCTGTTGAATAGAAGGAATTGTTCATGTTTAGCATGTATGTAAGGGAAGTATTGATTACTGCACTACATGAATCATAATTGGTTGAGGCAAAAAATTTACAACTCGCTCATGAGATTTGGATTAGGGGAAAAAGCACAAAAATGTGCCACCCTTGAGGATATCCGATGAGGTTATAATCAAAATGGTTATGACCAAAAGTGTTATGGTCAAAAGAGTTAGGGCTGAACCCATGTGGTGTGAAGTAGTATTAACATGGTACAAAGGTGACAAAATGGTTGTGGTCAAAACCATTTTGATTATAACACTTTTGGCCAAAATTTTTGTTTGAAAATTAATGAAGAAAAGTGTTTCTCATATATGAGATCACGTAAGTGGGTATAATAATCACATTGGGTTTCAGCTGCCCTTTCAACCAAAGCTTTCTATGTGGCATCCTCTATGGAAGCCACAAAAGCAAAAAATGGAGTTTTCTAAAACTTCTCACTTCTAAGGTTAGTTTCTCTATAAAAAATGAAGTTTCTTCAAAAATAAGAAATACCCTTTTATAGACCTCAAGGTCAATATTATGGTAAATCTAAATTATAGATTTGGAAATATATGTTTCTTAGTGCTAAGACTCAAGAAGATGAAATTATAAGGTCATATTTTCAAAGGATAGAAGAGATTGTGCCAAGGATAATAAAAAATTGTTCAAGAACTATTACAGAGGATGAAGTGGTACAGAAGATCTTGAAGTCATAACCACCTACTTCTAAAAATGAGCTAATAAATATGGAAGTAATTATTTGTATTACATCTAACTTTAACAAGGAATCATTGTTTAGAGAGCTACAAGAATTTGAACGGAGATTGAAGAAAAATCAAAAATAGACAAGGACATAGACTTCCTTTAGAACTAGTGTACAAACAAATAAGAGAGTATTAACCAAGAGTGCAAGCACAAGTGGAGACTATGCTAGGGATACTATACAAAAGGAAGAAAAGAATATAGATGAAAGTTTGACATGACTTATGAAAAGAAAACCTAAAGGTAAAAAGGTTTTTGGTTGTTGGACTTCCAAAGAATTTGGTTATTTTTAATATCAATTCCCTAAGAGAGATAAAGGAAGGTAAGACTTAGGAAGTGTTATAAGTCTAATATTACAAAAGATTTAGTCTTTGTTGATGAAGATGGTGAATTTGATTTCAAATCAATAAATCATTTAGAAAGTGGTGAAAAAATTGGAATTTGTTGCTAATAAAGAAGAAAGTCCTAAAAGAGGAGAGAAAGCATTAGTATCACATATAGGAAAGAAAGCGTCAAATTGGATTATAGATAGTGGATGATCTCATTATATGATTGGTGACATGAATGTTTAATAGTTATGATGGAGGAGTAGTAATTGGAATTGGAAACAATGCAACATGTCCTATTAAAGGAAAGGGATCTATTTCACTTGATTGGAAAACTAAAACTGAAGATGTATATTTTGTTGATGGGTTGAAACATAACTTATTGAGTGTTGGATAGCTTGTTGATAAGGAATACCAAATACAATTCATTGAGAAGACTTGTATGATTAAAAAAAATTATGGTAAACTAATTGGAACAAGTATAAGGACTAAAGGATAATATCTTTCAACTAAATCCTAGTGAGATGACATGTTTGATTGCTAAAGTGGATGATAACTTTGGTTATGGCATAAGAGATTTTGTTATATAAAATTTGATAACATTGTGAAGACCAGTACTACAAATGAAGTAAGAGATGTACCTAAGATTTTGAAACCCTATAACATAGATTAAAAGGAATGTGTGATAGCTAAATAGAAGAATAACTCTTTTCCAAGAAATATAGTCAATACATTAGGGAAATTACAGATTGTGCACACAAATTTATATAATCATAAAAGAACAAGAGCATTTTATGATGAAAGGTACATTATTCTTTTCATTGTTGATCTTACAAGAATGATGTGGGTAATATTTTTTAAGGGGAAATCTGAAGCTTTTGAAAAATTGAAGATATTCAAGTGTCAAGTATAGAATGAATCACGATTGAAGATAAGATGCTTGAGATCAAGTAGAGGAGGAGACTTTGCATCAAATCAATTCAATATCTTTTGTGAAGACAATGGGATCAAAAGACAAGTTTTAGCTCCCAAGAAACCACATCGGAATGAGATTGTATAAAGGAGGAAAAGATTGGTAAGTGAAGTGGCTAGAGCTTATATGATGCTTGAAGGTAATGTATCACATGTCTATTGGAAATAAGTGGTGAACACCACAATATATATAATCAATAGAGTATAGATCAAACAAGGTATTGGTAAGATACCCTATGAACTTTGGTTTGGGCATCTACTATGAAATACTTCAGAATCTTTAGAAGTAAATGTTATATAAAAAGAGAGGATAATATATAAAAGTTTGATCCTAGAAGTGACGAAGACATATTTCTTGGATATTTATTGAAAAACAAGGTACATAGATTTTTAATAAGAGATTGAGAACTATTATTGAAAGCACTAATGTGATGGCTGATGAGAAATTCAAAATACAAGAAGTGATGCTTGATTATTATTAAGATGATAATTCTAATACTAATCACATGCCTAACAACCAGAATAAACAAGAATTTTTTTATGAAATCGGTAATGATTTCTAGATTGAAGAATATAAAGAAGAACCAAGATCAGAAGCCAAAGTTGAATGAGGAGCACCTGATCATAAAACACCAAAGTATGTAGCAAGGAATCACCCTAAAAAGTAGATAATTGGAAGTATAAATAAAGGAGTCTTGACAAGGAATTAGTGAGAAATGAAATTTTCTTGATATCACATGTTGAACCTATGACAACAAATGAAGCATGTAAAGATGAATTTTGGATGAAGGCTATGAAAGAGGAACTTAAGAAGATTAAAAAGAACAAGACATGAGAACTAGTCCCTAGACCTAAAGACAAGAATTATTGGCACCGAGTGGGTATTCAGGAACAAGATGAATAGTAAAGGAGAAGTGATATAGAATAAAGAAAGGTTAGCATGTAAAGATTATTCACAACAAGAAGGAATTGATTTTGAAGAAACCTTTGCCCCCATTTCTAGACTTGAAGTAGTAAGAATATTGTTTCCACATGCATCTAACTAGAATTTCAAGGTATATCAGAAGGATTACTTTATATCAGAAGGATGCCAAGTCATATTTTCTAATGGAGAACTTGAAGAAGAGGTTTACATTGAACAATCTGATTACTTTCCACTTACAAAAGACAAAGAAATGGTTTGCCAAATGAGAAAATCCTTGTATGGATTGAAGCAAGCCTTTTTTATATTCATAAAAAAATTTATTTTGGGTAAATACCAAATACTACATCTAGGGTTTTCAATTGAATTCATTTGATCCCCCTAGTATTTTGATAGGTGCAAAGGGGACTCCATTGCAAGAATGACAAAGGAGTAGAAAGATTATGTAATTTTGATATAAGAGGATTTGATTACACCATTTTTAATTAATTCCATAAAATATTATCTCTTAATGCTTAAATCATCATATTTTCTAGAAAATGTGTGATTTCAACAAAGAAATAAAATGTTAAAAAAAGTGTAACCCACTATTGTGGGGTCATAAAGAGATTATCTCCTTACAAGTATTTGAAGATTCATGAAGAACTTCTCTTTCCAAATCTTCTTTTGCATGTTTATTCCATTTATGCTTCATGATATCCTCATACACAAAGCCTTTTAAATTTATCGATAGAGGCAAAGGTATGAAACATTCTTGATTCACCCTTTCCATCAAACTTTTTGATTCCGTTGACCCTAAATTTGTCCTTGCCTTTGCATAATGATCGAGAGGCCCACAAATTGCATCATTTTATTTTTAAACCAATACTCCCTATGGTCTACCTCTACCCCTTTTATTTGTCAATGGGGTACAATCCTCCTTTTGTTGTTCTATTAATCCATCACTTATCAAGACCATATCCTTATGTAACCCTTCTCCTAAATCCTTAGTCTTTAGTTGAAAATTATCTAGAACAATTTATTGGTTGTGTTAATGATCTATCAATATTTCCATTCTCCTCCATTTTATCCTTCGAAGATAAATTTTGAATAGTACAATCTTGAACTTTTGTTACCAAAAATCCATTATCTTTTGAAAGGAGTTGATCTTCCATTTCCTCAATAATCCAAATTTGTGTTTCATGCAAACATTTTTAAATAGAGTTACCCATTTATTGAATAAGAAATTGATTCTTAAGAATTATTAAAATATTAATCTCTTATCTAGTCTTTCCAATTAACCATCTACTTACCAAATCTATTTGAGTCTCTCTAATTTCTAATTTCATTGGGAATAGCTATCTACATCTTTTTGAAGTCTTTTCTTGACCAAATGAATAGTTATTTCTTATGATATTCCAAGAAGCCCATATCTTTTATTAAGATTTTCCCTTTTTTCTCCATTAATTATAAAATATCCACACTTCAACCCATAATAGTGATGAATCATCAGAAAAATAAAAAACATAGAAAATAAAGAATAATTAAAATTGAAAAATTTCACTCCATGCCAACATCAATTTGTGGGACTTATGTTGACTTCTCCCCTCATCAACTTCTAGAAATATACGAGACAAACTTTTATAGTCAGGGTTGAAATCGTATCTACTCATATCCAAGTCAATGGAAAGAGCCTCTATAGCTCTTATTAAAATGGTTAAAAGCTTTGGTTAGTGATATTTTCTTTGCAAAATCCTCACTTTCATTATCTTCATAGAAGATTCTTCAAATCCATTCCCAATTTTTAGTTATAACTTTAAGTTAAAGAGGGAAGATATTTTTCCATATCCAATAATAAACATAATCAGGGAGAAAGGAAAAACTCTTCCAAAAGGATAAGATCAAACTTTTGTTTTCAAATCCAAATTATTTTCAATGATTTCTAAAATTGTTGAATAAATGTATTCTAAAAGTAAATTGTGAAATTGCACCTAAAGAGAATAAACTTGATATTATTGTATTTGGAATTGAAATTAGGAGACCAAGCTTGACCATGAATTCCAGAATTCTTATAAAACCATATTTTATGCTTTAAAATATTGTCTCTAATATTTTTCATTTTAAAGGGAACCAAAAACCCCTAAGAGCTATGCAAATATGATACTTCCTTTATATATTTTCATTCTTCATTTACCCAAGTAAACAATTCTTGAAACATAACAATTATATTCAAAAAATATATATAAGAGCTTAAAAATGCAAAACATTTGACATTGGATTGTAACATATGTCATGGGAATTTGATATTGATATCTTAGCTTATAGAAATGTGCAAATGAAGTCAACTTGTGGATTTCAAATTCCTTATATTATATATTTTTGATTATTTGTCCTTGAATACTTTTTAAAAGTGACTTTTCTAAATCTCCTTGTTCAAATGAAGGGCTATTACTGATTTTTTCTCTCCAATATTGATTACCCTCCTTCCCTTTTCCTTATCTCTAGCTTTCCAAAATTGTTGATCACTGATGAACCCACATTTTATTTTGAACATTAAGGTTTCTATTTAAGTCACCATTTCCTTTTCTAACATGTTTTTGTTTTGACCAAATCCTTTCCTCTAAAAAGGGGTTTCCATCCCTTATTATTTCTTTTATTAAAAAAGATTTATTGGCCCTGCCTATCTATAAGCAGGGAACTAATGTTCCTAGTGATTGTCACAATTATTCTTTTTAATAGTTGTTAGTGATTTTCTAAAGTTTAGAAATTATTTTATTTTAAATTAATTTTCAAACAACAATTTCTAATTTTTTATTGGTTAGTTGTCATTTCGCCAAGGGTAAAATTCATTATTTAAACAAAAATTAGGAAAACACACACACACACACACACACACACACACATACAAAATCATAACATTTCTCACATCTACAACCTTTCACAACCTTCTAGTGGTTTTCCTTTTAGGAAGCATCTTGAAGCACAAGTAGTGCTCTTTGCCAGAAGAAATCCTGATCCTTATTCCTTCCTCTCACACAATCACCCCATGCTTATCCAGACTTGAAAGAAATCTGTATAGAAATAGTATGCATTGTTGTCCTACATTTTGTTGCCACAAACTGCTGGTAACAATACAAAACTCTTTCAAAATAGTTTCGCATCTCTCTAAGATAAATTCTTTTATTCAATTGCTTAATGTGGATCAATCAATAAACCCCAATTTGCGTATCAAAATCTTTTACTAAAGGTTTTTGTCAAGTCTTATTAATTTCTCTATTTGTCGAACCTATGCTTGATTTTTTAGGCCTTCATTGTCATTTTCATTATTTTTTAGTGTGTTTGTTAATTTTTAGTACTTTGGTCTTTCTCAAGTCATGAATTTCAGTTTCCCCTTTGATTTGATTCAACCTAGAGTTTAATCAAAGTTGTCAGTCAAAAGATATGGTTGTTTTAGTGCCCAAAAAGCAGACCTTTTTGGTGCAACAACACAAATTAAAAATATCATGTTATATTTTTAATTTGACATTCACTTTTTTAAAAATATAACTCAAATTCACTTTATGTTATGTTTTTAAGTTACTTTATCAATTAAATTTTCACTTAAAGTAACTATAGTGCAATTTATGTTATATTTTTAAGTTGAGTTTACTTTTCGATTTTTCACTTAAGTGACTATATTAAGTATATAGCTCAATTTAATTTTTAGCCTTTAAATCAAATGCTGTAGCAAATATTACTAATTAAATATTATTTAAATGTTATATTGTTTTAGATTACAGTAAAAAGAGGTTTTGAAGGGACCCCGAAACCCTTTCACATCCTTAAAAATGGAAAAAACAAGCCATCCATCAAGAAAGAGTCCTTATACCTACTAGAAGTAGAACCAAAATCAAGTTTTGTAGGGACCTGAAACCACTAACAAAGTCCAAATAAAGAACCCAGGTTTTACAAGGACTAGGAACCATTAGTATAGTTTAAAAACTAAAAGCCAGAAAATAGGACCAAACAAAGGAACAAGAAGTAACAACCAGCAAATAGGACCTGAACAGGAACCCAACTAGAAAAGAAGACCCAGGAAACTACTGCAGTTTCGTAATCATCTTAACTGCCTCCTTACCAATCTTTTTTGTGTCCTGGATGGAGTTAGCAATCGAAGAAGCAGCAACAATCAAAGATTTCTTCCTCGAAATCTGTCTTGTCCTCTTGCTAGGGCCCTCCGAATATATGGTTCCTTCATTTGCTCTTTTGCCCAATTTCGCCGCAGCAGCACAGATGCTTGAAGTTACCTGCTCCATTTTTGTTCCACTTTCCTTGATAAGCATTCTAAGATTCTACTCGTAATCCTTAATTTTTTTGGGATATCTCCCATTTGCACCTCTATGTGTTGTATAATAGTTCGGTCAGCCTCCTGGTTATGCTGCAAGGTTTCCACTTTCTTCTTCAGCCCCATTATTTCATTATAAATCCAAGATTTGACTTGAAGGAAAGAGTCAAATTTTTGTTTGGCAAAGTGTAGGAATGATAGCTTGGTTTCCCTCTCCAGGGAGTCACCCGCATCTTTAGTAGTGGTGTGTGGCAAGGGGCCAACTTTATCAATTTGTTCCTCCCCATCCAACGGCTCCTCCTCATCTGACTCCGTAGGGACATGTTGACTCGGGACCTCCTTATCTTGTCCCTCAATCTCCTTTACAGGAGTGGATGCTTTCCCTATGTTTTCCTCCTCACTCAAAATGGCTAGATCATCAATTAAATTTTCTTTCTTTTATCACCTCCCCCAGACATAGTATGAGTACCCTCATTATCAAACTTGCTCTGTTCTGAGTTGTCCTTAGTTGTTTCTTCCTCTATCCCTTCCTCATTTTTGTCTTTCATTTCCAGATAACCTTCCAGGTTAGAGCTAAACTCCCCAGCATCTATCCCTTCCTCTTCCTTAGAGACATCCTTTTCTGAGCCTTCAGTACTCTCCACCTCTGTATCCTCTTCCACAATTTGTCTTCGAGAGCTGGAGGGTTTCAATTTAACCTTATCTTTCTCTTTAACATTCTCATCAATTCTACCTTTTAAGGGTTTAGGATTCTAATGTTTTCCAGTGGAAGGAGACTAAGCAATGGATTTATTTTTACAAAAACCCCCAATGAGAAAAATTAGACCTTCATGCAAGATGGGTCGAGTCTATTTCTTTCTATGGGCATTCAAACTTTAGAGCAAAGAAATCTGCAAATAGAAAGGGAAGGAAATTTTGTCCTTGTACCTGAAATGGTTAAGAAAGACAAAGTGGAATTTGTGCACCCTTTTATTCCTACCATCAAGGATAAAGTACTCACGAATACAGCCAAGCACATCACACCAAATACCTTTCATCTATTGCACATCAGAGAAGTCTCCATTCTTCTCCAATTGCATCTCCTCTTCATTCGTCTTCAAAAATTTTTTGAAGGCCGCATTGGAAATACCAGTTTCCTTCAAGAATTTAATACCTTTCATGGGGAGAGCAGTGACCTCGGCAATGAATTCCTCAGTAAGCTTCATAGAGACTTTGTGTAAAGTAACTTTGTCGTCAACCCAGTTTTTGAATAAGGTGTGGTGACATGGGGTTCGAATCCATGCAACTGCTCCAGGTAGCTAACCACCTTCCCTTTCTGGAGAATCTTCCAAACGTCCTACCTAGCCTTCCAATCACCACATTTTTTGGGCTCCTTCTTCCTCGGTTCACCCCCCATATTATAGAGCAAACAAAAAACCAGAGACACCCAGATAACGATAGCAAAGAAGTTGAAGTGAGACCAGATTTTTGTGACATGATATCGAGGTTGCCTTTTTTATGATACGTGCAAAGAACACATTACCTTCACATGAATGTACCTCCTCGGGGATGATAATCTAAAAGTCATAAGGCCACTCCCGCAAATCATTAAATTTCTAATCCAAAAAAATCTTTCCCACTTTGGAATGAATAACATCATAATTAATAATCACTTTAAGATCCACATGCTTGTTTAATTCATCAAGCCACGTCATCTTTTGCCCTATTTGAACTGCATGATTTGCTAACCAATCAGCGACCCTGTTGGCTTTTCTATAAGTATGGGAAATGACCACTTTTTCAAAATTTTGAAATAAGGTTTTGATTTTCATAACCGTAGCCTCTATAGACCATGAGATAGAATTTTTATTATTAAGGATATTAATTATATTCAGAGAAAGACCTTCCAACCATAATTTGGAATACCCCAATTCAACGGCTAAAATAGTGGTATAAAGGGCAATAATAGCTTCAGCAATATGACTATTTGAGTAATCAATAGGGATAGCAATAGCATCAAAAAAAAATTCCATATGATCTCTAAGAACACCTCCACATCCTGCTCTTCTCGGGTTACCCTTAGCAGCTCCATCAAAGTTCCCTTTGATCCATCAATTAGGAGGAACAAGCCATCTTATGATCGATCTAGGATTATCAATTTTCAACTTAGATCCTTGAGATCTTAAAGGGTAATCAAGTTGGAAGGATTGAGCAGGCTCCCTCTGGGATTTAAAATTCTCCTTGAAGGCTCTGATGATATTCTGACCAAGCACCCATCCTAGAAGATCTTTGTTTCTGAATATCCTTTTATTTCTTTCTTTCCATATGCCCCACCAAAGGTGGGGGAGGGTTAGTTTCCAAAGAAATTGAGCATCAAGATCCTTTGAGGGGCATCTCCAACTCTTGAAAGAAAGATCCACATTGTTTTGATGGACCCATGTCATACCCCAAAAATTCAAAATCTTAGTCCAGACTTCCTGGGTATAAGAGCACCTCAAAAACATATGATCTCGATCTTCAAGTCCCTTTCTGCATAAAGAACATCTATTTACCAAATGTATACCTCTTTTTTGCAAGTTGTCAAGGGTCAAAGTTTTGTTTTGGAGAAGAATCCAAAAGAAAAAGTTAATTTTGGGTATGAGACCCTTAATCCAAACTTGTGACCAGAGAGATTGATTACTCTTATCCTTAGAAGCAAAGATAGAAGAGACTTTAAATTGCCCACTAGGATGAGCATGCTAGATAATCTCATCCTCAAGATAAGGGTAAAGAGAGACAACATTTAGGGATAATTGGATATTACTAAAACCTTGATCAACATCAGTTAATTTCACCCATGAGTCATTCTGCTAGTAATGACTAACAAGAAAGCCAAATCTCTGCTTGCATCGATCAATTAAGGCCTTGTCATGAAAATCTCCAATCAAGGGATGGTCCATAAGCTAGGTATCCACCCAAAATTTCACTTATAGCCCATTACCAACTTTCCAGGAACATCCTTTTTCTAAAGTTTTCTTGGTCCCCTGAACAACTCCCCATATGGAGGAAGAGTGAATAACATCAGGAGAGTCAAGGTAATCAGGAAGGGAATTAGCATTGAAGAGATATTTATGTTTCCATATGTTTACATGTTATATTGTTAATATAATATGTAAATATAATTTATGTCCCATTTAAATAATATTTTGTTGAAATTAAATTGACATGTGCTAATTAAATCACTTAAAGTCATCAAAAGTGGAATTTTTTCATGTCATTACATGTAAAATTCATCAAAAGTGGACCTTTTTCATGCCATTGCATGTAAAATTCAACTTAGAATGTAAAGTCACTCAAAGGTGGACCTTTTTTATGCCATTGCATGTAAACTAACTTAAAATGTGCAATGACATCAAAAAGATGACCACTAAAAGGTGTGTTTTGCATCATAGTGAGTTTTTACAATATGCAATAACCACTAAAAGGTGTGTTTTGCACCATAGTGAGTTTTTTAAACATGCATTGACCACAAAAAGGTATGTTTTGCATAAAAACTCATGTTCCTGCCCTTGCAAAATCCATTTTTGGAGAAAATACATGCAAAGAGCTCTTAAGAACACATTTTTGAGGATTTTGATTGATTTCCTTCATCGAATTTCATGAAATCTTCTCCATTGAAGTTATTTTTGCAAATCCATGGATTTCTAAAAAATGAATGTTGAGATTTCTTGCTAAAAAATGTTATTCATAACACCTTTCAAGGTCATGTTTTGGAGGAAATCACCCAAAAAAAAATCATTTTTGGTGATTTTCATTATATCTTGGCTCATGTTTTGGCTTTTGGGAGCCAAAACATTTTGATTCATTCCCTTGAAGACTCACCTATTTTTACAAAAACGTTCCATGTGCATGCCAAAACCAAAAACGTTGGGATTTTGAGCTTTCTTAGGGAACATTTTTCTCATTAGCCATTAAAAATGCCTCATTTGATGCCCACTATGGATTCCCTTTGCAAAGTTTGAAAAGGTCCAAGTTTTTTGAAAAAAAAATCAATTTTGGAGCTTTTCCCTCCATCAGTTTTGGCACTTAATCATCAAGTAAGTGGACATATTCTTTCTTGCTATTAAATTTGTGCTTATCTTGTTGATTTTATTCACATTTTAACTTTTTGATTGACACTTGTTAAAATCATTGCCACGGAAAGTGTATTTTTCCTTAAAAAATGAAGAAATGGTTCATTTTCATATTTTTGGTTTTTCCCCATACTCCAAATTGCAAATTGCATATTGAAGTTCTTTGCTTGTTAACGCGTCTGAATCATTTTCCAAAGGTATGTTTTTCTTTAGAAGTATTTGTGTTTTGTGTGCTTGCTTTTCGATTTTTCTCCATTTTGGAGAAGTTGCAAGTTCTTTCCCTAGAACTTGAGCATGTTTCACTTCACTCCATCTTCCATTTCATGCGAAAGTATCATCGAATTCCATTTCCATCTTTTCATGCCACAATACTTTCCATCTCATTTTTCAAATGTGATTACATGTTTTATATCTCATTCACCATCCACGCATACATCTAATCTCATTTTCCACTTCCATTTTCATGCATCTCACTTTCTGTATCCATTCGTAGAACACTATTACATGAAAAGTCTTATGTGTAATGACATCTCCAAAACCCATTTTTGACTTAAAGTCACTTTTTGAAAAGTCAAAAATATCATATGCATGTTTTGCCATGTATTTTGACTTCACTTTTCCACCAAGATGACTATAAAGTTCATTTCACCTTAGAATACATTTCATTTTCATCTCTTCATATGCACTCACGCCTCCATGAGAAAATACATATTTTTCTATTTTTTGTCTCTTTCCAAATTTTGCATCTCATCTATTATCCACACTTACATGTAAAGTCCATCCTCCATCCGCATTCACATCTCATCTCACTTTTCATCCCGTATCATATATTGCACTTACATGTAATTCATTTTTCATGCAATAATGTTTTGAAAACCTAAGTCACATTTTTCAAAATCAGCGATCTTCATTTGCATGCATTCCCATGCATTTGGCCTTCACGCATATCCATCTCCTTTCACTCTCATTTCCATTATACTTCATTCCACATTCCATTTCCATTCACATTTCATCTCCATTCATTGCATATGTATGCGATTTCTCTTTAAGATCATTTCATTGGATCTACAAAGTTCCAAATCCATACTCAAGCCTTTGTTGCTGATCAAGAATCACCTTGTATGACGATTTCCTTTGATGATGTGTTTATGTTTTGAAATTTTTGTATTGCAATACAAACACAAGAGATGACCTCACCATCAAAATCCAAAGGCAATATGACATATTAGTTTGAAAAAGAGTTGACTCATGCAACTCCATTTCAAGTCACATCTATTCTCGACATTGTGCTAGACACGAAAATCGGGCACGTGGACATGGTTGACTTTCTATAAAGAGTAGAAACTCCTATTGGTCACAAGATGAAATGTACCAAGAGAAGTCATATTCACTTGGTATCTGCATTTCCTATGGCTGCCATGGAACCTGAGTTCATTCTTGGATGTGCACAATGTTTCAACCCAAAATTGAAGACAATCAAGGATGTTGATAGCAAGGTTATTATTAGTCCTGATCCAGAAGTTATTGAGAAAATCTTCAAAGTGCCACATAATGCAGAGTGTGTAGATCTAACGAAAGAACCGTCTTTGGAAATTTGGAATGAAAAGAAAGGAGATTATCATAAGTGTGTTAAATAATACTAGTTGGATAATAAAAGGAATAATTTCTCGAGATGGCCAAAGACCATTCACAGGTGTAACTTAAAGAAAGAGTACAAAGACCTTATCATTCTTCTCAACAGGGTTTTTGGTCTTAAAGATTCCACTAATTTTGAACCATGGATGTACAAATTCAACTTCTAGATCATGGAAAACAAAGAACACATCTTTTAGGGAGAGTTGATTAGCATTGCTCTTTGCCAATAGTTGCTCAATGCAGGGACTTCAATGCCTTTTCACATGAACTCCTACCTTGTCTACATTGTTGTTGTTGTGGGATCTTTCTCTGGTCTCTCAACTAAAGGAGATCGTCTTCAGATTCCAATTTGGGATTACTATGATCATATCACTCTAGCTAATAGTAAATTCCATTACAAAAGAGTCCAAGATGCTTTCTTTGGGCATCTCCAGTGCTTGTTTGATAAACAATTATCCGTCAAAAGGGTATCTAATGAAGTTTGGGAAAAAGGTAAATCAATATGGTTGTATCTTTATCTAGTTTCCAACTTTTACATACTTAAGAGTTGGATACTTTAAACATGAGTCGCATACCTTACTTAGGTATGATACTGATCTCATGGAAATATAGTCTAATCAACGTACTTTGCATAGGCCTAGTTTTGGTATTTCTTCTACCAAACCCTTGGTGATTGGTAATTATTTCATCAATTTTGTGCAAAAAGAAAAAATATATGGAAGCAGAATTGCGGTTAATCACTTTGAAGAAGTTCAAAGCCAAATTTGACTTTGATTGCTAAGAAATAAATTCTCAAATCAAGAGGGCTTTCATGTATGTTCATCACATCGAGGATGTTTGGATTGATATGAGAATAGAGTTGGATATAATGAAGATGGATTATTGTAGATTAACTTTGCAACAAATCATCGATCTTAACATGCTTGAGATACCTCCAAATTTCCAAATAGAAGATGATGACAATGTTCTTGATCCATAATTTCATCAGGCTGGTTTTGATAAAAGGTACCATTTTCCCATTCAATAGCAACAAAAAGAAGGTACATCTATCATGAATAGATTTCAATCCATTTTGGCCAACACCAACAAGTGGCTGAAAATTAAAGGCCTAAAAAGGGTTATTCCTAAATTGGGTTTGGATTGTGGAAGCTTTGGCCCTCTTGGAAGGAAGTCACATCTAGAAATTGTAGGAAAAGATGGAGCTTCTTCTTCTGATGTGAAGGGTTCCCTTAAATTTAAATTGAAGGGTGGAAAAAAATCTAAATCGTCTCAGATCCTTGAACTAGTTCTGGAATCAAAAGAAGAGTCAAAGGAATCAGAGGAAGAATTAGAGACAGAATCAGATGAAGAAGATGAGAATGAAGAAGGGGAAGTCATGGTCATATCTCCCCCAAGGCTTGCACAAACTCATGCACCATCCATGCATGAAGCACCTTTTCTTAATTAGATAGATGATGATGTGGATTCATTTTCCACTATTTTCACACCTTCTATTCCAGTTTTAGAAATCAATACATTGGCTTTTCCTATTTCTTCATCTACTCCTCTCATTCTGGCAAATGAACAATATGGACACTTAGGAAATGTGTTTGAGGATTTTCCAACTCTTAAAAAGGGTCAAGTTTCTCAACTTGATACATCTCTGATATGCTTTGAGCTCTTCATGATAGAATCCTCTTAGCATGCACCTATGAATTCAATTGTGCAAACTAAGTCTTGTTCAATCACGATGGAGATATAATCTGGATCAATAGCAATGGTCTCCACTATACCTACTTCCATAAATGAAATTTTCATCTTTTTTGCATGCTTGAGCATGATCACAATAAAGAGAAGAAAAATGGTTGTACCTTCAGATAATCTCGTTTTAAATAAAACTAAGTTCAAACCTTTAAAAGATAAGATTGTTTCAAGGATCTTAGTTGATTCGGATAAAACCAAGTTTGTAGAAGTTGTTGAGCCACTGGTGGACAAAACTATTGAGAAACTTACTCATTTTGATTACAAGTTCACTAAGGTAGAAATTGGGAAGCAATGATATTTGAGTTGTTTGCAAGATGCTCAAGATGCATTAGCTAATGTATCAAAAAACAATCATGAATTATGGGAGAAGAAAAATCAACTCAAACAAGAGGTTTCTCGCCTAAATGAAGTCATTCGGAAACAATTTTCTCAAAGTGTTGTTATTATTTCTTTGACATCCAAGGAAAGAAAGTTGATTGAAGTCACCAAGTCTTGGATAGGAGAAGTCATCTTTGAAGGGTTTCGAACCATTATAGAAACATTTGCAATTCTTAGGCATATCAAATAGATGAATGAAATGGAGTGAAACTTGATTTCTTCTTTGACTTGACAAGTAGATGATTTGAAGGAGATCCTCAATGATTGGGATGAAATTGAAAAATTTGGATTCCTCGGTCTCATATGACATTCTTCTGTCATGTGAAGTGTTATTCAGGTATCAAGGACTTATGGGCTACAAAGAAGAAACATTGAGGAAGCTGATTACAAAGTTGCAGGAAGCCCTTAGAGATCGTCAAGTAGTAGAAACAAGGGTCACTTGTGATTTGGGACAAATGGGATGTCAAGTTCTTGATGAACATGATAGTCTGATTGTAGTTGAAAGGGAAACTTCAAAATATACAATCAAGATCAATGGTGATTTAGATTCTAGAGACTTTGGTTCTCACTCGATGAACAAGTTTGTCTTATATAAATCCTCAACAAAGCACTTGTTAGCTTCTGTGGTGACAAATTTCAAGGTTGTACAATCAGCATATGCAGATATAGTGATGATAGAGGCCATATCGAAGACAATAGAGATTTTTCATATTCCTATAGTGCGTTATTTTATCATCAAACTCAAGGCACTAAAGAACAATCTTTAATATTATTATTTTTGTTTTTATTTTTGTTTGTAGATCTAAGAGGATGCATTGCATGAAAAGGTGTAATTACATGTAATGTGAGTTGCATGTGCATGTAAAGATGTAATGCGAGTTGCATGTGCAGTGGCATGTAACCCAATAATTTCTCTTCGAGTTAGACTAGGTCAAAGTTGGTTGAGTTGCTCTCACTTTCGCCTCCATCTTTTTCTCAACTCTTGTGTCTATATAAAGGAGTGCCCCCCTTATTGTAAAATCATATTTTATCTTTTATTAAGTACAAGAAAGCTCGAGAGAAATTATTCCAACAGAACTTTGTTTGTGTAGCACTATTTTGAGAGAAAAATGATTGAGACTTAACTTCGATTGAGTGAGATTGTTACTTGTGTGAATTAGAAGCTTTTTCTATAATTTTCATACATTATATTTGATTCATGTTATCTTGTGTTCTTGATAATTGAGTATAAAAAGAGTTAAGAAGCAGTTGGAGCCAGAGTTTTGACTAGGAGCAATTGTGGAAATATATAGTTAGAAGCTTTGTTTGTAGCTTGTATTTCCTTCTTTATTCACAAAATAGTTAACATATCCTTACTTTTAGAAGTCTTTGTCCCCTATTAGTAAAGATTTTTTCATATAGAAGTATGACTAGACTTAGAGCCAAATTGGTACGCTTTCAGCTAGCCTTTGAGTTAGTGTTGGTTTATCGGTATCACTGTTTTCAACTTTAGATAGAAGTGTAGTTAGAGATTTCACCCTGCCCACTACTCGCTCCACGGGTAAGTGGATTTTTTCTTGAAAGATATGAAGAAACATTATTGGTAACACCCCTTTTGAAAAATCTCTCGACTTCTTGCTTACCTTGAGTTGATCCAAGGAACAGTGAGAAGGGGGAGCCTTCCCTTTAAGGTAGGAGAGACTATGTTCACATGCTATGGCTGGTCATCCTATTTTGCAACTAGATTTTATCGAAAATTGTCAGTTGCCAAACATCCACCCAACAATTTTTTGGTGACTCTAATGGGGGACTATGGACACATTTTGAAGCCTCTTTGTTTCATTTGAAGTTTAGTTTCTTGTTCTAATTGGCATTAGAGGTTATCACACTGGCATGTTTTGAGAATGCGTATTCCCAAAGAAAGAAGGGTGATAGCTCATCAAGTTCTACCAGATCATTTTGGGCACAACATACACATTTTGATTTTCTTACCAAAATTCCTTCTCTCTCATACTACAAGCTACCCTCCTTCTAAAAGAAAGATTGTTATACCTAGTGAAGATTCCCAAATTTTCCTCAAGCCCCTTGTGTCTATTGCACAATTACATCATGCCACTACTCATCCTTTAGTCATCAATATGGTTGTTGGTCCGTGGGGAGTAACTTTTGGTTTGTTAAATCTTGCAACACTATTGCATGCATTACCTCATGGTTCTCATAAGAATTTTCCCAAATTCTACGAGGATGGTAAGAAACACCCAAATGAAAACATTAAAGCCTTCTACATTGTTGTAGGAATTTTCAGTGTTGAACACGAAGACATTTTTGTAAGGCTTTACAAGGTATAGTAGCTAATTGGTTCTATAATCTGGAACCTCATTTTATCACAGATTGGGTGTCTCTGCATGCTAAGTTTCTTGAAAGGTTCAAGCCTACAAAAGATGAGCATGCTCTCCTAGCACAACTCATGCAAATGAAGAAGGAAGCAAATGATGGAATGCGAGAGTTTATTGTTAAGTTCAATAAATTAGCTAATAGAGTTCCCACTGCTTCTCAACCCACTGCCCCGAATTTGAAGTGCTTCTTCATTAACACTCAACTTCTTGAAGTCATTTTTTTGTTGAGAAGAGCTTTTCCTGTGATGTTGGCTCTTGCACAATCTTTGGCAACTAAGATTGAAGATGATCTGATACTTGTAGGAAATATTTGTAAAGATGATAACCAATTTAAGAATAATTTCTTCCCAGAATCTTCTTCATTGGGTACATCCAATTCACTGATTTAGAAGCTAGCAAATGAACTTCTTTCTCTCAAGAAGAAAATATCTCAAGGTTCATATGTAGCACCATACAAGGATATTACAAGGTGACCCTACCATAACATTTCAATAATTATGCAACTAAAAAATCAGAATAAGCTTCCTCCTCCTCTAGAGAGGCTTGCGCTCGAAGCACCACTAAGTGATACAACTACTGGATACTTTGGAGCTGGTCCACTGAATGATAATCAAGATGAATATTCTTCCCAGGATATTGCTACTCTATATCATGACAATCCTACAGTAGCTAGCGACTCTACTATTGGGTATGTTCAATACAATGATGTAGATCATAAAATTAATTTTGCACAAGCTTATGCAGTTATGACACATTCACAACCAAGCTAGCTCAAAAACAAGAGGAGTTTGAAAAGAAGTTGGATATTCCTCAAATGCATGTGACCATTACAAAGAGAGGAACAACATTATTCAGCCTACCTAATGATGTAGCTAAAAACAAGTAAGTGCTGATCAAACTGTTCATGTATCTAGTATTTTGAAATCCAGTATGCCTAATACTAGTGTTAAAACTCAAGCTGAAAATTTGAATTCTTCTTTAGAAAATTCTTTCCAAGCTTTTGATATCATAGATCATGCTAACAAGACTAAAATTCAGATGTCTAAGGTAGAATACCTACAAGCTTATCTGGATCAGCTGGATAGACTTACTAAATTTGTCAAAGAAGCCCAGCCTACCCAAACTCATTTGGTTGCTCCTGAAGTTAAAATATGCCAAATAACTTAGTAACCATTCCATCTATAGTTTGAGGAAAGATTGAGTCTTTTTATCTTTCTCTTTTGATCAATGGTTTCAAGTTAAGCAACTATGTCATAGATTCTAGTGCCTTTGATAATGTTATGCCAACCAAGGTTGCAGATGCTTTAGGATTGACTGTAACTAAATCTTCTGGTAATTGTTATTCTATGGAAAACAAACAAGTGCCCCCAAAAGGACAAATTAAAGATGTCTAGTTTGCCTTTTCATCTTTCCCATACAAAAAGATCAAAATGACTATCTTCTTTACTAATGTACCAACCTCCTACGATATGTTGCTTGGTCTCAATTTTTGCAAAGATGTAAAACGAGAACACAATATGGATATGACTGAAGCTAGAATACTAGTTAAAGGTATTATGTAGAAGTTGTACCCTGAAAGAGAAACAAAGTATATAATAGTCAAGTCCAATGATCTACATACTCAAAAAAATTTTGAATCAGCTGAAATGGGTAATTACTATCTATATGCCAATGAAGTGTTCAAATTTGCCAAATATTGGAATGATTCTAAAATTTCCTCCTTACTATCAGACACGGAAAGATTTGTTGATGTTGTTGAAGTCATAGAAGAAGATGTTAGTCCCGAGCAAGGAGTTATTCTTAAAGATGATCCTATGGATTGTTTTAAAGATGAATAAATTATTTCTGAAAGTGATTCCACTGATTCTCTTGAAGGGAAAATTATTATGAATGATTCTGGAGCAAGTTCGAGTAGTTCTACTATTGTTTGGATTATGGAATTTGATAGTAGTTGTGCTTCTATGAGATCTGGTGCTAGAGTTGTTTTTATTTCTCTTGATGGTAAATTTTTCCCTTTTTCCTACAAGTTGCAATTTCCCAACACCAATAACATGGCTGAATATGGAACCTTGATATTGGGGTTGAACATGGCATAAGCCAAAGGAATTCAAAATTTGCATGTAAAAGGAGATGTTGAGTTGGTAGTCTCTCAAGTCAAGGGTCAATATCAAGCAAGAAATGATCAACTTAGACACTACTGTGATCTAGCTTGGGATTACATCAAATTGTTTGATGCTTTCAATATTTCAGTGATTCCTAGAGAATTGAATGATAGGGCTAATTCACTTGTTGTTTCAACCACTGCTACTTCCACATCAAGATTTTGAATATAGTATATATGAAATACAATTGGTTTATCGACCAAGTATTCTAGATAATTGTGAACATTGGCAAGTGTTCAATGATGATACTCAGATCATCAATTTTCTTGAAACAAAGGAGGGCTTTGATGAGATGCACTTTGAAGGAGGTGAACATGCCTCAAATGAAGTTCTTTCCAAGATAGATCCTGAAACTGGTCATGAAGTTATTCAGCTTAAAAGAAATAAGATTCCAAAAGGTTTGGTTTCTTTGGAAAAAGTTTTTGACAAGCATAATTGGTATGTTAAGGAACAACAAAAGACAAGGATAAGATCTATGGAATAGTATGAGAAATACAATATTGGAACTAAAGAAGACCCAAAGCTAGTTAACATTGGTAATTGGTGCACAGAGGAAGAGAAGGAAAAGTTTATTACTTTACTTCATAATACAAAGATGTTCTAGCTTATTCTTATGAAGATCTCAAGTCTTTCAGTCCAAAATAAGTACAACATGATATTCCTCTTAAGTTTGGTGCAACTCCTTTCCACCAAAAGTAGAGGCAATATAATCCCAAGATTTCAGGTACCATTTTGGCTAAGATTCAAAAGATGCTTGAAGCAAGTATTATTTTTTCTATTCACCATTCATCTTGGGTAGCTAAAATAGTTTCTGTTAGAAATAAGAATGGAGAGAATTGCATGTGTGGATTTTTACAATCTCAATTAGGCATCCCTCAAGTATAATTATCCATTGTCGGTCATGGACCAAGTTTTACAAGTTGTTATTGGTTCTGAAATGTTTACTATGTTAGATGGATTTTCGGGTTACAATCAAATTGAGGTTCATAAAGATGATCAGTATAAGATGAAATTTTTCATATAGGAAGATTCCTTTTGGTCTTAACAATGTTGGCGCAACTTTTCAATGAGCAATGGATCTCGCTTTTGATGGTTTGATGAATGACAACATTGTTGTATACTTGGATGATTTGACTGTTTACTCCAAAAAAATGTCAAGATCATTTATTTCATCTTCGAGAAGTTTTAGAAAGATGTAGATAGCATGGCGTGTCTTTAAATACCAAAAAATTAGTTTTTGGTCGAATGGAGGGAAAACTTCTAGGACACATTGTGCCAAAGGAAGGTATTAAAATTGATCTTGAAAGAGTACTAGCAATACAAAGCTTATCTTTACTATCAAGTAAGACAACAGTTCATTCTTTCTTTTGAAAAGGTGAATTTTCAGAGAAGGTTTGTACCAAATTTTGCTAAAAAGACTTGTCATAGTGCTGAAAAGATGAAAGGAAATAATGCTTTCCATTGGAACCAAGAAGGAAGAAAAGCATTTGCTGAAATCAAGGACATTATAGCACATGCTCATGTGTTGGTATGTCTTAATTATACAAAAAGATTTATTATGTATAGATATCCTTCATAACATACTCTTTTTGTTATTCTGATGCAGAGAAATGATGAAGGCATTAAATCACCTATTTCATTCATGAGCTGCCCTATGGAGGCTCATGAATTGAAATATAGTCAAATGGAGAAACATGCTTATGTTGTTGTCAAAGTAGTGGAGCATTTTAGGTTCAATACTTTGGATTCTCATATCATTTCTGTAATTCTGGATATGACTATCAAGACTATCCTAACTCAGCAGGATTTTGGAATAGTTTCGATACGACTGTCAAGACTATCCTAGCTCAAATAATATCCATCTTCAAGCAAGGGTCATACTCATATTTTAGCAGCGACAAAGTACTTCACCAAGTGGGTTGAAGCAATTCTGATGAAAGGGTCTACATCTAAGATAATTTGTGACTTTATGAAGTAGAACATCATTTCACGTTTTGGTGTTCCAAATAAGTTTGTTGCTGATGATGCAGTTGCTTTCTCTTCTACGGAGGTCATTGAATTCTATTTCAATCAAGGGATTACTTTGGCACATGTATCTAATTATTATCCATAAGGTAATGGTCAAGCAGAATAGCGCAACAAAAATTTGGTGAATATCATTAAGAAGTTAGTTGATTCAAATTGTAGAACTTAGCACAAGCTTTTAATGATGCTTTGGGGGAAGACCGGATCACTCCAAAGTGAGCAATTGGTATGTTGCCTTTTCAGTTGCTATACGGGATCAATGTTGAGATTCCAATAACTTTAGAGCTTCCATCTCTCAAATTGGTACAAGCCATCAAGAATGAAACTTATTCAGATGCATTGGATAAGCGGATTATGTTTCTTCAATAGTTGGAGGAACAAAGAAAAGAAGTGGTTGACACGCTTGCTACTCATCAACAAGAAGTAAAAGTTTTTTTTGACAAGAATACCAAGTATCGAGAATTTCAAATTGGTGATCTTGTTCTACTATAGGACAAAAGCCAAGAATGAAAAGGAATGCATGGAAAATTTGATTCTCTTTGGCGAGGACCTTTTACAATTCATCAAATTGTAGGCGGAAACAGTTTATGGCTTGCATATCATGATGGAACACCAAGGTCACTACCCTATAGTGGACAACATCTGAAACATTACTTTCAGTAATTATCATATAAGTACCTCTTATACATAGTTTTGGTTTTTGAGTCTAGTTTAGTTTTTGTTTTCTTTTGTTGCCTGACTCTATTACCTAATGGAGTGGACAAAGGCACTTAGAGAACTGGATTCTATGTCACTCTTTGTTTCCAAGAACAAACGAGTAACACTCCCTAGTCAAAGCTAGTTGTTGTCCTACATTTTGTCACTGATAAATGTTAGTAATAGTATGAAACTTTTTCAAAATAGTTTCACATCTCTCTAAGATGAATTTGTTATTCAATTACTTAATGTCGATCAATCCATCAACTCCAATTTTTATATCAAATTCTTTTACTGAAAGCTTTTGTCGATTCTTTTTCGTTTCTCTGTTTGTCGAGCATATGCTTGATTTTTGAGGCCTTTATCATCATTTTCTTTGTTTTTTGAGTGTGTGTTTGTTGGTTTTCAATCTTTTGATCTTACTCAAGTCATGGTTTTCGATTTCCCCTTTGATTTGATCTAACCTAGAGTTTAATCAGAGTTGTCAGTAAAAAAGTATGGGTGTTTTAGTGCCCAAAAAGTGAACTTTATTTATGCAACAACACAAATTAAAACAATCATATTATGTTTTTAATTTGACATTCATTTTTTAAAAAATATAACTTAAATTCACTTTATGTTATGTTTTTAAGTTTATCAATTAAATTTTCACTTAAAGTAACTATAGTGCACTTTATGTTATATTTTTAAGTTGAGTTTACTTTTTGATTTTATACATAAGTGACTATATTAACTATATAGTTCAATTTAATTTTTAGCATTTAAAGCAAATGCTCTAGTAAATATTACTTATTAAATGATATTTACACGTTATATTGTTAATATGATATGTAAATATAATTTGTCTCATTTAAGTAACATTTTGTTGAAATTAAATTGACTACTACTTAAAGTTATCAAAAGTGGACCTTTTCATGTCATTACATGTCAAATCAATCAGAAGTAGACCCCTTTCATGTCATTGCATGTAGACTCACTTAAAGTGTACAATGACATCAAAAAGATGATCTTTATAAATTAAATGTCATTGCACCAAAGAGGTGACTTTTCACTTAAAACATGCATACACCTTGAAAACGTGAGTTTTTAAACTAAAGAGATGTTTTAAAATATGCAATGACCGCTAAAAGGTGTGTTTTGCATCATAATGGATTTTTAAAATATGCAATGACCACTAAAAGGTGAGTTATGCATCATAGTGAGTTTTTAAAATATGCATTGACCACAAAAAGGTGTGTTTTGCATAAAAACTCATGTTCATGCCCTTCCAAAACCTGTTTTTTGGAGAAAATACATGCAAAGAGCTGTCAAGAACACATTTTTGAGGATTTTGATTGATTTTCGTCATGGATTTTCTCAAAATCTTCTCCATTGAAGTTGTTTTTGCAAATCCATGGATTTCTAAACAATGAATGTTGAGATTTCTTGCTAAGAGATGTTATTTTTAACACCTTTCAAGGGCACGTTTTGGAGGAAATCACCAAAAATCTTCATTTTTGGCTCACGTTTTTGCAAGAGGAGTCATTTTGGCATTTTTGGTGATCTTCATTACATCTTGGCTCACATTTTGGCTTTTGGAAGTGAAAATGTTTTGATTCATGCCCTTGGAGATTCTTGTTTTTTACAAAAACATCCCATGTGCATGCCAAAGCCAAAAATGTTGGGATTTTGAGCATTCTTAGGGCACGATTTTGTCATTAGCCATTAAAAAAAAGCCTCATTTGGTGCCCCCAAAGGATTCCCTTTGCAAAGTTTGAAAAGGTCCAAATTTTTTGAAAAAAATTTCAAGTTTGGAGCTTTTTCCTCCATCATTTTTGGCACTTAATCATCATGTACGTGGACATATTCTTTCTTGCTATTAAATTTGTGCTTATCTTGCTGATTTTATGCACATTTTAGCATGATGATTTCCACTTATTAAAATCATTGCCATGGAAAGTGTATTTTTCCTTTTAAAATGAAGAAATTGTTCATTTTCATGTTTTTGGTTTTTCTCCAAACTCCAAATTTGAAATTGCATATTGTAGTGCTTTTCTTGTTGACATGTTTGAGTCATTTGCCAAAGGTACATTTTTCTATTGAAGTTTTTGTGTTTTGTGTGCTTGCTTTCCAATTTTTCTCCATTTTGGAGAAGTTGCAAGTTCTTTCCCAAAAACTTGAGCACTTTTCACTTCACTCCATCTTCCATTTTATGCAAAAGCATCATCACATTTCATTTCCATCTTTCCATGCCACAATATTTTACATCTCATTCGTCAAATGTGATTACATGTTATACATCTCATTCACCATTCGCCCATGCATGTAATCTCATTTTCCACTTCCATTTTCACTCATCTCACTTTCTGTATCCACTTGCACAACACGATTACATAAAAATTATTATGTGTAATGACATCTCCAAAACCTATTTTCAACTTAAAGTCACTTTTTGAAAAGTCCTAAAATATCATATGCATGTTTTCCCATGTATTTTGACTTCACTTTTCCACCAAGATGACTATAAAGTTCATTTCACCTCAGGCTTCATTTCATTTTCATCTCTCCACGCCTCCATGAGCAAATACATGTTTTTTAATTTTTCGTGTCTTTCCACATCCCGCATCTCATCCATTATCAACACTTACATGTAAAGCTCATCTTCCATTTGCATTCACATCTCATCTCACTTTCCATCCCCTATTACATGTTGCACTTACATGTAATCTATTTTTCATGCAATAACGTCTTGAAAACCTAAGTCACGTTTTTAAAAATCAACAAATCTTTATTTGCATGCATTCCCATGCATTCCACCTTCATGCATATCCATCTCCTATCATTTTCATTTCCATTATACTTCATTCCACATTCCATTTCCATTCACATTTCATCTTCATTCATTGCATATGTATATAATTTCTCTTTGAGATCATTTCATTGGATCTACAAAGTTTCAAATCCATACTTGAACCTTTCTTGCTAATTGAGAATCAACTTGTATGGCAATTTCCTTTGATGATGTGTTTATGTTTTCGAATTTTTGTATTGCAATACAAGTACAAGAGATGCCCTCACAATCAAGAGCCAAAGGAAAGATGAAATATTAGTTTGACAAAGAGTTGACTCATGCAACTCCATCTCAAGTCACATATTCTTGACAATGTGTTGGACATGAAGATCGGACACATGGACATGGCTGACTTTCTGTGAAGAATAGAAACTCCTACTGGCTATGAGATGAAATGTATCAAGAGAAGTCATATTCACTTGGTATCTACATTTCCTATGGTTGCCATGGAACCTGAGTTCATTCTTGGATGTGCAAAACGTTTCAGCCCAAAATTGAAGACAATCAAGGATGATGGTAGGGTTATCATTAGTCTTGATCTAGAAGTTATTGAGCAAATCTTCAAAGGGTCACATAATGTAGAGTGTGTAGATCTGACTAAAGAATTGTCTTTGGAAATTTGGAATGAAAAGAAAGGAGATTATTAGAAGTATGTTAATCAATACTAGTTGGATAATAAAAGGAATAATTTTTCGGGATGGCCAAAGACCATTCACAGGTCTAACTTCAAGCAAGACTACAAAGACCTTATCATTCTTCTTAGCAGGGTTTGCGATTTTAAAGATTCTATTGATTTCGAACCATGGATGTATAAATTCATCTTCCAAATCATGGATAACAAAGAACACGTTTTTTGGGAAGAGTTGATTAGCACTGCACTATGCCAACAGTTGCTCAACGTGGGGACTTTGGTGCCTTTTTACATAACTCCTACCTTGTCTACATTGTTGTTGTCATGGGATCTTTCTCTGGTCTCTCAACTAAAGGAGATCGTCTTCAAATTCCAGTTTGAGTTTACTATGATCAAATCACTTTGGCTAATATTAAATTCCATTACAAAAGAGTCCAAGATGCTTTCTTTGGGCATTTTCAATGCTTGTTTGATAAATAGTTATCCATCAAAAGGGTATCTGATCAAGCTTGGGAAAAGGTAAATCAATATGGTTGTATCTTTATCCAATTTTCAACTTTTACATACTTAAAAGTTGGATACTTTAAAGGTGAGTCGTATACCTTACCTAGGTATGCTATTGATAAAATCATTCTGATGGAGTTGGCCAAACAACTCATGGAAGTACAATCTGACCAGTGTACTTTGCATAAGCTTGGTTTTGGTGTTTCTTCTACCAAACCCTTAGTGATTGGTAATTATTCAATCAATTTTCTACACAAAGCAAAAAATATGGAAGTAGAATTGTAGTTAATCACTTTGAAGAAGTTCAAAGCCAGATTTGACTTTGATTGCCGAGGAATGATTTCTCAAATCACGCAGGCTTTCACGCATGTTCATCGCATCGCGAATGTTTGGGTTGATATGAGGACAGAGTTAGATATAATGAAGATGGATTATTGCAGATTAACTTTGCAACAAATCATCGATCTTAACTTATGCTTGAGATACCTTCAAATTTCCAAATAGAAGATGATGTCAATGTTCTTGATCTAGAATTTCATCAAGCTAGTTTCAATAAAAAGGTAACCTTTTCCCATTCAATAGTAGCAGAAAGAAGGTAGATCTATCCTGGATAGATTTCAATCCATTTTGGCCAACACCAACAAGTGGCTGAAAATTAAAGGCCTAAAAAGGGTTAATCCTAAATTGGGTTTGGATTGTGGAAGCTTTGGACCTCTTGGAAGGAAGTCACGGCTAGAAATTGCAGGAAAAGATGGAGCTTCTTTTTTTGATGTGAAGAAGTCCCTTAAATATATATTGAAGGGAAAAAAAGGATTTAAATCATCTCAAATCCCCGAACCAGTTCCGAAATCAGAAGAAGAGTTAGAGGAATCAGAGGAAGAATCAAATGAAAAAGATAAGGAAGAAGAGGAAGTCGTGATCATATCTCCCCCAAGGCCTGCACAAACTCATGCACCATCCATGCATGAAGTACCTTTTCTAGATGAGATAGATGATGATGTGGATTCATTTTCCATTGTTTTCACACCTTCTATTCTAGTTTCAGTAGTCAATACATTGGCTTTTCCTATTTCTTTGATTTCTCCTCTCATTCTGGCAAATGAACAATATGAACACTTGGGAAATGTGTTTGAGGATTTTCCAACTCTTACAAAGGGTCAAGTTTCTCAACTTGATACATCTTTAACAAGCTTTGAGCTCTTCATGATAGAATCCTCTCATCATGTACCTATGAATTCAACTATGTAGACTGAATCCTGTTCAGTCACAATAGAGATACAATCTGGATCAATGCCAATGGTCTCTATTGTACCTACTTCCACAGATGAAAGTTTCAGCTTGCCTGTATGGTTGAGCAGGATCACAACAAAGAGAAGAAAAGTTGCTATACCTTCTAGATAATCTCCCTGTAAAGAAAATTAAGTCCAAATCTTTGAAAGATAAAATTGTTTCAAGGATCTTAGTTGATTCGGATAAAACCAAGTTTGTAGAATTTGTTGAGCCACTAGTGGACAAACCTGTTGAGGAACTTAGTCATTTTGATTACAAGTTCACTAAGGTAGAAATTAGGAAGCAATCACGTTTGAGTTGTTTGCAAGATGCTCAAGATGCATTAGCTAATGTATAAAAAAACAATCATGAATTATGGGAGAAGAAAAATAAACTCATACGAGAGGTTTCTCAGCTAAATGAAGTCATTCGGCAACAATCTTCTCAACACTAAGTTGCAGCACAACTGGGATGACTTCCTAGCAGCACAATCGCAATGCCTTGGACCATTTGTATAGCACTCCCATGAAAAACATAGCCTTCTGCCCTTTCTCTTCACTCCCTTCAATTTCAGTTGTTGTTTGTGATTGTTTGCCAAACAAGTAGAATATAGATTAGAATTTTCTATTCATCCACCTACCAAAAAATTGAACTTATATTCTTCATATGTTCCCATAAACATATAGTGTGTTCCCTCACTGAGATTTGGTTGTCTTTTTGCAAAATTTTCATGAAGTTAAATTGCAAGGGCTGAGCATTTATATTGACTGTAGACTCTTCAATTCTCACATAATGGGTTGTTCACGGGTTTATTTACTTTTCTAATTTAAAAAAATTAATAGAAATTACAACCCTCTTCATTCTAGAAGTTTTGGAATCTTCCCAACCATGACAAAGTAGGTCTTTGCTCGGCTCAAAAATTGTGCCAGAGCACCTAATTTCCAAATAATTGTAAAGCCTACAATTGAGAATCCATACCAATGAATCCAATGTGAGAGCTATGCAGATTATGCTCAACCCACAAGTTCTACTGCTATAGACCCACGCAACTTGGATGCGACTTTAAAGGTGTTTGGGACATTTATTATCATCTTTGTTTTGTAGAAGATTTGTGGATCTTTCAAGATTTTTTGACTTAGAAGTCTTCCTAAGGTCATTTTAAACCATGCTTGCACAAACTTTCATTCTGACATTCTATTTTTAATTATAGAGAGTTGAAAATCAATGGCAATTTTTTTAAACAAAATATTATTAAGCCAAAACATGGATTGATACCCTATCAATAAGAAGTAATGTGTTGGGTGTAATTCTGGTGAGTACAAAAGCCTTATGAATGTACTTTCTTGCCCCAAGTCCTATTTGGCAAGGGCTAGCAAGGTAATGCCATTAGCGGGCAGTCATATGATGAGAGTTCATTAGTATACCAGTTGTCAAAGTTCCTCTGAAGCAGTCATCACTACTTTCCAAGTGTAAGGAGAAGGTAGAACATATGGAAAACACCAAAAGCCAAGTGTTTGAAACTTCCCTTACATATAACATTCGTGAGAGCTATGTGCCTATTTTGATAATCTCCACTTTCAAAATTATAATATAGATTGCAATCAAAATATATTTTTGATATAAGATGATAGATTGATATATTTAATAAAAATATATTGATTGTTTAGGTTTACTTTTATATTTAATATCATATATATTTTGTATACTTTGAGTTATCAAATGAATCTAAAATTCATTTGGAAATTATGTATTTACTTTATATTATAAATACAAAAATTATTATATATTTACATAATAATTAGTATAGACTATATAATAATAACAATGTATATTTTATACCTAGAAAATTTATTTGTATTTTAATTTTATATTTTGATTCAAACATAAAGTCTTCAATGGAAAACCAACATATCAAGAATTTGACGATTTTTCTTTTACGACTTACATATCTTTCAGACTCCTATCTTTTGTCATGCCTTTTAAGCTCTGCCTTATCAAACACATATCACATGTCATTCTTCTGAGACCAAGCTAAAAGAAATGATATCTAAGAATTGGGATAACAAACAAATATGTAATGTCCTTGCTGGATGACAACCTAGTATTTGTGGCATCACTATGGTCAAACCAGAAAAATAAATATCAATCCTCTTTCTTGGAAAAGGCAGGGAATCTAGCTCTTTCAGAGCTCTTGTTCCTTTAATCCTTCACTCTGAAAAGTATTCGCATTTTTCTGCTTCGAAACATACCTTTTTAATGGAGGCCCCAATTTTTTTAACAGTGGGAGGAAAGGAGGGACTCCAAACAAGATTGTTGGTTTTAATGGCTAACCATTATGAAAAGGAAACCTCCTCTCCCATCCCTTCTCCTTTGAAATTTCTCTATTAAAGTCATCTTTTATAGTTCTTGAATGAAAAAAAATCCCTGGATTTATCTTGTACTCAAAGACCTCACCTTGACTGCTTAAATGAAAACTATGTTTATTAGATTGTCTGGAAGACTGACCTCGTCTGTTGTATCTTTCCTCCTCTGCGGGATCTGAGATTCTGCAATTTCTAAATGAGTCGAGTTCCATAGGTCCCTTTTGCCAAGCTGATCTCCTTATCCTGGTTGTGTAGTCATTACTTCTACTTTGTGCTTATTGAAATCATCCAAGAAATCCTCCTCCTAGCGGCTGCTGCTCCAGCTCCATATGGTAGCTTAGTTTTATTTTAATTTATGAATTATCTTTAAAGAATAATGCCACATAATATCTGTAATTAGAAAAAAATAGAGAAATAAAAGGTCCATCAAACTTCTTATCAATATGATTGAAAATTGTTCAATTGGCTGTCCAAAGCATGTGAAAAAGACAGGCATATTGGAAATGCAAGGCAAGCAAGGTTATTGTATATTTAAAACTTACTGGCATGAAAACATCATTTCTCATAAGCTCACGAGATTAGTGCCACATTTTTTCTTTTGGGGGACATAATCTTCTTACTAACAAATTGTGAAGCATTATGCATTTTACTCAGAAAAAGAAAGACAAACAAACGTTAGTTTCCAGTAAATACGATTTGACATGGGCTAGAAGACAAGACCAAACCGCGACAAATTAAAAAATATATCATTAACTGCTATGCAGCTGAAAATGATGGATGGTATTGGGTAATAAACAGCACAGAATTTGTAACACTGATGAATGATTCCAAGTAAATTACATGTCAAAAGATCCTTAGACTTGTAGATTCTAGAGTTGGAATCTAAAATTGGAGTTGACTAACATGTTCTCCATCTTCAAAGAAAGAGAGGGGCCAACTCAATCAAATAAATTCAAGTTATTATTTTTAGTGAGGAAGAATTCACACACTTTCTTCAGTGATTGAATAACTTGTAGTAAGTCAGATTCTGTATGAGCTGCAGAAACTGTTAAACGAATTCCAGCTGGTAATTTACAGCTGTCTTGCAAAGATCTTCTAGATACAGCCAACAGTATTGACTCATCCTCCAACATCTGCAGCTCATCAGTAACACAATTCAATATTAAAAGGATGATATTTCAGTTTATACTCATGAAGATATTTTTTGGAAAAGCTACCATAAGATGCCAACCAAATGCTTTAGTACATACTTGGTCAGCAATTTTTTGAAGCATAATCAAGTCATTCTTGAAGGAACCAGATGATTGTTCCAACTGAAGAAAGACCAAGGGTGACAACAGGTCACTTGAAACTTTAAGGCCTGGTATTTGTAACAAACCTGCAATTATAAGGAAAAATGTCAGCAGTACCTAAATGCACACAACATTAGTTGCAATATATTTTAGCAGACGAGTTAGATTTAAGCAAAAATTGTTACTTACTTCAAACATTAGTGTATCATAATTATGAATTAGAAAGTCAGATGCACCACTATCAACATATACAAAATGAGTAAAAATAAGAAATGATAGCAAACAATAATTGTGTAAAATGGGCGAAAATGCCAATGTTTCGGATTTTAAATAGTGGACATTTTGAATACACATTAGTATATATTTGACAGGTAATGCAGCAGTATTTATCATTTGATATTTAAGGTACGACTAGTAGTTAGATTTTGTAAACAGGGTTTATAATTAAATAAATGGGAAGCAAAGAAACTGGGAGATGTGTCTCTTCCCCCTCAGATGCATCGCGGAGACAGAGATGCATTTCTGATCCTTTTCATGGTCCTAGAGTCCTCATTTTTGGCGGAGACCTCACTCTTGTGTCTTCTACCAAGTTTCTGGTCATATCTCACATGTTTCATGTATGAAAATGCAAGTAAAAAGGTTCAAAAGAAAACAAAAACATTTTTTTGCATACTTCATAGCTCACTTAATCAAAATAAAACTATTGATCCAGCATATAAGGAGGATCCTTAAACAAAATGGGACCGAATTGCACCTGATGGAGAAGTTGCAGCAATGGTGTATGAAGCGGTTGAACTAGATGGCTTAATCAATACCCAAAGTTCTAATACCATCAGAGTAACTTGAGTTTGAGAGTAATGATTATCTAGAGAGTATCATAGATAAGGACCTTGACACAGAGGATCAAAACGTTGACGAGTAGACAATAGATTTCTGATTTTTGTGCTTGGCTTTTGTTTCAACATCAAACTTTTGTCAGCACTTTTGAATTTGCAAAATTTGGGCAACACTATGAAAGTTTCAATAAATTTATGAAAGTTTCAGTATTTTTGCAGTTTATTTCTCTAAGTTAGACATTTAGAAGGCATTTCACAAAGGAAATTGATCACCTTGATTCTGCCTTGGACTCTCATCCTATATATGTCATTTCTCAATATTTTTGTCAATTTTTCCTTAGTCTTCCTTGGAATTTCGGATTTTATTTTCCTGACTGCAAGTGCTCCTTTTGATCTTGAGTTTTTGGTTGATTTTTCTTGTTTGAATCATCAATTGATTTTGTTTTTCTTTGTCTTAGATCATCTTCCTTTTGAAAGATGAACATTTTGAGGCATTGAACTTTAAATACATGCTTTATTTCAAGAGAAAATGAAGAATACATTGCTCACAGTCAGGGTTTCAAATCCCAAATGCAAGTAGTACTCTTTAAAGTTTATAAAAGGATGAGCTTGTAATGTTAATCTTAAAGTCCGACTTAGTCAATTGGACTAATTTTTTAACAAGTTAATCTTGCTTGCAATTGGGTTTTAAAATTCCAATTGCAACTTATGTTTACAAGTCTCTTGTTTTCCCATACTTGCAATCAGATTTTAAAACCCAATTGCAAGCAAAGAGTTTTCTTTAAACATCTTGCAAATGATAATTAAAAGCCTGACGTTAGCTTGGACACATGAAGGCTTAAAAAAATAGAGAGATTTATTTAAACTTGTAATTGGGTTTCTAATACCCAACTACAAGTCATCATCTCTTATTTAAAACACTTGAAAATTGTAATCAAAAGACCAACATGCTCTTATAAGTCATGCATCAACCTTTTTGGGAGACAATACAAGTTGTTTTAACTTGTAAAATTCATCTGTTTGCAATCTTTATCACCATTTTAATGGCAAAGTTCTAAATTTTCGATCACTTCTTATAGGATTTTTGAAACCTGATCACAAGCATGTTAACTTTCTTTTGTTTTTACTTGCAAAAGCTAACACAAAACCCAATCAAGCTCCTTTTATCGACATTTTGAATGAAAAAAAAAGTTTCTTAAGTTTTGGGAATTTGTTTTAAGTTTCTTAAGCATTTCTTTCTAGTTGAGTCAGATGATGCAGTTGTTGGGATGAGTTCATAGAATTGTGCATTCGATGGTGATGCAGTGATAGTGGGTGTGAGGGCATGCACTAATACTATTAGGTCAGCAGCTACTTCCGCACTAGTAGAGCCATTTGTTGAGGTCTTTAGTAGTATGCGTGCGGTTTTTGATGTGTGCACTGATGATAGCACACATGTTGATTCTGAGGAGAGTGTTGTAGAGAAAGTGTCATGTCATATTGCAAATAAACTCAGTGTTGAGGTTTACTTGGTGGATAATCTTATGTTCGACATGGATGCAACATTGTCTTATGAGAATCCACTTTTTGAGGTTGATGTTGATCACTCACCTAAGTGAAGTTGGGAACTATTTACACGATCTAAAAACACAATTTGGTTTCCCATAGCAGTAGTTGGTGATGTTCCTGTACATCTAGATTATGATGAGGATGTGGCTACATCCATTGCAATTACAAGTTTTGTCAGTCAAGTTTGGATGAGTGCATCTATTGGGAGCAACAAAGAACTAGATGTTGTACCAGGTTCTCTTGTAGCTACATCTTTTGCATGGGTTGTTGGTGATGATCAAGGTTCTAGTGAGGTATATATTGTGGGGAGTGCATACAACTTCATATTTAATCCCCATGTGCAAGATATCTACCGGGTGCAAGGTTTGTTTGTACTTAAGTCTGATGTTTGGCAGAATAGTTTGGTTGGTGCAAAGAAAGGGAGCAAATCAAGATTTCCTATCGAGTTGCTTCCTTGTGATGTTCTAGTTTCTAACATCACCAGCATGGGTATTGAAGTTTTACATATTATGTTGTTTACTCTAATGGTGTTTTATGTATGGAAATGGCTCGATGATGACAGCGATATCATGCACATTTTCCTTTGGGATCCTGGGGGTGGTTGGAGTTTGTTGTACTGCTAGGACTGCTTGAGGACAAGCAATCTTGGGGAGGGAGGACAATAATGTCCCCATTTTTAGCAGGCTCCTGCGATTGGCTAAGTCAATTTATCATGGCGACCCTCGTGAGCTAGCAGTATGTATTGAGGTTCTCTAAGGTAGACTTGCTATTTATAGTAAGTCTATTTTGAGGTGGCTTCTATATTTAGTAGTGCAGTGGTGGAACTAGCAGTTGATCTTCATTAGTAGTGGATTGAGCATTTTCAGGGAGTCTACGTAATAAATTATTATGAGGCTTTAATTTATGAAGAGACTTTATTTTATTTCATGTCATAAATTGAAAGTGTGATTGAGAAGAATGTTTAAGTGAAAAGTTTCTACATGAAGCTATGTGCTTAAAATTTATTTATTTAAAAGAATTAGTTGGAAGCTTCTAATTGAATGGTGTGTTGATGAAGCAACCTTATGAAAAGTGTATGGGAGAAGCCAAGGGCTATATAAAAGAGGCTTCATGAAACAATTAGAATCATCCATTGTCTATTGCTTTTATATTATCTCTTGTGAGGGTTTTGAAGACTGAATCGTGCATTCAATCCATAGTTCCAAGAATCATGGCAATTCACGTGATTCGGCAATTCGATTCAAGCCAAATGATTTTTTGTGAATCGGTGAATCAAATCAGCGATAAAGGGTTTAAGAAATAAGTTACTCACTAAATTTCAAGGGTTTTTTTAATTTGCCGATTTGTGGCTGATTCAATTCCGATTCATGATTCGATTCGGCCTTCCCGATTCCGACTCTTGTTACTTTGATTCAATCCATTGCTGAGGTATATTGGATTTGATTTTGTTTGCAATCTAAATTGTGGCATTTTCTCATACTGTTATCTTTGTTACTAAGAAAACGAATCTCTGCTGAAGAGTTTGGTGACTCCTAAGTCTATGTTTGCATCTGAATTCTGGTTGGTATTCAGCATTTGGACACCAAGTTCTCTCTGTTTGGCATAGATTTTAAATAGCATTATTGGTGTCTATTCTTCTGACTATAATCGTCATTATTCCCTGACTGAGGCGTTGATATTTTCTGATATTCTGGAGGGCAATTGAAGGTCTAATTTACCCTGTCGGAAGTCTCATATCGACATCATTGGAAGTGTATCTCTGCTGAAAAACTGAACGCCGGTATTGGCATTATTTCTTGTTGCCTGATTCTCGCATGGTGGGTGAATTGGCCTCAGATTTTTGTGTCTTACATCTGCTTTGGGTGTGTATGTTCTGTGGATCCTAGTGTTACAATTGGGCATTTCTGTTGGGGCCACTTCTGCACATTTCTAACGCCATCATTGACATTATAGCTAGGCAGCTGCAATTGTTGAGTGTGGAGCCTCTATTTGTGAGAAGGATCGACCAAGTTTATGAAACAGCTCCGCTGCAACATTAATACCAGGTTCATTGGTTATTTTAATAGTTGTATTCAGCATATGTTGTATGAGCAAAAAAATAATTAAATAAATTGGTAATTGCTCATCTCTTGTTATTCTTCATTATTCTAGCATTGCATATGCAAAGACTACAGTTGAATGAGTCGGGGTATTATCGCTATTTCAGCATCGCATTTCAGTTATATAAATTTATCCAATTTAAAAAATTCATATATTATGTAAAACCCACAAGCTTATAAGACAAATCAAAACAAATACAATTTTATCTAGCATTACAGTGGTGTGAGCCATTTGGATTCATCACATTGGCAGCCTTTGCAAACAGAAATTGTGTCTCCATGAGACAGAAAACTACATTCAAATGCTACAAATGATCACTTCAAGTGCTATGTATCAAAATATTGTCAAAGAATACCAAAAATGTTTTTGCAGCTACTCATGAAATGTGTGATTCATGCAGGATTGAAATGTTGTCGGTGTGTTTGTGAGTCCGAATGGCATGACAACGAACTCAAAGTGTTTGTAGCAACTTTCAAAAAAATCTTATGTATGTCTTCTCCAACACATATCTAGTGATTACCTGAATAGAGATCAATTTTAGAAAAGCACGTAGCCTAGTACAACTCATCAAGAAGCTCATCAGTCTTGGGAATGGGGATACCTTTTTAAGGTCATCTTGTTTATGGCTCTGCAATCTAGGAACATGTGCATAGTGTTATCCTTCTCTTTAACCAAAACAATTGATGAAGCTAAGGGACTAGAGCTAGGAAGTATGTGACCCATTTTCAATAATTCCTTGATTGTTTCTTCAATCTCCTTTAACAGGCGCAAGTGTTGGGAGTGCATGGTGCAAATTGGCTTAACACCTTCCTCGAGCTTAATGACATGTTCAAACCCACGATTAGGTGGACGACTTGGAAATTGATCTCCATAATACACTATGCTTATCTAGCATTGTCTGGATATCGATATGGTATTGTGGCTCATTGTTGGTGGAAGTTTAGTAGATATAGAAAAACAAAACTTTCCAATCCACAACATTGTGTCTTAATAGAGCCTCTATCCTCCTTGCTAAAACCATTCGAGGACCACCATCTGAAATAGCTTTAAGCACATTTTCCTTGCCATCAACCATAAATTGAACTTGCATTTGGTTTCAGTCTTGAACATACTACCCAAATGAATCTAACCAATGGAGTTTGAAGATGGCATCCACATTGTTAAGCCCAAACACATAAGAATCACTTGTTAAGGTGTAATCTCCAATCTAAATACCCAACTAGAGAACCACCTTGGTGCAACTCTATGGAAATCCATTACCAAAGATGGCACTAAGTTCTTAAAAACCTTTTCCTTATTATGCTTCATTACTACTCATTTATCATCAAAAATATGTGTGACACTATTCTCTCCTAAGGAAATCACTAGTTGTCCCTTACGGACACCCTTATCCAAGAAGGGCAATTCTAAGCAACTCCAAATTGAGTGTCAATGCATGGAGTCTCTTTGGCTATAGCATCCTCCAATTCTAATAGTTGTGGCTGATCCTCTTGTTCATTATCCTCATCATTACTATCCTCTTACTCATCTTGCTTTCATCATTAGATATGACCTTAATCAAATGTACTTTGCCTTCCCCAAGGTAAAACTAACCAGGCTACCATGGCTGCCTGCAAGAGAAGTATAACCTCCTCAATTCATTCCTAGACTCTTGATCAACCATTGGGGGTGTGTTATTTTTCTAATTTAATCTTTTCTTATCTAGCTTCCATAGATTGAAACATTTCTTCTACGGAAGATAAGGTGTGACCTGAAGGTCAAGGGCTAACCCAATGGCATCATCTAAGGTATTAGGCCTATGTGCCTCTGCCAGTTCTTTCATTCTATCAGTCAATCCTTCTACAAATAGCATCCCAAATCTTCATTAGACTAATTTTCTCTCGCCCATGTTTCAGTGCTCCTCTTGCACTCTTGATTACGTGTGAGTTGTCTACAAATCCATCATCAAGGTCCCTTGTACCTTCATTGCCTTGCTCCTAAACTCCCTCCTTTGTGTCTTTGGTGCAAGCGCCCCGATTCTCAGTTCTTCTACTATACATAGGTTCTTGATGAGGTGTAGGTTGTTTTCAAGTATTTGGTGCAACCTTGTTCTCAAGTTTCCTTGTTTGCTTTCTTCACATACTGACTATACTGGAAGGCTACAATTCATGGACTCGGCCTTCAAGTCTTCTACATCTGATACTACTTGTACATATGGATTATTTGTTTGTTCAGGAAGGTCTTCTTCTACTTGAAAGGGAGTGGTAGGTTCTACATAATTTCCTCCCACTCATTCGACATATACTATATTGTTCCTTCTTTGATAGATGGTTTTTGTCCCTTCTAATTACAGCTTTGTCTAACACTTCGTTTTTTTCTTCTTTGAGGACTCTTGGATTCTTCAACGATTTCTATAACCAATCTTCTCACCATTCCCTCACCCTCTTCCCGAGTGTGCACAATACATCTTCTATCTTTATTTGGCAGAAGAGGCATTAATTGTCAGAGGTGCAACATTCGCTTGTGTAACATTCTTTCTTTTCGCTTGATTCCTTTCCTTGTACCATTGTATTTGTTTCTGATGTTGCTCTAGGTTATAATCTTCCTAAATATCTTAAATGGTAATGAAGTTGTGTGCTAACAAACTTGGTAGTTTAATAAGCTATCTCTTATGACTCTCAAGGTCCTCTCACGAGAGAGTTTCCCTTCAAACATACTAGTTGAGGGATGCTTTCCATCAATATACAAGAACTTGCAGCAACTCATCTTCAACTGTATCTTCCTCTTCTTTGCATGTATCTAATTGTCCAATCATTTGGCCCATTAAATGACTATATTGCCTATCACCACTGTTATCTATTTCCTAAATCTCTAGACTTCATACAAAACTGACACCAAAATGTTTACTCCCAAAAGGGATCTTGTCTAATTATGCAGAGTAAACAGTAAACAGAATATACCATACAACACTATAACATGATAAACACAAACAAAATAAGAAAGATGTATCGTTTATTCCAGAGTGTAATATGTACAATCAGTCAGTGCTATCTTCCAAGACAACAATTTAGTACATATATTGTCCCTGTGGCAATTGGTTAAGATTGCCAACCATTGACAACTACCAACAGCTTCTTGGAAAAAAAATGTCATTATCATACCAACCATTACTTAATTACAGTATTTATTTGTAATCATGGCAAGACTGCCGACTACAAAAATCTGAAAGTGTTTTTTCAGAAGCTCTTGGTCCCTTGGACCGCATGGTCTCATGAACGTTATTAAAATCCCATCATTCATTTGTTCATTCTCCGTGTTTTTCATATGAACAACTTCTTTTAAATGTTTGTGTTGAGATTTTGTTAGAAAATTTTAATTTTCAATCATTGATCATTTTCTATACAATGGTTTTGAATAAACCGACAACAAGAAGTGCACGTGTACAAAGAACTTAATTGAAAGACAGAAGGATACTATATAGTGCTCTCGTTTTTGTATTAATTTCAATCATTTTGGAGAATGTCTTAAGGAATATCATGCCTCAACCAAATTACTACCAATTGCAGCATACATTTCTGTCCATTTCCAGTGAGTAGGCTATTTAAAGTTGTGCCAAGATAATGCTAATAAGGTAGCATTATTTAGAATTAAGAAGAATTAAATTAAATAGAACTATAAATTATCAAGGGGTCATAGTTGTAGGTGAAGGGTTGCTTCTCTTTCAATAAAAAGATATAAAGAGAGATCACTTCATTGTAGAGAGGATATCAATCAATTGAAACTATTAAGTGACTTTTCAAAAAACAAATTACATCCAAAGAGGATGCAAACCTTCCAAGGAAAATTCTGACATTTAAGGACAAAAACTCTTGACTTCTCATATCAAGTTATTGGATGAAAATCTATCACTTCACCAAAAATCAGAATAAGATTTATGGAAATAGCTGCAAATCAGAAGAAGAAACATAGCAGAAAATCAAGATTGTTTTCAGAATCATTTGAATATTAAAGTAAAAAATTTGGTTTTAATGTAATTTAAATTTATGAATATAAATGCAATTATCATTTTCAAAGTTGAATTTTTTTTAAGGCAAAAAAAAGCAATGTGCTAGAAAAGGACTTTACAGAGAAGTGAAGGAAAAAATAGCAGGAAACGCATTTTATGATATGGAAAATAAGGAGTCCATAAGAATTTTCCCGGTGCAATGAATCTCTGAAACAACCTTAGGGAAAAGTAGGCAAGAACAAACCTTCTCGCAGAAGTTTAACATTTTTCTGCAAATTGAGAAGAAGATGGGGGTTTTCTTCAAGAGCATCAATTGCTGCTATAGCAGCAGTTGCTGTATACGTTGGTTGAGATGCAGAGAAGACATATGGAGTGCCAAAGATAATCTGCAATGTAATCAATGATTTATGTTAGTAAAAAATATTGTTTTTGTTATTAATTAAAACATGATCATTACATTTAATGGAAGAAAACTAGGAAGACACTTAGCTAAAACCAAAACCGGGACTTGAGAATATAGAGTTTATAACAGAATTGATAGAAATGACAAGATAAATATGCACAACCACATTCAATTTCATCGGAGATTTATTTAAATACTGAGTCCTTAAAGCCCATCAATGCCATCTAAGAACATATTAAATGAACAGCTTATGAATTATGGTAATATATTAAAATGTCTCTATAAAGACCTTGTTTGATATCCTCTGACATGCTGATTGGAAAGAAATGATTTTTGTGTTTTTGTTGTGTTTTGAAATGTATATATGTTTTTTCTGTATTTTATGAAATATGATTGCTACAGCTGAAATGCTGAAAACAAATGCTATCATGCACTACTGCTATCAAAGACCACTTTGTAGTTAAATTATGCAAATGAGGGAAAATGAAAATTACAATGAAGTTCAATGAATAACCTGGAATCTTGAATTTTTTTTATTCTCACTGATAGCCAGTTAATCGCTGCCCTATGAAATTGATCAGATCTCCATACAACATTAGACGCTGGCCTGGAATTAACTTTGCAATCTTCTCTATAATTGCAGGGGCTCGGAATAACACTCACAGCTCTATCTAATTAAACTGCAGGTCCTGGTTTCAAACACATGTTTAAGGTGGATCACAGGCTTGAAATCATGAATGCAGACCACTGACTTTTGTAGCTGCAAGCCTCCCTAGCCCAAACACAGGCCACCGATGATTGACGGCACCCCGTGGTTGCAATTCGCAGCCTCAATGCTCAATCTACAGGCCTCCAATTCTTCCATGCAGGTATAGGAACCAGAGGCGACCCTCAAAGAAATTAATCAGTCGCTAATTGAACACAATCGCTGTGTCAGATTGGAAATGGCAGCCCTATAATATTCAACAATTTCTCCTAATTGAGATCACAGTATAAGATTTGGATTCTCAGTCACCAATTCCTTCAGCACAAACAATACCACTTGTTTACAATCACTCCTCAGTCACAGAAAATCACAGTAGAGAAGTCAATTGGCAAATTATTATACCTCAGCAATAATTTGCAGCTCAATTCCTCAGAGTAATCTCCAGAACTCAAATGCTCACCCAAAATATCAAAAAATAATAATATTCAAGGATGCAATTCTCAATATGAGAATCATATTTATAATAGCAATTGTGCAAATTAGCTTCACCATTACACCCTTCACTAAAGAGGCTTCAGCTTCACAACATCACTTTATAACATAAAGTGCATTTATTAATAAGTCATTATAACTTAATAAACATGATTCTCCAATAAATGAACTCATCCCAAGAAGATGACTGAATGAATGGCCATCACTGCTGAGGCAACATCTGCACTGCCAAAAATAGTAACTAGACAAAATAGACTTACTAAAACTAGAAAGTCTACAGCTAAGACCATCAAATCCAACTATCAACTCACAAGGGTCTTGATGATGAGCTGACAAACCCCAGCTCCTGGAACCTGCTAAATTGGGGACATTACAGTCTCATCTGAATAAAGCATTATCTCAAGCACAACTACTGAAATTGAGTCTGACAAAAACTCTCCTGAATAGAGTATTGAATTTGTACATAGATGTCAGTCCATATGCATAAGAAACCCAACTAGTTCTAACTTTATTGTTGTAATATACCCTAGTAAATCTGACCCTGGAAAAGAAAACACAACTTCTTGGTAATTCCAAGATGAGTGCCACCTTGTGGAATACAATGAATTAAGATGCACAAGAAGACCAGGTGACAAGAAGAACTCGCAACACCCATGAATGTGCCCTTTCAAGCCCTCATGGTCCCCTCTTGACTCCTATGACTGATACACACACACACATGTACATACATACATATATACATACATATATATATATATACAACGGCTGCCAATAACAAGTCCATACACTGACTTCAAAGGCTGGTATTTATTTTGCAAAACATTTAATTAAACCGGCTAACACTCTCACAACTAGCAATGGATTCAAAACACCGAATTCCTATCCAATAGGCTCAATCATGGCCTTTGGTTGAAGCCATAGCATTGGTGTAATTCACTAGCATTGACTTACCAATTCAAAGTGCATTATCTAGATAGACAATTACAACTGATCAAAAAACTTGAAACCCTTGTTCCGAATTTCTCTTCACCCAAACAAAATAAACAAATGCATCAAGAATGAGTTTTTCCTTACAATTGAATGAATTTATAACTTCAATCTCAATCCGCCAATAGCTTCTTGAATACTCTTTTCATGACTTAAAACCAAAACTTAGGCTTTTTAACATATTAGCTTTAGTTGTCATGATTTGATATATAATAATTTTATTATATTTCCCTCCATTTGGATTACAACAAAATAACATCAAGTACATTTTGACCATTTATATCTCCCTTTAAATTGACACTTTACATTATTCCTTAAATGCATTTTATAATTTGACTTTATGATCATTATATAACCCCTTTTTATAATAAAGTTTTGAAAACAACATTCAATGATGTGCACCTTTTAATTAATAATTAATAAAGTATTACTTTATTAAATAAGTTATTAATAATTAAAATGTTATAACTCCAAAGATACTCATTATTTCTCAATTTTGTCAAAACCAATAAGTAACCCACTGCATTCACTACTAACCGGGGTGCATTACTAAAAAGCATAAGGGTCTATCTCTACCAAGCCTTGATTTACTAAGATTAGTAAATCTCATAATACTTGATCAATAAGGGTGCCAAAGGTCATCACTACAATTGAACTCGGCCTAGATGTCCTAGCAAATATTGAAATGTTGTATAGATGACTTACTATAAATAGTACGTGTACCAAACTAAAGTAAATGAATAGAAAATCCTAAACGCTTTTGTACTTGAAAAGGGGAAAGAGCCTCCGGTCCTGCAAACTAGAAATACTCTAACCATCTAACTTAGCCTACAAGGGCCAATGATAGGCTAATCCAAACAACCTCTAATGCTTTCAAAATTGGCACATTACAATCCACCTCCCTAAGATTGCTTGTCCCCAAGAAATAATGACTACAATGAAACTCCATTGCATTGGACTGAGAAATGTCCCATACTAAAACACAACTAGAACTGTGCAATTGAAATAAATCATGTACATGAGGATCAAAATTAAAACTGCAAGTAATCCACACCATGTACACGCTGCAGTACTCACCAGTGAACTTACTTTACAACCTCGATCTACATGTAGGACCACAGAGCACGTCGGTGAGTGTCCTATTGGGTGGATATTTTACAACTGACAGTTTTGTTAAAATCCAATCACAAAATAGGCAGACTAGCCACAACATATGAGACCAAGTCTCTCCTACATTAAAAGGAAGGCTCCCCCTTCTTACTGCTCCTTGGATCAACTCAAGGTAAGCAAGAAGTTAAGAGATTTGTGAGGGATGTTACCAATATTCTATCCTCTTAATTTTTAGAAAAGAATCCACCTACCCACAGAACAAGTAATGGGCAAGATGAAATCTCTAACTACACTTCTATCTAGTAGCTGGAAATGGTGATACTAATAAACCAACACCAACTCAAAGGTTGATTGAAAGCATACCAGTTTGGCTCTAAGTCCTATTTGTTTAATGTATAAGAAAAATCACTACCATTGGGACACAAAGACTTCCAAAAGTAGATGATTTCAATTCTATTCTATAAGAAAAACCTCTACTATTGGGGTGCAATGTAATGTTCCCTTTCTAGGATGACAGATATTTCTTCATGGATTGGCTTACTACTAAAGTTCCCATAGGCCAATAGAGTATGTAGGGGACTCATATAGGGCATATAGACCCAGACATGAGTTTTTTAGGCTGGTTTGGGCAGTCAACAATAGGTCTCTAAAATTTAGGAGGGATCCCTAATTTTTAGAGACTGGTTGGGAGTTGTCTAGGAGCCTTCTAGAGACCACTGGGGACACTTTGGAGACATTGAACGCATCTTCTAATTTTTAGGAAGAACTCCCACTTCACTGACACACTCTGAAGATGCACACAACCAAGGAGATTCATTAGTACTCAATTTTAGAGTGACAGACTCAATCTCCTACTTTTTAGGATGCAATTCCTTGATTGTAGGAAGAGATTCCTACCTTTTAGAAGGTTGTGACATTTTCTAGAGTTGAGGTTCTATGAGATCAACCCCTGGTCTCAATTTCAGGAGATTTGGGTGTGTTCCCTATTTTTTAGGAATATCCTTAGATTTGAGGGTGAGACTGCTAGTTGGCCCAAGTTGTCCGACATCAATCATAGGCAGGTGACAAACTCAGTTTCATGTTTCCGAGGTGTTTGGGTTGTTCTTTGGCTACTTGGGAAATATTTTAATATATTTAAATATTCTCCTCAATTAGCATTTAATAATTTAAATAAGGCTAAGTGTTTAGCCATTTTGGAGTAATAAGGAGTTTTTTGGCTCCATCTGGATCAATTTACCTATGTGTGATAGCCTGTTGGAAAGAGCTCAATCTCTACTATTTGATTATCACTTACCGGGACCTATTTGATGCTTGGAGCTATTTGTCATTAATAAAGTAATGATTTCTTTCTATTTGGACAACTTTATTGGCGAAAATAATGTTATATTATAAAGTTCAAATGAATTTCACTTTAGGGTTCTTTTAGGGTTCGAATTGCCTTAGAGAGAGGATATAAGGAGAAGGCAACCTAAAGGTGAGTATCATATATCATTTTGTCAACCCATTTTGGACATCGTTGCTCTAGAAGAGCATTTCCTCACCTAGAACGCAAACCCTAGTGCTGACAGCATATTTGTTGGGACGTAGCCTTCAACAAAATCAGATTCAAAGTTCTTATGCATACAGTTTGATCAAGGCAGAGGATCGATTTCTAGTATTGCAGTCACACTTTGCAAGCAGTGGAATTTTAGGGAAGGTGACCACTTTGGTTCAGCCTGATGTTTATTTATAGTAGCTTATGTGAGGAATTTTGGGGTGTGTATTTGCAGCAAACTGGAATTGTTTTATTGCAGCTGCTTGGGCTTTATCATTTGAACTTGTTTGACTATAGCTGGGTTCCCATTTTCAGCTGGCATCAACCTTGTTTAAAGTACATTTGTATTGGTACTATTTTGGAAAAAAATAAGACTCTGTTGGTATGGTTTTAGAATCATTTCCAAATTAGTATGTATTGCTGCATATGATTTCTATCACTTCTATTTTATCAGCTAATGTTATTTATTCATTGTAATACCTATACTTTGAAAAATACAAAAAGAAACAACATTCTTCTACAACTTTTGTCTAGCTCTATAAGATCAAAGAAAAATCTATAGGAAAATATAATTTATATAATTAAACATTATAGCAGCAGCAGAGAAAAATATCCATTTGGGATATTTGAGTGGTATCAGAGCCTTGAACCTACAAGCCTGTTGGGTTAGTTGCAAGTCAACACTATGGTTAGAATTAAAAATGGGCACTCTAAGGTTTCATCTCTATCACAAGTACAAGAAATATGCCTCCTGCTAAGGCTTTCAATGATGCAATAATGAGCAGCTACCATCAGTATCGTTCTCTTCCTAAGGAGATACAAGACATGCTTGCATTCACACAATTTATGAGTATAACAGATGTGAGGATGATTTGGTATCCAAACGTTCATATTAGCAGCAAGGAAGGAAAGAAGAATCAAAGGATAGAAAAGAAAGCATTGGGAGAGAAGATAAGTCAACAAAGGAAACAAGGACCAGCAATAACCAGCACGAGGAATTACTAGATGAAGATCTTGAGGGGGCATCAAAAGAGGATATTGAAGAGAGTCCTACTCTTCAATGGCAGTCAACATCCTTTGCTTATGGATTTACACATGTCCATAAGTTTGTTTTGGAGAGCCAACTATAGGTTGGTGAAGAGAAGATCATTGCAGCCTTGTCACATTTTGATAGTTCCCACAAGTTAGTAGAGAGCTGCATTTGGAAGATCCAACTTGAGGGAAGACATAAATGTAAAGAAGAGGCTTCATCAATCTCTGATTTGCATGTGCTTAAGACAGCCATGGAGGCAATGAAGAATAATTACTTAAACCTCCTTTCGGATAGAGATCATCTTCTTGACCTTGGTGTTATTTACTCTATTGCTTTGAGGGGGTAAGAAGAGGAGGTTGATCAGCGTGTTTCAGAACTTGTAAAGGTTAGAAAAACTTTGGGAAATTCTCAAGTAGCTCTCCACATGGCAAAAAATCAGATTGAAGAGCTGAGTAGGGAGTTGAGTTTAATCCATGCTTTACCTACAAAATCAAAAAACCTGCCTCTTGCAACAGCCCGTTCAGATAGACAACATATTCATGAGGTGAGGAGGAAGAGGATCCACTTGATGATACATTATCCAGTGATATCAGTAGTTCAATTAATACTGGGGATATACAAGATGATTCCAAAGAAGGTATAGAGGAGGATTCCAAAATTCTGAGTTTGGATAGCAGCAATTTTACTTCCCATTCTCATGAGTTTGCTCCCTATAGTCTTGAAGAAGTTGATGACATGCATTCAGTCATTGCTAATAACCCCTTTTCTGAGATACTTGTTGATTTGATTTTAGATAACCCACTTTTTGAATTGGATGATGAGGAGGCTCTTAATCTTGATGACACAAATGATATGAGGAGCTCAATCTTGGAGTATGATTGTGAAGTTGAGCATACACTTGGTGGGCCAACCACTCATGAGTTGTCCCTTATGGGCATGGATGGCACATATACTTCTGTTAAGAGGTCGCCACATGGTTTCCTTGATGAGGCAAAAACAAATTTGTTGATTGGTGACTTTATACTATTCAATCCATTGAGGATTAGTGACTATCCTAGCGGGGATCTTATGACTCATCTGAGCCTTTCACTATCTACATTAGGTTTCCAACAGTATGGGAGTGTTGGGAGGTGCCCCTATAGGTTAGTGATGGAGTGGGGAGTCTTTGTTGTTGATTCGAATTGGTTTGATAGCATGTTTGATATCACTTGTGTTGTTGGTCAGAGTTATGATAGTGAGATAGGGTGGCCATTGTTGATAATTTTTGAGAATGCAAGATATTACTCACCCATAGTTATAGTGTCCTACATACACAAAAGGTTACTTGATAGTGATGGTGATAATATGAAGTTCTTTAACATCACACACAATATGATATATGTTTGGTTATGGGACCCAGGTATTGATTTGCGAGATACATCACTTTACACAAACTTCCATATATTGTGTCATGGTTTGGAGTGTTTGGCCATTTTTGTCAAAATAGAACAGCTGGTTGTATGTTTGAGAGATATGGAAGGTCGCATGCTATGGTTAAGCATGTTATCTTGTCAGTTTCCCTAGATTGCATCAGGATCAAGGATTGTTAGTAGGGACCTCACGGAAAGGCATTGGCAATATGGGTTTGCACATCTATTTAGACGGGTTCCATATGAATATGTTAGATTTTTTTTGAATTGTTTGGAATCCAGGAATCAACATGTATAATACATTCCTCTAGTGGATTCATGGTGAGATGCTACACTTTGAAGATCATGATGTTTATATCAGAGTAGCACAATAGCTAGGTGGAGTAGTATGTTCCAAATTGATATGAGAATTCAACAACTGGTTTTTAGTATGTAGATGCAAATTGCTTGAGGACAAGCAATCTCCAGGAAGGGAGGATTTTTAATGTCCCCTTTCTAGGATGACAAAAACTTCTTCATAGATTGGCTTGCTACTGGAGTTCCCATAGGCCAATAGAGTGTGTAGGGGACTCATATAGGTCATATAGACCTAGACATGAGCTTTTTAGGCTAGTTTGGGCAGTCAACAACAAATTTCTAAGATTTAGGAGGGATCCCTAATTTTTAGGGACTGATTGGGAGTTGTCTAGGAGGCTTCTAGAGACCACTGGGGACATTTTGGAGACATTGAACGCATCTCCTATTTTTTGGAAAGAATTCGCGCTTCACTGACACACTTTGAAGATGCATACAACAAAGGAGATTCATTAGTACTCAGTAAAAGGTAGGAGGAGATTCCTACCTTTTAGAAGGTTGGGACATTTTCCAGAGTTGAGGTTCTATGACATCAACCCTTGGTCTCAATTTCAAGAGATTTGGGCGTGTTCCCTATTTTTAAGGAGTATCCCTAGATTTGAGGGTGAGACTGTCAGTTGACCAAAGTTGTCCGACATCAATCACAGGCAGGTGACGAGCTCAGTTTCATATTTCCGAGGTGTTTGGGTTGTTCTTTGGCTACTTGAAAAATATTTTAATATATTTAAATATTCTCCTCAATTAGTATTTTAATAATTTAAATAAGGCTAAGTGTTTAGCCATTTTGGAGTAATAAGGAGTTTTCTAGCTCCATCTGGATCAATTTACCTATGTGTGATAGCTCGTTGGAAAGAGCTCAGTCTCTGCTATTTAATGCTTGGAGCTATTTGTCATTAATAAAGTAATGATTTCTTTCTATTTGGACGACTTTATAGGCGAAAATAATGTTATATTATAAAGTTCAAATGAATTCCACTTTAGGGTTCTTTTAGGGTTCGAATTGCCTTAGAGAGGGGATATAAGGATAAGGCAACCTAAAGGTGAGTATCATATATCATTTAATCAACCCATTTTGGACGTCGTTGCTCTGGAAGAGCATTCCTCACCTGGAACACAGACCCTAGTGCTGAGAGCAGATTTGTTGGGACGTAGCACTCAGCAAGATCAAATTCGAAGTTCTTATGCATATAGTTTCATCAAGGTAGAAGATCAATTTCTAGTATTGCAGTCACACTTTGCAAGCAGTGGAATTTTAGGGAAGGTGACAACTTTGGTTCAGCCTGGCATTTCTTTATAGCATCTTACGTGAGGAATTCTGGGGTGTTTATTTGCAGCAGACTGGAGTTGTTTTATTGCAGCAGCTTGGGCTTTATCATTTAAACCTATTTGACTGTAGTTGGGTTCCCATCTTCTGCTGGCATCAACCTTGTTTAAAGTACATCTATATTGGTACTATTCTGAAATAAATCAAACTCTGTTGGTACAGTTTTAGAATCATTTTCAAATTAGTATGTATTGTTGCATATGATTTCTATCACTTCTATTTTATCAGATAATGTTATTTATTCATTGTAATACCTATATTCTAAAAAATACAAAAAGAAACAACATTCTTCTACAACTTCTATCTGGCTCTATAAGATCAAAGAAAAATCTATAGAAAAATATAATTTATATAATTAAACATTATAGCAGCAGTAGAGCAAATATGCATTTGGGATATTTCATGCAAAGACTTCCAAAAGTAGGGAAATTATAACTATCTTTTGTGAATTTGAGATGACAATACAAGCTACAGTCAAACCTTTTAGTCTATGTATAACCACAACAGCTCCCAGTCAAAACTTCGGCTCCAATTGCTTCTTAATCACTATGCTCTATTATTGAACACACAATAATAACATAAATCAAAGACAATAGGCACAAATTACAGTCAAAGCTTCTAATTTGCTCTATCACAATTGCTTCCAGTCAAAGCTTTGAATCCAATTGCTTCTTTTATTCACTTTTCTCTCAAATTCGTACTACACAATCAAAGTTATGCTTGCACAAGTGTAGTAGAGCTTTCTTGCATACAACAAAAGATGATTTTTACAATGAGGGGCACTCGTTTATATAGGCAAAGGAGTTGAGGAAAAGATGGAGGAAAAACTAGGAGCAACTCAAACAACTTTGACCTGGTCAAACTAACAAGATAAATTATTGGATTACACGTCATAAAGACATAAATTTTATTACATGTAATTACACATTTTGATGTAATAGATCCTCTTCATTTGGAAATATGGAAACTAAAGAAGGAAGAAGACGGTAGAGAATTAAAATTGTTGATTCTAAATGAATCAATTCAATAAATTGAGGGCAAAGGTCTTGTACTTGACGATGCAATCTCAAATGATAACATGATTGGGAGTTCGTGTATTTCGTGCCACTGCATTTATCTTGATAAGCATGGTGTTTCGTCTTTTGATAGCCTCTAACTCTCTTTGATAAATTGTCCATTATCATTTGGAATCTTGATGTGATCAAGCTTTTTCTTGTTGAAGTTGTCGTGAATTGTCCTTTGTCGATCAGCACAAACTAGAATCTTTGACACTTTGAAAACTTTCTTGATGGTGTCTAAATGTAAACTCGAACAAACTTTCTATCCACACCTTTAACCCTTTTTTTTCTTATTCTTATTTTGAAGCAAAGTGCTTGGTGCATTCCCACACAAACTCAAGTTCTCGGACAATCATTGAGAAAATGGACACTAAATGAGTTACTGTTTCTTTGATTCGAAGCACGTCTTCTTTATTGGATGTCTTCACTCTTTATAGAAATTTTGGCATATCTTGACTTGCTGCAACATCAAAGTTTCAATGGGATTGAATCCATCATTGGAAGATATGGATTCTAACTCCATAAGAATATTGGCATAATGGATCTTTGAGGAACAGTATATTGGGAGTATTGATTAGATACACATGGAACATATGCAATGAATAAGATGTGATTTGGAAAGTACATGCGGAGGGCTAACATGGGACTTCCGAGGATGGATGACATGTGAGCAATGCTAGGTTTTTGTGGGTATGGCCGAGAATGCAAGTAAAAATGCATATGGATGTGTGCAAATGGTGACTATGGTGTTTAAAAGAGTGACTTTTTACTTAAATTAGGTTCTCAAGATGCAATCGCATGTAAAGTGATTTACATGTAATCATGACTTGATACAAACATGTAATTAGGTTCAAAGGATGAGATCACATGTAAGCGGGTTTGGAAAATAGGTTTATATGTAAATGCATATGAAGGATGGAATTACATGTAAATGCAAATGGAAGATGAGACTACATGTAATTACAGATGGAGAATGAGATTACATATAATTGTGGATGGAGAATGAGATGCAATGTGCTATAACATGTAATGATAGGTGTGGAATAAAATGATGCACTTGCATGAAATGGTGAAAGGTGGAGTGAAGTGAAACGTGCTCAAGTTCTTGGGAAAGAACTTGCAACTTCTTCCAAAAGAAGAAAAATGAGAAAGCAAGAAAACAAACAACAAAAACAAGCACAAAGAAAAAAAAAACTCAAACATGTCAACAAGCAAGTTGTTTTCATGTGCAAATTCAAAATTGGAATTTGAGGAAATTCCAAACACTTACAAATAAATGTTTTCATCCTATTTAAAGAGAATTTGCACTTTACGTGGCATACGTTTGGACAAATGTACAATAACAAGCCATGATATGCATCGAAATAGAAAGATAAGCATGAATTGATCAAGAATTTTGAAAATGTCCACTTACTTGGGGATCAAAGAACCAAAATAGCAAGAATCATAGACTTTGAAGACCAATTCTCCTTCAAATCTAGATTCTCAAACAATAATTTGACTTATTCCATGCTTGCATTCAACAAATATTAATGAGCAATGAAGTGTCAAATTTGACATGAGAATGTCAAAAATGTGGTCTCCAAAGACAATAGCATGCATTAAAACTCAAAAACAATCTCTATTGATCCAAATGCATGGGTTGGAAATGCTATTTTTTGAGTTTTTTTAATAAAATTGAGTCTTTCTCATGCTAAAATATGGGTCGTTTTTGCAAAAATGTGCCCAAAATATGCATGTATTTGAGTCATTTTTTGTTTGGAACTTTGGAATGCAAAAACGTCTTCCCCAAATGCATATACATGGAACCAAATGCAAAAATGTGGCTTCAAAATGCTTAAAAGTGGATAAAAAAACCCAATTCTCTGGGCGTTTTTAGCAAAAACGTGATTCATAAAAGGCATGAAATGAAGCTTTTTTGACATCTGAAGGCAAAAATGTGTTCTTCAATTATATATATATATATATATATATATATATATATATATATGGATTGAAACCTAAAAATGACTTCTTTTTGAGCCAAAAGTGATCAAAACAGCCCCAAATCTGGACGTTTTTCACAAAAACGTGCCTCAAAAATGCAAAAACCTGGTTCATTTTTGTTTTAGATATGCAATATCATGACCCCTAAATGCATGTATATGCATTAAAACTCAAGATATCCCCCTCTTGTGATGGATTTCAAGCCATTATATGGGCAATCTAAGCATTTCTGATGAAAAATGTGTTCTTGGAGGAGGAAAACATCGAGTTTTTTGCCCTTGAATCTTCAAGTTTGGGTTTTATGAGGGCATATGCATGTATTAAAAAAAAATCACACCTTTGGAAAAAGATTGCATGTTTTAAAATATGTATAAGAGTCACCATTCAAATCGCACCTTTTGGATACAAGTGCATGTTTTTAAAAACACATGTAATGGAGTCCATAAGCAAAATTGCACCTTTTGGATGCATATGCACATATTAAAATTTGCTCACAAATGACACTTAGTGCAAAATCACACCTTTTGGGCGTCACTGCATATTTTAAAATACTCAAATAAGCATGCCTCACCTTTTGGGAGTCATTGCACATTTTAAAACACGTGTAACGACATGTTTTATGTGTTTTTAAAATTGCTTATTCAAAATCACACCTTGTTGATGCAAGTGCATATTTTGATGCAAATGTGCTTGTAGACATGTTATGCACAACTTAAGTGATGAATTAAACACATGTCAATTTAATTTTTGAAGAAATATTACTCAAATGGGTCATAAATAATATTTACACTATATAGATAAATATATATTGTGCAAATATCAATTTAAAAGTAATATTTACTAAGATGTTTTGAATTAAAACTCAACAATTAAATCAAACTATATAATTAATATAGTCACTTAAGCAAAAAATTGAAAAGCAACTCAACTTTAAAATTTAAAATAAAGTGCTCTATAGTTACTTTAGGTGAAAAATTGAAAGGATAAAGCAACTTAAAAACATAACATAAAGTGAATTTATTTTATATTTTTCAAAAAATGAATATCTTGTAAGAGCACCCATCTCCTCTATTCAGAGTGTCAAACCTTTCCAAGGTCTTCGTCAAATTTCACCCATGCATAACATTTGCTAGATAGTTTAGTTGCTAATAAAGACTAAAATGCAAGGTCAAGTCAAATACCAAATGGTTTTAACTTTTGACTATGGTTCATGGGCACATCTAGTTCCTAGGTTAGGGTAGGTGTGTTTGCATGTTTGTTTTAATATTTTAAGTCCTTAGGATCCTTTAGAAAGGTCCTAGTAAGGGAAGAATGCGCTTGATGCATACTTTGAAAAAAGTTGCATTCTGCCCCAAAAATTGCTTGATAACTTTTTCAAAAAGTTGTCAACTTTTGTAATTCAAACTCCCAATGGTCACAACCCTTCAAAATCAATTGGCATAGTTGGGAAAGGTCTTCATATAGCCCTTACAAGCAGTGGAAGTCAGATTATTGTACTTGAGCATTTTTATCAATAAAAATCCCTATTTTCCCTATAAAACAGCAGCAAAATAGATGTGTATGGATTGGTAAGGATTGGCAAGTCTAAATGATTATTTGATTTGGATTCCTGGTTGAGTTAGGAGAACAATGCAATTTATTTGAAGCCTTAAGTTCTCTGAGTCAACAGATATTGAAGGATCTCTACTGGGTGCACCAAATTTACTATTTCAATTGGTTGTTTTTGTTGGTGTAAATACATATTTACTATTTACACTTTACTTAAGTTTACTCAGGTTAGTGCATTATTTAATTATTTATTAGTTAGTCACTTAGGAGTATGCAAACTCTTGTGAGTTGTCATGTTAACAACACAGGAGTTAGCACTCTAATTATGCACATGGTGTCTACAACATAAGAGTTAGCACTTTATTTGAGCACATGGTGTCTACAAGATCTTTACACATGAGACACCTTGTCATACTTATCCTCTCATTGAGGCACGTATATTCATGCACAATGGAGGACGTGTGCTTAGTTGTCATGCTTATCTCCTAGTTCTTTCTAGAACCATTCTAGATGCATCTTAGAGGCCTTTATATACAGACACTCCTAGTGTGTATGTACATGTTTTGAGATATTGAATCTCATATTGATCATACTCTTTTGGTCTACTGTTGTGCTTGTGCTTTAGTTCTTTGATCTTGGGTGATTTTGCCCTAAGGCAAATTCTTACAATTTTTAGCAAAAATGCCCTAACTTGCAATTCCACCCTTGAAATTCCTTGTTTCTTTGGGGAATGCAAGTTAGGACCATGTATTTTAAGATTCCAAAATCTTGGAGCATGGGGATTAGACCAATTTTTGCACTCGAGCCCTAATCAAACATTTCTATGTGTTTGGCAATGTCTAGAGTGAACTGAAGTAGCAATAGCACTTTGGGGGTGGATAGAACCAAACTATTTGGTGGATTGTGGTCTCTAATTGATCCCTTCATGTATCCCAGTAGATTCGGTAGCTTGAACAATTGTCTAGTTAGTACTTCCTTTGCAAACCTAGCAATTAGGCCTAATTGTGGAAATTGTTGCATTTTCGGTAAGGAGGTCATCTGACCAGTCTGGAATCTGAAAGTTTGGGATCTTATACATCTTCCAAAAGGGTATCCGTATCTAGAGTTTGTTTCCTAGATCCTTTGGAGTATTTTCAAGCTAAAACCTAATTACCTTGTTGATAGGGCTAATTGGGGCTCCTAGGCCTAAAAAGCAATATTGCTATTTTTGATCTTTGGGAACGAGATAGGCAGATCAAACCCACCAGTTTGAGTTAGATAAGTATTTTGGAACCTTTCCACTCCCCTATAAACTCGTAGATTCCATTCTCAAGCAAGAACCTACTACTTGGAGATTTTGAGCTTTAAGGCGTAGTTGTGCATTTTTGGTGTCTAGGCCATGTTTGTGAGCAAATTTGTTTCAATGGTGTAAAGCCCTCTCTTGACTCCATTTCGGGGTGTTTGAAGTGTTGTAAGGCCACAACACATCATTATTGTTGTTTAAGGGAGAGCTCTGCATCAAAATCTCAACTTCAAAATATAACATGATATTTTAATTCATGTAGTTGCACCTAGAAAGTCCACTTTTTGGGCACTAGAATGGTCATATCTTTTGATTGCCAACTCCGATTAAGCCCTAAGATAGATCGAATCAAAGGGAAAACCGAAAGCAATAACTCAAGCAAAACCAAAGGACCAAAAGCTAACAAACACACTCAAAAACGAGAAAAAGGATGTTGAAGGCTTCAAAAATCAAGCATAGGCTCAACAACCAGAAAAATTAAAAAGACTTGACGAAAACCTTTAGTAAAAGGATTCATTATATCAATTAGGGTCGATTGATTGATCAATACTAACCAGCTAAATAATGAACTAAACTCAGAGAAATGCGAAACTAAGTTGAAAAAGTTTTGTACTGTTACTTATATTTTGTGGTGACAAAATGTAGGATAACATGTCCGACCAAATATACTTGGATTCCATGCCCTGAATAGAGTCCTACAAAGAAGACTAACCTCAGAGTTCTATTACACTAATCTAATCACAACATCACCATGCTTGAAATGGTGAAGAAGTCTAATGGTATCCATCAAACCTACAATGCTAACCTTGTCACCACTTGGATCCCAATATAAATGAAACTCGCATCCATCCATCATAAGGAGGTTAGAATATCTAGAAGCATCTACTCCACTAGATCCCATGCTACACTTTGTTAGTGCTCCTTAGATGTGTTGACTTTGCAAGTAGTCCCCCAAAAACTTGTAATGACTAACTCCTATTGAAGATGGCATATACCCATCCCACAAAAGACGGTATAATCTAGGAACCAATTCACATTGACACCTCACCAAGTCCTCCACGCGTGCATCAAAAGAAAAATGATGAGTGCTCCTCACTATGTAGTTATGGTAATAAAAGGCTCCTATCTTTGTCCATGGCTCATCACTAACAACTCAAGAATCAAAAGATGGCTCTAATCTCTGACCCTAAACAACTAAATGGGTAGGGCCTCTAATGAATCTCTCAGGAAACCCAACCACAAAATCTCTGTGAAAGAGCATTCTAGTCATAGTATCTACAATTTCTCCCAACAAATGTTGAATGCTATTAGAACCTCAATTGAAAGTAGAAAAAGTGACCCTAAACGGTCCCTCCTAAAACCTTGGACTCTCAAGCAGGTATTCAATAAACGAATCCGTGTAGTAAAAACAATAAGGGAGAATCAACCTATCCTCTAGCAACCCTCAACTAATCACTCTGACTATATGTCACAAGTTATCTAGCACCATCGGCTACCTAGCATGAAGTAATTGATTCACTTCTAGGAGAGGGAAACAAATCAACATAACAGCCATACTCCCAACTAGATGACACTCTCTAAATATCCCATGAAGATGATTCAGTAGCATCCTGTACTAACAAAACTCTTCAAGGATCCACCATAGCCACACAAGAGCTATTAGTAATTTGACTTACATCATTTGTCATAGTATTGACCTCGAGAGAACCTGATGCAACAAGTAGATCTCTAGCAAAGTACTCATCCCAGCTAAGACTATCGCACCTATATCACCAATGGATGTAGCCATATCTTCACTAAAACCCATGGATATCAAATCGTCACCAACTAGCAATGTGGAAAACTATATTATATTTGCAGATGGTGAAGACTGCACTCAACTCAACTTTGTGATAACCTCATCTCAACTATGACTATGACTCCTGAAAGGGAAACTGTGTGCTCTCCAAAGAATCTAAAGTCGCCCTAACTAATGGGTAAGCTCATCCACCTCATCTTCATTTCCTCTCAGTGCATCACAGCAAGTGCAACCCCACTTGAGAAGGTAGTTTTGTCAACCAATAACTACAAAGGGAATTGTTTCATTATCCTTATGGCTTCTCGAAGGGTATGAGACACTTTAAGGGAAAGACTACCATTACTATGCTCATTTGTCATGGGGGTACCTCAACAATAGGTAGCTAACATTTGACGAGAAATATCAAACTTTTCAATAGTTGTGGTAATCTGCTACACCTTTAGTTGCCAACCAAATAGTATATCTGAAATCCATGACTCCCAAGCCAACTCTCTGACCCATAGCCAGCACAATGATATAAGGTTGTATCTACACCACTCACCTCATAAAAAGTAACATCATGTGTTCTATCATTAGCACACACATCAACAATCTAGGTACTACTGCTAAGAACCTTAACGAATGGCTCAATAGATAAGGAATAAGTTTGATAATATGCCAAAATCTTCGGACCCTTACACTTCAAATCTATTTGTATGTCCATTCAAAGCCAAATCCTGGGACTCGTTGGCATCAAATAAATTTTCTGATTTGTTTGCTAGGGTTCGAGATGAAAGATTAGGCTTGCATTAAATGAGTCTACAACAACCAATTTATCATTAGTACCTTTTTCCTGAGTACTTCTAGGTAACATCTCACTGGTACCATCTTGCATATGTGTGAACACCTTTGTATCATGCTTCTACAATAAAATTCAGAATTTTTATGACTTCACTTTTTCGTGCAATTCTTGTAATATAATGGATTCAATATCACGACCACCCCCACAACACTTTTTGGGCTTACCATGACTTCCAATTCTTCATCATGAAATATTGTATGCCCAACATTTTTCTTAATATAAGTCTGATTATAACCCTCTATAATATCAGCAGCATGCTGGTTACTAGTTAAAAATTCAATGTCTAGATTACTAGACACATCACGAGCAGAGACCTCTTATTTCTCTTTCTTTTCATCTTGGGCTGTAGACCTCTTAAAAATAGAAGTTATAAACAGTGCTAAGTTGTCTATGGTTTCCGAGTTTGAAAGCAATTCATCCATCTTTTTTTATTTTTCTTAATCTTCTCTATGTTTTTTATTATGGAATTTGACTACTTCCTAGAAATAATCATGTTATTTAATTGGTTTCCCTATTTAATAGATTTCTTGGGTTTTTCCATAGCAAAAACAACAACAAGAATGTTGGTCACTCAAATCAAACATGTGAGCTCAATGATTTCCACCCCGAACAAGAAGGTAGGAAACTGCTCTGATACCACTACAAAAACCCCAACTACTAAATTTACCACTATAATATCCCTTAGTAAATCTGACCCTGGAATATAAATCACAGCTTGCTGGTAATGCCAAGATGAGTGCTTCATTTTTCTCCAGATGGAGGGGTTTAGTCCATCGATAAACCATCATTTCTTTAATTCATCTGATGGTTTGTTCTTTAGCCTCCCTATTAGTTCTTTCAACCTCTAGCGATAGATTCAAGAAGTTTCATTCTTTCCTTGATGTGTATTGTATATTTCCACCACAACTTTGTCACCATCTCTTAATAACTTGAATTCCACCTCAAATGCCTTCCTTACGTTGACCCATGTTGCCTTTTGTGTGACTAGAAGGTCTCTATAACAGTTGATTGTTATGCCTCATAAAACGGCAGGAAGAGCTTTTAGCTAATAATCCTAATCTTCTAGCCCTATGGCCTCCCAAATAGTTGAGCATGTTTTACAATGTCACATAAGGTATTATGTTCTTTCCCCGTAAATTTCGGAAGTTTTTGTTTGTCTGGTGTTTGTCATCCTTCTTCCTGTATTTTGAAGGTTTTCTCCTTGGGGGTTCCCTTCTTGCCCTCCAGACACCCCTCCAGTGGTGTTATTGGGCTGTAATTCTTCTCCTCTATTGCCTTCTGCTATTTTTTGGTGGTATCGGTATTACCACCATCCCAAGGTCTTCATCTTTGTTTGTCCTATGGTTATCTTGTTAGAAATGCCTAATCCTTTTATTCTACGTACTGTATTTTCGAATAGATCGGCTATCTCTCCCTCTACACTTATTTCTTCATCTATGTTGTTGGAGTCTTGAGAGCTCTATCTCTCTCAATTCACTTTCCTAACAATCAGTTTCCTTGTTCCCTATCATGCCAATTGTTGGTTCCTCCTTAATGGTGCTTCTTACTGGCTGCCCTTCCTGCTAGTACTTGTTGTCAGTCATGTAAATGTTATAATCTTGTTGGGCTTGATGGGTAAGATTTGGCAATCTTTGTTGCCCTTCCCCTTGTTGTGTCAATAAGGATCGCCTTGCCTACTCTTCATTATCCTCCAAGTGAGTTTCTTTCTGGCATCTCCTATCTTTATTAGGAAGGAGGGGCATTAATTACTAGATCAAGAGTTCATTCTGCGGTTACTTGTGACTCTAGGTTCCTCCTCTTTGTGGTTTCTTTCATAAAATCGTTGTAGCACTTGCTGCCTTCCATGCTCCCTTTGGATAGCCTCTCTTTGTTTTTCCACTTCCACCAACCTTTGTACAAGCAACTTTGGAAGACTCCCAAGGAGCCCCGAGGAGATCGTACACAACTCCGTTCACTATGAGTTCGGTCTGTACCGTGCCAATGGGGAGAGCCCTCTGCTCTTGTTGTACGTATTGGTCTACTGCCATGTCCCACACCTGAACAAGATCCTCCATTAGTTGATCGTCTCTCATAACTTCCTCTTCCTCAATGTCACTATCAGTTATCACTATTTGTTGGTCAAAAGGTTGGCCCATTATGCTTCCATCTTCCCCCTGTCTACTTAGACCTTGCATTTGTACTAGGCAATGACACCACAAATGTTATCTACCAAAATATGGCAAAGTATCGTGCCAGTTATGGAAGTGCTTATATGCCTGATGTGGAGAAGCTCCTATCCCAAGTATGGAAGCTATACACAGAAACTTGATACCAATGCAATCATAATACTTTAACAATAATAGAATATACAAAGTACACAAAAGTAGCAAAATACGTCTTTATTGATTGTGTGAAGGAATTGCATTATTAGTATTACCAATGTTCCCAATCATACCATACCATTCCAATTCCCAATGAACCCTACACATATCACTCCTCTTGGTTACAAGAACCAGCTGTTGTAACTTTTGGTACATGTGCTTTCCTAACAACTATATCAAATACCTTAATTACTTTATTATGGCCTACTTGTGTCCTCTGGCATAATTGTTGGAAATAGACGTTTGTGTCCTACTCACAACTTTAATATTGGATAGATGCATCTGGCCCTATCCAAACTTGTAAGACATTAGATTAGAGTGTTGATACTATCCTTAGTAGATGTGTATACCCCTATTCTTCAATAAAAGTCATATATGGATGATCCTCCTGAAGAAGCATTGTGAGGCAAGTTCCAATTTCGATGTCATGAGTAGATGTGTATGCCCTCACTCTTCCCTTGTTAATCCACCTATTCCCATTTGGAAATGATGTAATAAAGGGTGTGTTAGGAATATTGTATCATTCCTATAGGTTTTTTAGTGTCTTTAGGATATGTACTATAACGTTTGTTAAGTTGTTTATTGATGTAAATGTTTGTCATGAGTGATTCCAGGAGATCTCTGATGATAAAGGAGAACATTAAAATCAGCATTATGTATTGTTGAACTAGAGAAGAGGAATAGGAATGTCACATTTTGTCATGTCCCCATAATTATAAGATTTAATAATAAAATTAAAAAATAAATAATAATAGAATTAATAATAATAAATTGTATTTTATTCTTATCTATTATAATTATATGAAAAGATTAGTAACAATCAATTTATTATAATGTCCCTATTGAAAAATAAGAATTGGCGATAAGTAATAAAAATGAAAATGAACATATAGATGTAATTTTCTAATGAATGAGCTATAATAAATAAATAAATAGAATATATAATTATGCTATATTGTCTTATGATATATATAAATGAATAAATAAATAATATGATTATTATTATATTATAATATAATAGAATAAAAAATCTTAAATAAATATCAAATTAATATAAATAAATAAAAACTTATTATTAATCAAATGAAGAGATATGACCATTCAAGATATGTATGTGATATAAAGGAAGGAAGAAGCATCAAGGAAGATATCATGGGGGCATCGCAGATATTTTCCAGATACTGAACCAGCATTTAAATAAAGCTATTTTGCAGACCATTGCAGGAGTACCGATATGAAATAGGAAGGAGGTCCGGCAGTCAAGGAGCATCAGAAAGAATATTACAGGGATGCATAATTGGAGTGTCTCGTTCATGCCAATTGAAATCAGTATTAGGGAGTCAAGGGGAGAAGTTCCGATTAATAGGTTGAAGGCAGACTGTTCGCAGCATTTAAAGAGGTCATCAAAATGATACAGAGTGGGTGAACAATAAAAGGAAAATAGGAAGGACATACGCAAGTCATCGCACAATCAATAGGGACAGATTACCTTCGTTCAAGCTGCTCCAGAAATAGTATCATGAGGAAATTCATCAATGGGCAATTGATAATGTTATATGGCGTCAACCAAGAATATATGTTGGAATAGATATATACAGGCAAAGTATAGAAGGCTTTCTGAGATCTTCTACAGATATCAAGCGCTAATCATTCGAATAAATCAAATCTCAATGAAGTAATTCCTTGTCATCGGGTCTGTCAAATCACCATGGCTGCAGAAATAATGCATGGCATACAGTCGGGCATTCATCCTAATTACCAAAACAATAGTGGGTCAACATGAATCTACAGTAAACTACGGTGGCAAGGACATTATAATCCCAGTGTAAGGGACATTTTTTGGCAGTGTTGAATCTAACGACTGATGAAATAAGGACTATGCACGTCAATTAATATGTTATACTGGTCAATGAACAAACTAGAAAAATTAGAAAATGTCATTCAGTGCGGGTTCAAATAGCGTATTCCTTCTAGCACGTAAGCTGCAAGATTCATAATAACCCTCTTATACGCAGCGAACTCTAATCTTTCATATAGTTCCAAACATCATTGTACTCAGGTTCCAACTAAAACACTACTGCAGTAACTTAGAAAAATGAAAAATGAATCAGATACATGATTTGGATACCAAGCACATCAGATATAAGTTTACAGATTGTAGGAGAAGTAATCCCTTGTGGATAAGGAATTCTTATTACATGAATAGAGAAATGTCATGCAAGGAACGTAGCATGAACATTACATAAATAATTAACATTGGAGGAGAAATGATTATAGTAAAACTTTAGTCTCCATATATCCATCACTATGACAGATTCAATCCCATCTATATAAGATGTACATGTATTAGAATGGGTCCTCATCAGAGATAACTTACATTTGACATTGAGATAGCCAATATTGACACCAATATATTTTTGTGATACCTATTTATAATTCCTATTGAATACATACAATAGCCACAATTAAGGAGTAAATATAGAAAAGTTCTTGTAAAGTAATATATTAGGGCAAAACGGTAAACCAACTAGGAAAGGGACATTACACATTTTAGGTATTCTATGAGAAAAGAAAGCAAGTGATGCTCATTAACCATTGTTCATACCTGATTGTCAACAACATTTGCACTTCCTGTAGAAAAGCCTCCAATAGTTGCCAAAGCATGCCCCATACCAGCAGTTATAATATCAACTTTTTCAACCTGCAAGTGCACTAGAATTAATAGCTGTGTCCATTTGAAAAACAATTGAACAAATCAACAAGTATCTTTGGATGAATCTATTAGTGGATTTCAAAATATACCGGTATTCCATAATGTTCAGTGATACCTCTACCAGTTTTACCCAGCACACCAAATGAATTGCTTTCATCTATCAATACACGGAACTTATATTTTTCTTTCAATTTTATAATTTTATCCAAGGGTGCCATCTGACCTGAATTCTGCAACGATAGAAATTAAAGATATTTATATTTTGGCATCAGTAATTAGAAGAGTGACTGTCCAACAAGCTAAATTGAGAAGACAAATTTAATCAAGCTGATCTGCATCCATTACAACATTGTGAACAGAAGTAAATAAGGAAAAATTATATTAATATCCACAGATAGAAAAGAAGGTCAAAGAGACTCAAGAGTACAGCAGCAGAGATGACATTAAAGAACAATGAAAACCCATTGTTACCAACATGAATAAACTAAAATGCACTATTTAAAGAGCCTAGCTCAGGAGGAGGTGTACTCGAAATGGGTAAATACTAAGTACTGTAATGTTCCTCGCTAGGATATCTTGGAGTTAAGGGACACTTAACTTGAATTCTTTATGCTTATCATGAATTTGAATAACGTATACCACTATAAACTCATGTACTTGAAAGCCAGTGGCATATTAAGTGACTAATATCAATGCCACTTGTTATCTCTGATTAAGAAAATTAGATGTATCCTTAATGAGTTGATATTGTAAAAAAATTTGCACTCAGTGCAATGATCGTTATGATCTCTGCTATGTTCAATATGGCAGATTTATATGTGAGTTGATCTTCTATTACAGTCGCTTATTGCAACAATATTTTTATTCCTGATGTAATTCTTAAAATGCATACAGTGGAATGTCAGAGAATATTGCTTATAGTGATAGGATTATTGTCTCAGATATGGTCCTACAATTTGTGCAATGATTGATACGGTAATATCTCTTATAGCGACATAATTGCTATCTCAGATATGGAGTTATAACTTGCAACGTGTCTGATGCTATTTCTGATTCTTCCTCGCAACCAATGGTACTGTCCCTGATCTTCCTTGATATGTGTTGGCCAAATAGGCAAGTGCTCTAAGAGAAGATCTAAGAAGAAATAAATTATAATCTGATTCTTTTGTATCCTAAAATCTGCATATGAAAGCTTCTATAATCTGCACTCACTTCTCCTTATGATTCTTCATACATTCTCATAAATCTGCATATATCTTTCACTGCGAATCTGAACATATTTCATGTTTTACTTTTCTTAGCCTTCTAAATTTGCTCTATATCCGCTCACAAATCTACTATATAATTACTCACAAATATGTATGCGTGTATGTATCTTCACTGTGATATTCTATTATTGCCTTTTAAATCCAATACAACCTTATATGGGTGTATTTTATGTACTTTCCTAACTGCTCCTATTAGATGCCCCCTGAATCGGTGTTTCAATTCTCCTTCCCTACCTTCTCACATATTGGGAAGGAGGCAACCTTATAGAGGGAGGCATCTATCCAGGGAGATGTTTCCTTTCATTTCCTGAACTTAGTTTCTTTAATAGAAAATGTGCTCAATAGAAAATGTGCCACCATTAAATGGGGAGCAACATAACCATATTGGCTCCTTAAAGTTGGTTTTAATATTTGTTTTAAGTTCTTTAACAACTCTTTTGAATTGTACCCTTCCATTGCAGAAAATATCTTAGTATAATGTAGATATATAACTTGGCTTCAAAAAATAGCCAAGGACAAAGGATCTGACAAGAAGTGTGTTGTCTTGCATTTTGTCATCACAAAATGGAGGCAATAGTACAAAACTTTTCAAATTTAGTTTCACATTTCTCTAAGATAACTCATTATTTGATTGGCAAAAATTGATCAAACAATTATCACCAATCCATATAATGAATCTTTTTACTGAAGTTCTCATCAAATTTTTAATGTTTTTAAATGTGTTAGCCTATACTTGATTTTTAAGGCATCCAAAGTCCCTTTTGCATTTGTAAGTGTTTGTTTGGATAGTTTTAATGTTTTGATTTTCTTCAAACTCTTGCTTTCGATCATTCCTTCTACTTGAGATATCTCAGGGCTTAATCAGAATTGTTAGTCACAAGATATTAAGGATTAAGTGACCAAAAGGTGGGTTCTGCAACTTCCATTACATATTTGAAATATTGACCTTATATTTTAATGTTGAGTTGCACTTCTTGAAATATGACTTAAAATCATTTTCTATTATGTTTGTAAGTTACTTTTTTATTTTAAATTTATAATTTACGATTTAAGTAATTATAGTGCACTTTATGTTATATTTTCATATTGAATTGCTTTTTTATTTATCACTTAAGTGAGACTTAAGCACTTTATAGTCTATTTTGATATTGAGATTTACTTTAATGCTTTAACTTAAAACAATTCAATGAAATTTCATTAGAGTAAATATGCAATGGACTCTTTAAATTGAGATTCACTAAAGTGAATCAAATAGACATGTGCTAAATAGAACACTTAAGTGATGCAAGTCCATTACATGTTATTTTTTAATGAAAAACATGTATTTGCCCTTGCAAACCACGATTTTGGTCTTTGCATCCAAAATGCAATAATATAATGGCATCCAAGAACAATGATTTGTCAAAGAAATGAAATACATGTGTTTTTTAAAACATACAATGCATCCTTCAAACCCCAATTTTGCTCTAGGTATCCAAATGCATGCATTTGCATTACATGCAATGCCTTCTTCAAACCACAACTTGCCAAAGGGATGACGTTTTGAGCAAAATGCACGCATATGCATTACATGTAAACGTATTTGTAATCCATGTTTTGCCTTAGAGAGGTTATTTTAAACATGTAATGACTACTCTAAACCATGATTTATGCTTGAACATTAGAACTTAGGCATTTATATTACATATTTTTAAATATGGATTTGAGTTTTCAAACCCCGATTTGAGTCTAAAAGGAAAAAGATGCATATTCATGTCTTATCCAACACATGTAATGCCTTCCTCAAACCCCGATCTAGACTTTTGAAGCCAAACGTTGCATGCATTTGGCCCTCCAAAACCCGATTTTAGCTTCAAATATACTTGTCATTGCATAATTTTAAATATGCAAAACATTTGGAGAACCCCAATTTCCTTAGAGAAACATTTACAAACACTTTGTTGCTCTCTCGTGCACATGTAATAGGGCATTCAAACCACGATTTGTGGAAAATTTCGTCATTTTGTGATATGTAAAGCAATCCAAGAACCATGTTTTGCCAAGGCATTGGAAGGGAAAGACATTTGCATCATTTCATGCAAATGTAATGCAAGTTTCAATCCACAATTTGCCTTGAAGAGACATTTTCAAACATGCAAATCACTCCAAGACGTGAGATCTGCAGTTAGGAAGGCATTTGCAATATTATATACATCTAAAAATCACAATTTGGAGCTAAGGTTTGAATTTTTCAAAGGCATTTGATCCTTACATGCAAATACACTTGTGAAACCTGATTTTGGAGAGAACAAGTTCATTCCAACTTCTTCTTCCTCCAAATTTTACTCTTTACTTTCCAAGTAAATGTAAGATTTCAGTTTTGCTTGTATTTCTTGATCAATTTGCTTATTTTTTGCATTCTTTTGCTCTTTATCATCGATTTGTTTGAATGTAGTTTAATAAGTTTAAAACTCTCATTTCTTGCAAATGCAAATGGCTCTTCAATTAAAAAATGAATTTGCATTCATGATTGAAGTGTTGAATCTTATCAATTTGTGTCAAAGCAAGAGATTTGTTTTTCTTTTCTTTTCTTCGTTTTTGTAAATACTTTGTGTGCTTATTTTTGTTTTTGTTTTCGGTTTGTTTGTGAAGAATAGTTGGAATTTTTCCTCAAAGAATGCAAGTATCCTGCATGCTTTCATCTTCCATATTCAATCCATCTCCAAAATATATCCAAACTTCGTATTCCCAATAGGTAATCACACTTTCAAAACCTGGTTACATATTTACACAAGGTAAAAATGATGAGTTTTTCACCACATGTAAACACATCTCCAAAACACAATTTTGGTAAAAACTCACATTTTTAAACATAAAAACTCTCATCCTACACACATTCATATGCTTCGAACTTGCATTCTTAGCCATTCAAAGAAAAGTCATGTTTTTTGTACATGCAACCTGTTGTCCTACATTTTGTCACCGCAAAGTGTAGGTAACATTATGAAACGTTTTCAACTTAATTTCACATTTCTCTGAGTTAGTTCATTATTTAATTGGATAAAATTGATCAAGCAATCAAGTCCAATTTGTGTAATGAACTCTTTTACTGAAGGCTTTTGTCAAGTCTTTTTTGTTTTTTAATTTGTCGAGCCTATGCTTGATTTTTGAAGCCTTCAATGTCCTATTTCTTGTTTTTGAGTGTGTTTGTTAGCTTTTGGTCTTTTGGTTTTGCTCAAATCATTGCCTTCAATTTTCCCTTCAATTTGGTCTAATACTAGAGCTTAATCGGTCTTGGTAGTCAAAAGATATGATCATTTTAGTGCCCAAACGTGGACTCTCCAGGTCCAACTTGACAATTTAAAATATCATGTTATATTTTAAAGTTGACATTCACTTTTTGAAGAATATAATGTTTTTAAGTTACTTTATCACTTAAGTGACTATAGTGCACTTTATGTTATATTTTTATTTTGAGTTGCTTTTTAATTTTTCACTTAAAGTGACTAATTTAACTATATAGTTTAATTTAGTTTTTGAGTCTTAATTTGAAACATTTTTAGTAAATATTACTTTTTGAATGATATTTGCATGTTATATATTAAACCATATAATGTAAATATTATTTATGTCCCAATTAAGTGATACTTCTTCAAAAAATTATTGAACATGTGCTTAATAGCTTATTTAAGTTGTGCAAACATGTCTTTTAACCCATTTGCATGTAAAATATGCAAAGGCTCGAAGAGAATACGTTTTGAACTAAAGGCATGCAAATGTTTTTAACTTAAAATATGCAATGGACCTCCTAGAGTGAGCTTATGCATTTGCAATTTTTTAAAATATGTAATGCCCCTCCAAGAGTGTGTTTGGATCTTTAAGACATATTGCATATTTTTAAAACATGCAATGGCACTAAGAGAATGCGTTTTTACATGGGCAAGTTTTATTACATGTTTTAAAATATGTAATAGCACTCTAAGACTTTGTTTTATGTTGGGTGGATATTTTGCAACCGATAGTTTTAGGTAAAATCCAGTTGCAAAATAGGACGATCAATCATAGCATGTGAGATAGAGTCTCTCCTACCTTAAAAGGAAGATTCACCCTTCTCACCGTTCCTTGGATCAACTCAAGGTAAGCAAAAAGTTGAAAGATTTTGTAAGGGACGTTACCAATATTCTTTCCTCTTCTCTTTTAGAAAAGAATCCACTTACCTGCGGAGCAAGTAATGGGCAAGATGAAACCTCAAACTACACTTCTATCTAAAGTTGTAAACAGTGATACCGATAAAGTAACACTAACTCAAAGGCTGGCTAAAAGCGTACCAGTTTGGCTCTAAGTCCTATTTTAACCTATTCTATAAGAATAACCTCTACCATTGGGCAAAAAGAGTTCCAAAAGTAGAGAATTTTAACTATTTTTTGTGAATTTGAGATGGTAATACAAGTTACAGTCAAAGCTCCTAATCTATGTATTGCCACAACCGCTCCCAATCAAAGCTCTGGCTCCGATTGCTTCTTAAATCACTATGCTCTATTATTGAACACACAATAATAACATGAATCAAAGACAATAGGCACAAATTATAGTCAAAGCTTCTAATTTGCTCTATCACAATTGCTTCTAGTCAAAGCTTTGAATTCAATTGCTTCTTTTATTCACTTTTCTCTCAAATTTGTACTACACAATCAAAGTTATGATTGCACAAGTCTAGCAAAGCTTTCTTGCATACAACAAAAGATGATTTTTACAATGAGGGGGCACTCCTTTATATAGGCACAGGAGTTGAGAAAAAGATGGAGTAAAAAGTGGGAGTGACTCAACTAACTTTGACTCGGACTAAGTAATGATAGAAATTATTGGATTACATGCAACTCGCATTACATGTAATTACACATTTTCATTTAATACATCCTCTTTAATTACAAGCATGAAAGAAGAAGAAGAAAGATAGAAGAGAATTGAAACAATCCTAGGGATTGCCCTGAAAGCCTTGTACTTGGCGATGCTATCCCGAATGATCACAAGATCAAGAGTTCCTATATTTTGTGTCACTGCATTCACCTTGATAACCATGGTCTTGCGTCTTTTGATAACCTTTGACTCTCTTTGATGAATTGTTTGTTGTCATTTAAAATCTTGATGTGCTCAAGCTTTTCTTGTTCAAGTTGTCTTGAATTCTGCTTAGTAGATTGACACATTGTGGATTCTCTGAACACTTGGAAAACTTTCTTGATGATGTCCTAATGTAAACTCGGAATAACTTTTCATCAGCACCTTTAACTCCTTTTTTATTTTTTGAAGTAAAGTGTTTGGCGCATGGGAATGTGTCCAACTGAGAACTTTTGACTTTTAAAAAGTGACTTGGGCTTTCAAGATGTCATTGCATGGAAAATGGATTACATGTAAATGCAACACGTAGTGAGGAATGGAAAGTGAGATGACATGCGAATGCGGATGGAGAATGAGTTGTATGTAAGTGCGGATGATGGATAAGATGAAATGCCTAATGACATGGGAAGTGGAATAACATGTATTTGCTCATGGAGGTGTAAGTGCATATGAAAGAAATGAAAGCAATGTAACTTGAGGCGAAGTGAACTTTATAGATGCCTTTGAGGAAAAGTAGAGTCCAAGTACATGGGAATACATGCACGTGACTGTTTTTGACCTTCTATAAGTGACTTTTAGTCAAAAAGGGGCTTTCAACATGCAATTACATGTAAAAGACTTTTCATGTAATCGTGTCATGTAATTGGATGCAGAAAGTGAGATGATTGGAAATGGAAATGAAAATGAGATTACATTTATGTGCGGATGATGGATGGGGATACATGGAATCGCATGTGAAGTGTTGTGACATGGAAAGATGGAAATTGAATGAAATGGAATGACATGGAAAGTGGAGTAAAGTGAACGTGCTCCAGTTTTTTCCCATCTTTCCATGAAATGGAATGAAATGGAAAGTGGAGTGAAGTGAAACGTGCTCAAGTTCTTGGGAAAGATATTGCAATTTCTTACAAAAGAAGAAAAATGAAAAAAGAAAGCAAACAAATAACAAAAAAAAGCACAAAACAAACTCATGCCTTTGGTCTTAAACTCAAACATGTCAACAAGCAAGTTGCTTTCAAGTGCAAATTCAAATTTGGAATTTGGGAAAATTCCAAAAGCGTCAAAATGAGAGTTTTCATCATTTTTAAAGACAAAATACAGTTTTTATGGCATATATATGGACAAGTGTGCAATAACAAGCCATAATATGCATGGAAATAGCAAGATAAGCATGAATTAATGAGAAAGTTTGAAAAAGTCCACTTACTTGGAGATCAATGAGCCAAAATAGCAAGATTTATAGACTTTAAGACCAATTCTCCCTCAAATCTAGATTCTCAAACAATAATTTGACTTTTTCTGTACTTGCATTCAACAAATATTAATGAACAATGAAGGGTCGAATTTGACATGAAAATGCCAAATACATGGTCTCCAAAGACAATAACATGCATTAAAACTCAAATGACGACTCTTGATTAAAGGTATGGGCTAGAAATGCCATTTTTTGAGTATTTTGAACAAAAACATGACTTTTATATGCAAAAATCAGGGCCGTTTTTGCAAAAATGTGGCCAAAAAATGCATGTTTTTGAGCCATTTTTGACTTGTGAATGCAAAAACGACTTCCCCAAATGCAAATACATGGATCCTAATGCAAAAAAGTGACTTCAAAACACATAAAAGTGGATAAAGACCCCAATTTTCTGGGCGTTTTAAGCAAAAACGTGATTCATAAAAGGCATGAAATGAAACTTTTTTGACATCTAATTGCAAAAATGTGAGCCAAGATGCAATGCAAATCACCAAACATGCCAAATTGATTCCTCTTTTGGGCCAAAAATGGAGTTTTTTGAAGATTTTCACAAAAATGCACCCTTGGAAGGGTTTGAAATAATATTTTTTAACAAGATAAATCCATTTTCAATATTGAAAAACCCATGGATAGGCAAAAACGACCCTATCGGAGAAGATTTCATGAAAAACCATAAAGGGAATCAATCACAATCTTCAAAAACAGGTTCTTGGAGGCTCTTTGCATATGTTCTTCCAAAAACACGTTTCTCAAGAGCAAGAACATGTACTTTAGTGCAAAATGCACCTTTTCGTGTCCATAGCATGTTTTAAAATCTCTCCAGAGTGCAAAACACACCTTTTATGAGTGATTGCATATTTTAAAATATGGTTTTAGCTTGAAAACTCACCTTTTCGTGGTCATTACATATTTTAAGTCAGAACTCACATTTTGGGTGCAAAGCATATTTAAGTTATAAAACTCACTTTTTTTATGTCATTGCACATTTCAAGTAAGTTATATGCAATGGCATCAAAAAGATCCACTTTTGATGACTTTTACATGCAAAGACATGAAAAAGGTCCATTGTTAATGGATTTATACTTTTAAGTTGAATTTTATATGCAATGGCATGTAAAAGGTCCACTTTTGATGATTTTAAGTGATTTTAATAAGTATATGTCAATTTAAATTTCAATAAAATATTACTTAAGTGGGACATAAATTATATTTACATATCATATTAATAATATAACATGTAAGTATCATTCAATAAGTAATATTTACTAGAGCGTTTGATTTAAATGTCAAAAATTAAATTGAACTATATAGTTAATATAGTCACTAAAGTGAAAAATCAAAAAGCAACTCAACTTAAAAATATTAAATAAAGTGCACTATAGTTACTTTAAGTGAAAATTTAATTGATAAAGTAACTTAAAATCATAACATAAAGAGAATTTAAGTTATATTTTCAAAAGTGAATGTCAAATTAGAAATATAACATGATATTTTTAATTCGTGTTGTTGCATTAAAAAGGTCCACTTTTTGGGTACTAAAATGGCCATATCTTTTGACTGTCAACTCCGTTTAAGCTCAAGGTTAGATCAAATCGAAGGGAAAATTGAAAGCAATGACTAAAGCAAAACCAAAGGACTAAAACCAACAAACACACATTCAAAAACCAAAGAAAGGACGACAAAGGCCTCAAAAATTAAGCATAGGCTCAACAAATAGAAAAACGAAAAGACTTGACAAAAGCCTTCAGTAAAAGAGTACATTATATCAATTGGTACTGATTGGTTGATCAATACTAACCAATTAAATAATAAACTTAAAGAAATGCGAAACTAATTTGAAAAAGTTTCATATTGTTACCTACATTTTGTGGTGACAAAATGCAGGACAACATTTTAAACCAAAAGCATGCTTTTAAAACATGCAAACACCTCTAGAGAGTGTGTTTTAACTTTTGCATGAGAAAGCCACAAGACATATTTTTAAAACATGCTTTGCCTCTCCAAGAGTGCGTCTAGACTCTCAACCCATGCATTTGCATCTTGACTCCACATTTTGCTTCCAAGAGCAATAAACGACCGTGCTTATGCCATTGAAGAACACGTTTTTGCCAAGATTGTTCAGATTTGTTCCTCTCATGGCATGAAATCACTTCCATAAGGGGTGTTTTGGCACTTTCATGCCTTTCCATGATTAAAACATTGAATCTTCTTGCAAAAACGTTGTTTCTCGTAGCATTTTGGATCACATTTTTGTATAAAATGTCCAGATTTGGATGTTTTTAGATCATGATTTGGGCCAAAGGAGAGACGTTTTGGCATTTCTACGCATAATCTTGCTATTGGCAAACACGTTTTTTATGAAAAATGTCCCAAGAACTTGTGTTTTGCAAAAACATTGGTGTTTTGAGGGACTGTAGGTCATGTTTTTTGCATTCTTATCCAAAAATGCCTCATGAATGAATTAATGAAGGTATTTTAATGACGTCCACAAGACCAACCAGCCTATGGGACCCTTTTCATGTTATTTTCAATGTCAACCCGCCTATTATGAATCTTCTTTAAGAAACTCGTTGTTTTATGTAGTCTTTTTTCTTCAAAAATCTGGTGTAACTGGCCCTCCTTCAAATTGTCCTTGAACTGCTCCTGGATATCTTGGTATGTCGTACACTCAAAGATAAAGTGTCATTCTGTTTCGACACATCCTTTACTATAGTAGATGCATTTTCTTTCCTCCCAATCCTCCTTGGGCACCGTCCACCTCCCTATCTCACACCGTAAATAATGGGTTCCTATTTGTAATTGTGCCACTAACAGCCTATTTTACCTTTCATATCTACACGAAGGTAATCTTTAATCTCATGGCACCACATGGGGTTTAACTCTTTCACATAGTGGGCCTTTTTCTTCCCTATTTGTTTTGTCTAGATGACCGTTTAAAAAAAAATTCTAGCACAAACCTTTTTATCTCTTCATTGATGTTGGGGCGTTCCAATATGTTAATGTCCCGCTTAATTAGCCATTTTTCATTGAATTCTCATTTTGAATTCATTATTGCAAGGTTGAAGAGATTAAAGTTTGTTTTGAGAATTTTTCAAAATTGGAGCTTCTTTCTCCTCCATTTTTGGCTCATTAATCTCAAGTGAGTGGACATTTTCCTTCTTGTTCATCAATTTGTGTTTATTTTTCTATTCTATTGCATGTTTTAGCTTGATGTTGCACACTTGTTTATTGAGAAGCAATGAATAGTGCATTTTCCCTTTAAATATGACGAAAATTCTCATTTTCATACTTTTGGACTTTTTCCAGAATTCCAAATTTGAATTTGCATTTTAAAGTAGCTTTGTATTTGTCATTTTGAGTCTAAAACCAAAGATACGTGTTTCTTTTGTGCTTGTTTTCGTTGTTTGTTTTCTTTCTTTCTCGTTTTTCTTCATTTGGAAGAAATTGCAAGTTCTTTCCGAAGAACTTGAGCACGTTTCACTTCACTCCACTTTCCACCATTTCATGCAAGTGCATCATTTCATTCCATGTCCATCATTACAAGCCCAAGGCGCATTGCATCCATTCCTTTCATATGCAATTACATTCCAAGAGCAATTACATGTATTTCCACTCTCCATGTCATAGCACATTGCATATCATTCTCCACATGTGATTACATGTAATCTCACCCTCCATCTGCATTTACATGCAATCTCATCCTTTGTTCCCATTTACACGCATTTCCATCTTCCAAACCTAAATGCATGTTCATTTTACATGTAATTCACTTTACATCTAATGACATACAGAGAACCTGTTTTTACTAAAGGTCGCACTTTTAAGTCAAAAGTAATCATTTTCACACATTCCCATGCACCTAGCCTTTATTCCTTGAGGCATCTATATAAGAACCCGTCCTTTTCCCATACGCATTTACATATTATCCATCTTCCTAAGTCCCATCTTAGCCCTCTGCATGTACTTTCCATGTCGCATCCAATTCATTACATATATGAGTATCTAATCAATACTCCAAATATATTGTTCCTCAGAGATCAATTTGCCAATATTCTCAAGGAGTAAGAATTCATATCTTCCAATGATGGATTCAATTCCATTGAAACTTTCGTATTGCAACAAGTCAAGATACGCTAGAATTTCTCTAAAGAATGAAAACATTCAGTAAAGAAGGCGTGCTTCGCATCAAAGAAGCGGTAATTCATTTGGTTTCCATTTTTCCTTGGTCTAAGAACTTGAGTTTGTGTGGGAATGCACCAAGCACTTTGCTTCAAAAAAAAAAAAGAGTTTAAGGTGCTGATGGAAAGTTATTTTGAGTTAACATCCTAGCATCATTGAGAAGGTTTTCAATATGTCAGAGACTCCAGAATGTGCCAATTTACAAAGAAGAATTCACAACAAATCGAATGAGAAAAAGCTTGATCACATCAAGTTTTCAAATGACAATGGAAAATTCATCAAAGAGAGTTAGAGGCTATCAAAAGACAAAACGTCATGATTATTAAGATGAATGCAGTAGCACGAAATACAGGAACTCCCAATCCTATTATCATCCGAGATTCCATTATCAAGTACTAGGCCCTTTAGAACAATCCCTAGGATTGCTTCAATTCTTTTTCGTCTTCTTCCTTCTTTAGTTTTCATGTTTATATTTGGAGAGGATGTATTGCATCAAATACATGTAATCGCATGCAATTTGATTGTATGTCCTTATGACATGCAATCCAATAATTTCTCTCACCTAATTTGACCAAGTCAAAGTTGGTTGAGTTGCTTCCACTTTTTCCTCCATTTTTTCCTCAACTCCTTTGCCTATATAAAGGAGTTCCCTCTCATTGTAAAAATCATCTTTTGTTGTATGCAAGAAAGCTCTGCCACATTTATGCAAGCATAACTTTGATTGTGTAGTATGAATTTGAGAGAAAAAAGAATTAAAAAAGAACTTGGATTCGAACTTTGACTGGAAGCAATTGTTATAGAGAAAATTAGAAGCTTTGATTGTAGTTTGTGCCTATTGTCTTTGATTCATGTTCTATTGTGTGTTCAATAATAGAGCATAGTGAGTTAAGAAGCAATTGGAGCCAAAGGTTTGAGTAGGAGCAATTATGGTGATACATAGACTAGGAGATTTGACTGTAGCTTGTATTACCGTCTCAAATTCACAAAAAATAGTTAAATTTCCTACTTCTGGAGGTCTTTGTGCCTCAATGGTGGAGGTTATTCTTTTAGAATAGGTTAAAACAAGACTTAGAGCCAAACTGGTATGCTTTCAATCAGCCTTTGAGTTGGTGTTGGTTTATCGATATCACCGTTTCCAGCTACCAAATAGAAGTGTAGTTAGAGATTTCATCTTGCCCATTACTTGTTCTGCAAGTAAGTGGATTCTTTCTTGAAAGTTAAGAGGAAATAATATTGGTAACACCCCTCACAAATCTCTCAACTTCTTGCTTATCTTGAGTTGATCCAAGGAACAATGAGAAGGGGGAGCCTTCCTATTAATGTAGGAGAGACTTTGTCTCACGTGTTGCAGCTAGTCTACCTAGTTTGTGACTGTATTTTCACAAAATTGTCAGTTGCAAAATATCCACCCAACATAATCCACCTTGTGAAACCCGATTTTTGCCATTATTGCCCAAAATACAAGTTCCAATTAGTTCCAACCTTCTAAAGTGTTCCATAAGTATCTAAATCATACTTAAAACACTTATCCTCCATGGATCTGCCATCATTGTTTGAATCTTGAAACCCTTATGGATTCAATCTTATTGGAATTTCCATATTGCAACGACTCTTCAAGTGAAGATATGTCAGAATTTCTTCAGAGAATAGAGACGTCTTGTCAAGAAGGTATGTTTCAAATCAAAAGAAACAATAATTCATTTGGTCTCCACTTTCCCAATATCTTCCCTAGAACCTAAGTTGGTGTGAAAATGCACCAAGCATTTTGATCCAAAAATAAATTAATTAATTAAAATTTAAGAAAAAATGAGTTGAAGATGCAGATGGGAAAGTTAATTTCTGCTTTCATCTAAGATGCGATTGAAAAGAACTCCAAGCTTCTTAAGACTCTGAAGTGCATGGATCTCGCAAAAGAAAATTCACATCAACTGTGGAATGAGAAAAACTTTGACTACATTAAGTTTTTAAATGACAAAAGAAAATTCATCAGAGAGAATCAAGAGGCTATCAAAGATGCAACATCATGTTTATCAAAGTGAATGTAGTGGCTCAAAATACAGGAACTTCCGACAATTTTGACATTTTCTTCAAGTGTATTTTCAACATTGTAGATTCAGAAGATAGGTTTTGTGTAATCCATTTGCATGTAACCCAATCGCATGCACCTTCAGTCATGTAATCCAATAAATCCTCTTTCTTGTTCGACTTAGTCAAGGTGGTTGAGTTTCTCCCACCTTTTTCCCTATTTTGTCTCACTCCTCTTCCTATATAAAGGAGTATCTTCCATTGTAAATATCATCATTTTAATATGCAAGAGAGCTCTATCAAACTTCTGTAAGCATAACTGTGATTGTGTAGTACGAATTTGAAAGAAACACGAATAAAAAAAGCAATTGAATTCAAAGCTTGACTGGAAGCAATTTTGGTAGAACAAATTGAAAGCTGTGACTGTAATTTGTGTCTACTATCTTTAATTCATTTTATCCTTATATGTTTAATAGAGAAAAGTGAGTACAAGAAACATTTGGAGCCGAAGCTTTAACTGTGGTTTATATTATTCTCTTATATTCATGAAATTTGTTAGAACTAAGTTGCTTTCATGTCTTTAAACTGAAATAACTTATAGGATTAAAACCTAGAAATCATCTACTTTTGGAAGTTTGTTCGGCCCAATAGTAGAGATTTACCTTTAAAAGAATTGCATAGAGGTCTATGAGCTTCATAATTGTTCTTATAGATTAGAAAAACTAGAGATAGATCTAAGTAGGTAAGCTTTCAATCAGCCTTTGAGTTGGTGTTTGGTATTGGTATCAGTATTTCCAACAATTAGATAGAAGTTTAGTGTTACATCTCTATTTTTGATTAGTTATATTCTTTATAGCCGTTAAGACTTCATGCGAAGTTGATTTGATTGGTTAAATTAGTTAATCATTATGGTTTCATGTGAAATGGAATGTGTTGGTTATTCGTTATAATTTCGTGGGAACATGGAATAGTGGTTACTTGTTATGATGTTATATGATTTGGAAATAATTATTTGTTTAATAATTTTGATTTTACTAAATAATGGGTAATATGTTATTACCATGGTAATTTTCTTTTGCAAGAACGCGAGGAAGGGGAAAAGCATTGCCAGAGAGGGAATTGGGCTTGAGGGCATCACCTACCATCGAGTTAACAAGTATGAGCCCTAAACCACCATGGTCAAGAGAAAATTGGAGTAGGCAAGCAAGGGTATACCAAAGAGGTCACCATAAGCTAAACAAAAGTATACACTTGAACACAAATAAAAAATAAGAATAGTTGTTACTTAAAGAATTGGTATGGTAGACATGTTCTAGTACAATGGTACCCACGGTATATACATACATTTGTACGTGTACATACATGTATATATATGTACGCGTATATTCAAATATGACGTACACATAAAAGTATATGTGAACTTAAAACTTAACGTATACACAATACGTATATTTAGAATAATACATGTGTATGAATATATGTAACTATAATAGACACAACTATAATAAAACGTGAAGAATAAGTTATTATTTGCTCCATCGGCCTTTAAATTTTAGCGGCCTATATTTCTATTTCTTCCATCGACCCTTTTCTTTTCTAGCAGCCTATAATGTTATTGCTTCATCAACCAAGTTTTAATATCAGCCTTCTTGTGACTCTTCAATGTAACTCACCTTTTTGCCACCTTTCCTCTATCTTCCTCATAACTCCCTTTGAGAGAGCATACAAATGTATCATGCATATATTTGAGTGGAAAGTTGTCTCTATACCTACAAATTGCCTTCATAACAGTGAGCACTTCCATATCTACGATTGTATTTTTGTCATTGTTTTATATCAGTGATTTGCATTCATAGTGTAGTTGATCTATATCTACAAATTGCATCCATACTATGGTTGATTCCTATTTGCGATTGCCCCCATATTGTTGATTATTTTCCTACCTGCAATTTTGCTTACTAGTGATTGTTATCATACCTAAGATTGCTAGAGGCATGATATTCTACAATCAAGGAGTCATGCTAGGCATTACAAGTTCCTACCAGCATTTGAGGGCGACCAAACCTTTGTTTGCAAGCCATGTCATGCATTCTTTATGCACATCTCTTTTCTTCATTTCTAAGTATAGGCTCTGAAATTAAGCACGTAGCTAAAAAAATGTTAATGTCATGAATAAAGCTAGATGAACTAGGGTCCGAATTTGGATGTTATGACTACATAGTAGACTGGTTAAGTACATCAAATCAATTTGAATTATTATGTTGTATATGATTTCGTTTTCAGAATTTAAAACAAAAGAGGACCATTTCAGTCTTGTGCAATTCTTATATAGAGGCATAATCCATAGGTTTTTGAGATAAGGAAAGGCACGCTCAAAGAGCTAAACATAAAAGTCTATGAATTGCCAAAAAACTTTCTTAATATATATACTATAAGCTTGGGAGTGGGTAGAGATAAACTTGTCTGTAGTAATCAGAGTTTAATGGATAACTACACTGAGACTCATCAAGGGTGACCAGCAAGGTCGAGATGAAGGTTGTAGGTTCATAACAAATGAATTACGTGAATATAACCTACAACATAAAAGGTGGATAATTAGTACTAAATTAAACAAGAAATGTTAAATAATTTATAAACCAAACCAAGTCATCTCATGGTGATTAAAGGGTAAAGGTCTTGTTTGTTATGTTCCCATCATAAAATAATTAATTAATCAAACCTTTGTTCATGGGCCAATTGACTTAGTATATCTCGGACCCATTTTTATTTTACAGTATCCGTAAGTTTGGCCATTCGCTATATTTGTAAACCCTCGGGAAGTTCTTCCGTAGGATATTTAAGCATGGCATGTAGGTAGTAGTTGGTATGCGATTTTTTATTATTCTCTTGTACTGAGAATTCCTGTTCAAGTTCAGTATTGTTCACCATTTCGAAAGTGAAAGATCTTCCCTACTTGGCTATTTCGGTTTCAGTGGGATAAAACTCTCACCCTATTTCGTTACTGTATTTCTTGGCTCGAATCTAGCAAATCAAAGCATCATTATTGTTTACAAGTCACATTATTGCTAGAATATATTTGTGTTGGCAATCCATTAATATCTAAATATTGTTATGTATTGGCAAGAAGGTTATTCGATCTATCTCTAACATCATTTCTACTCCAGTCCTCCACCGTATGGCCCCTCCACCATCACCGTATGAGCACATACATTACTGTACTGACACCTTATATTGACCGTACAGCCTTCAAGACCATCACCGTATGGTCACCTACATCCTATATGGTTGGTAAACCAACATACCGTATGGTCTCCTACATTTCATACAACCCTTCATTTCCCATCAGTTATGCACCTTACGGCCTATCCAGGTTGCACCATACAATCTCTAGGACATAGTGCAAGCATTGTCTAGAAGTAGAATTTGGCAATCACCAGGTTCATGTACGGGCAATCCAACTCTTGGAGATGAATCAAACAACAAAACATTACAGCGGTATTAGAGCTAACGATCCTGCTAGCCTATGGACAATGAATGAAAGTTTATAGCTGGAAGAAAAGACGATCCCATTTAATTGATAGAATGGCAGACCAAGAACCCACTCTTGTTGAACTCATGGTGCTACTAAGGGATTTTTCAAGGAATCAGACTCAGATCAATGATACTCAGCGACTTATGGAAGAAACTCTCAAGAAATTGATAGGCAATAAAATATCTGGTGAACACAATGGTCATAGCATGGACTCGGTGTCGAGTAAGGCAAACCCTCATCTAGCATGCTCTCAACCTTCCATGTCGTTTTTCCCTCCAAGGACAGAGGTACCACGCAAAGAAAAGTAGACAAACTTTTAGGAAGTTCAAGAACAGTTGAGAGAAAACTGGAAAAATGCGAATTTGGAGGAGGATATATCCTACAAAGATTACACAGAATTGAGAATGAGATATCCTGAGGCGAAAAGTAAGGATATTTTAACAATGATCTCAAAAGAAAGTTGAGTAAGGTAAATTTGTAACCATTTGATGGATCCGAATCCATATTTTCTCAAGCATGGGTAATGAAGGCCGATACTTACTTCCAACTTAATCCAATGCTAGAAGAAGAAGCAATCAAATTTGCAACACTACATTTGGAGGGAGTGGTGCATGAATGGTGGCATCACGACACCATCACACTAGGGCATGACCAAATAAATTCTTATGCAAAATTCACTAAAAGATTGATAAATTGATTTAATGGTAAAGATCTGGAACTTAATTTCAAAGAGTTGGCACAATAGAGGAAAATTGGATCAGTCAACCAGCACATCACTGAATTTCAGAAACTCTCTGTTTTGGTCAGGGACATTTCCGAAAGGATACGGATAGTGCTCTTCATGGATAAACTGGGGGGTTGGGTAAAAGGTTTCAATCCTGCTACCCTTTTGAAGGCTAATAAAAAAGCAGAAGCATGGCATCATCATCGACATCATCCTCTCAAGGTTACTCACAGTCGAAACCGCCAGTATTTCTAAGGGACAAAGATAACAAACCTCTGTCGAAGAAGCCTTCGTTGGACGAAGCTACCAGACAGGAGCTCCGAAGGAAGAAATTATGTTTCAATTGCAAAAGACCGTGGGAACTTGGGCATAGATGCTTCGGTAAAGGGAAAATACACTACATTGAAGTTGCATCTGATGATGAGGACGATCAGGAGGATTTAACCACAATAGACGACCACCCCCATGAGGACTCCAAAATGGTTAATCTAAACCGTACAAAGAGAATCGCCGCATTGGTACAGCATGGAGGAGCCATCACCTTAGCTGGGAGCCCAAGATGTATGATATTTCGTGTATGGGGAACCCTTCAAGGATAGAGGCTCATTGTGATGCTCGAAAGCGGAGCCACTCTTAACTTCATAAACTCGTCATTGGTGAAAAGAAGATGTCTAGTGACTGAGTCACATGCAAGATTCTAGGTCAAGGTCGTCAGAGGGACACTTTTTCCATGTACGCACCTTGTTCCCCAACTAAGTATTACCATGGCTAACCACACTATGATGGAGGATTTCTTTATAGTGGACCTAGATGATATGAAGGTTATTTTGGGCATACAGTGGATGGAGACACTTGATGAATACACTTAGAGTTTCTAACGGATGGACTTCACTTTTGTTGTCGATGGGAAGAAGGTTGTTCTCCGTGGGATGGCCAATGAGGGATTGAAGGAAGTTTTGACACAAGGGATGGAGGCCATCTTTCGGCATGACAACATTACACGTGCTGCACATTGTTTCATTTCATTGGAACCTGTATAAGTACAACAGACACCCCACCAAGATGATCTTCAAAATATCTTGAGTACCTTTGATAAGGTTTTTATAGGCATTCCTTCCAGCATACAACCCCCATCGCGGGTTTGAACATGCCATCGAGTTGGAAGCTGGTGCTAAACCAGTTATCACCACACCATACTGTCATGCCAAAAAAATCAAAGATAGATCAAGATGACAATTCAAGAGCTACTCGAGAAAGGATGGATCCGTCCCAACTCTAGCCCTTTTGCATCATCAGAGGCATTGGTCAAAAAGAAGAATGGGACGATGCGTATCAATGTGGACGACAGTGCGCTAAATTAGAAGACAATAAAAGACAGCCACCCTATTCCCAAGATTGATGAATTATTGGATGAGCTGCATTGTGCAGTTTATTTTTCTAAAGTAGATCTTTGTTTCAGATACTGTCAGATCCGCATGAAGAAAGAAGATGTGGAGAAGAGGGCTTTCTGTTGTGACTACAGGCATTATGAGTTCCTGGTTATGTCGTTTGGATTAACGAATGCACCCACTACTTTTTAATCTTGCATAAATCGCATCTTCAACAAACAACTGCATAAGTACTTGCTAGTATTCTTTGATAATATCCTTATTTACAGCAAAACTTGGGAAGAAGACCTGAAACACTTAAATGAAGTCCTAGGGATCATCAAGGCCCAGTCCTTGTTCGCCAAGCAATCCAAGTGTGAATTCGAAATGACAAAAATATTATACCTAGGGCAGGTAGTCAGTAAATATGGAGTACAAGTCCACTAAGAGAAGATTCAAGCTATCCTAGATTGGCCCCCACCAAAATCACTTTCTGAGTTGCAAGGGTTCTTAGGACTATGCAGTTACTACCGGAGGTTTGTAAATGGTTTCTCTCAGCTCAGCGCACCATTAATAGATCTGACTAAAAAAGGCTCCTTCCAGTGGAATGAAAGAACGCAACACACTTTTGATAAGTTAAAAGAAGCAATGAGCACTTGTCTGCTTCTCGCCTAACCCGATTTCACCAACCATTTGTTATAGAGTGTGATGCATCTGGAGAGAGAATTGGCGCAGTATTAATGCAAGATAGACACCCTATAGCCTATCAGAGTCGAAAGCTTACAAAAGCAGAGCGTCTATATTCCATTTATGACAAAGAGATGTTGGCCATCGTGCATGCACTAACCAAATTCCGACAATATCTAGTAGGTGCCAAGTTTGATGTTCATACAGATCATAATAGTTAAAGATATTTTCTGGAGCAACGGGATCTAAACGAAAGGCAACAAAAATGGGTAAGATTCAGGCTTTTGATTTCGACAATGAATATGTGAAGGGGAAAAAAAATGTGGTTGCAGATGCCCTGTCAAGAAAACCTGCCATCTGTTTACAATCTCATACCTCAACGGACTGGAAAGCACACTTATTGGTGGAATATTCCAAAAATAAATTTGTATGTAAGCTGATGGACGGCAACACTCAGGATTACCGATACAAGGTGGTGGATGACATCATTTACTATAAGGATCAAATATACTTGGTTCCTAAATCCAAACTGAAGCAGAAAATCCTGAAGGAAATACATGATTCACCCTTAGATGGACACCCAAGGTTTCCCAAAACTAATAGACAACTCAGGGAGAGGTTTCCATGGAAGGGACTTAAAGGAGATGTATTGCAGCATGTACGGGAATGTGCAGTCTGTCAACAAAACAAATCCGAACACACTTTACCTATCGAGTTACTACAACCCTTGCCTATACCAGAATGGAAGTCGGAAAGCATCTATATGGACTTATTACAAAATTTCCTAAAGTAAATGGGAAGGATTGTATCTTGTGGTGGTGGTTAGACTAACGAAGTATGCACACTTTTTCGTCGTTCCCTCAAACTTTCAAGCTGTGCAAGTAGCAGACTTATTTTTGAGAGAAGTTTTCCATCTGCACGGATTACCCTGAAAACTTGTTAGTAACAGAGATGGTCAATTTATCACTATTTTCTAGACAGAATTGTTTCAGTTGGCAGGAACACAATTGTCACCAAGTACTAGCTACCACCCTCAGTCAGACAGACAGAGGGAGATTGTGAACAAGTGGCTAGAAGGCTACCTCCGAAACTATGTTTCGGCACAACGCGCATGGGTCAAATGGATGCATCTGGGGAAATACTATTATAATACCACTTATCATATGTCCATTGAGATGACACCCTTCAAAGCACTATACAGGTATGAACCCCTTTCATTTATCGACATGGTGTTAGGTGACAACCTTGCACCAAGGGCAAGAGACTGGCTTTAGGAAGGATAGGACATCCTATAATGTTTCGCACCTGCGATGCGCCTTTAAATCAATGTGCCAACCTTGAATTGAGGCCGTACGGTCGACAAGTGCAGGCAAGGACCTGAAGTGAGGCCCAAATAGTGATGTATGGCGAGCAAGAGAAGGGAGCCGTATGGTACTATGGCCATACGATGACAGGATAGTCTGTACGAGTGAGGGGAAGATGGGCTATACGAGATGATGCAGAGGCCATATAGTGTGGAGATTGCTAGCCGTATGCAGGAGTCTGACAATCCGTACAGTGGAGGTTGTGTGGCCGTACGTGGTGGTTTCCAGTCCGTACGGTGACCCCAGTGGCCGTACAGTATGGAGAGGCAATCCGTATGGTGGGATGTTGTGGAGGATAGTTAGTCGTACAGTGGCTCAAACGGAAGATTCGAAGGCCCAAGCCGTACAAGGAGGTGAAGGATAGCATGGATGGATGGATGGGTGAGGAATGAGCAGTGCGAAAACACATGGTGACGGAAACACAATGTCGCTCATACACAAAACACAGAATGTAGATGGAATCCACAAAATAATAGAGACACCAAAATGGAAGTGCACAAAACAAAGAATAGATCGAACCAATAGTTATTCGCACTATGATGGTGCTTTGACTTGCCAGATCTAAGCGAAGTAATACATGCGACAATGGAATAGGGTGAGGGTTGAATCTCACCGAAACTGCACTAGCCAAATAGGGAAGATCTTTCACTTCCAAAATGGCAAACAATCCAAAACTCCAACAGGAATTTGTAGTACAGAGAAATATAATCCAAAACATACCTATAGACTTCCTACAAGCCATGCTTAAATATCCGTCAGGAAAACCTTTTCAAGCGTGTACAAAGATAGCCGACAACAACACAAACTACAGAAACAAAATAAAAATGGGTTCAGGATACACTAAATCAACCGGCCCGTTACAAAAGTTTAATTTATTATTTATTTTATAACGGGAACTTTACAGTCCTCCCATCCCAAAATTTTCTTGTCCTCAAGCAAATGCCAACCCGGTTTCAAGAAACCTTCCGTCATCAGCTCCTTTAGTTCCAAGTCAAGTACTAAGTAGATCTTCTCGTCGGAGTAAATGATGTCATCAATAACCTTTTATTTTTCATCATGTACATAACCATCCATCAACTCACATGCAAAAGTGTTCTTGGAATACTCGACCAATAGATGAGCCCGCCACTTATGCAAGGAATGTGGTGAGGTGTTGACTATCTTGTTTTTACTTGCAGCATCTGCGGCCAAATCTTGTTTAAAAATTGCCTCCATCTTCTTGATTGTGACTTCCCTCGATCCTTTATTTGTCATTCCTCTTAGCAACACCTTCTTACCATCCATCTTGAATGAAAAGTCCATCCTTTTGAAACTTTGAGTGTACTGGTCAAGAGTTTCCAACCACTGGATGCCCAAAATGATATCAGTATCAACCAAATCTATGACAAAGAAATCATCTGCCAGAGTATAGTTTCCTGGGGAAATTTGTAGCCGTGAGATCACTTGAGTGCAAGGTAACAAGGTTCCTCCTGCAACCTTAACCTCAAATCCTCTGTGCTCAATTGCGTGCAGGCCTTTACTAGTGACCAAAAATGAATTGATGAAATTGAGTGTGGCGCCACTATCAATCATGATTGGGACTCATTTTCCATGAAGTGTGCCGCGAACTCTGGAGATACCACCTCCAGTTCGTGTAGTGAGGGTAGCAATGGAACCCCCTTTTTGTATCAGGGCATTTATTCTCTCCTGCTAGGTAGTTTCTTCGCCAGTCGCTGCAGGTATTTGTTCTTCATCGTCATCAAGCATCACCTCAATGTAATGAATCTTTCCCTTCCCAAGGCAGCCATGACCAGGACCCCATGGTTCTTTGCACATGAAACAGGGCTTTTTCCTCCAACGTTCTTACCGAGAATCTTCCTCAAACTGAAGTTTTTTCTAAATTGGCTCCTTGTCTTTGTCTTCTTGTGGGGATGGTGTTGGTGTAACTGCGTGAGTTTTGGAGGAAGATGCGGCCATGTCACGCACCTTCTTAATAGCTTCGTTGAGTGTACCCGGTTTGAACCCTTTGATCCAGCCTCTCAAAGGCTCTCTCAGCCCATCCATGAATAACACAATTTGACGTCTTTCAGAGATGTTTGTGACTAATACTAACAGCCTTTGGAACTCAGTGACATAGTTGTCTACTGTGCCCGTTTGCTTTAGTTGAGCTAGATCTTTGAAGTTTAGCTCAGGATCCTTCCCATCAATACAATCAATTACTCTCTCAGTAAACTCAACATAAGAGGTCACTTGGTCGTGACCGAGAGTGACCAATCCATGATGCCACCACTCATGTGCCACTCCTTCCAGATGAAGTGCTGCGAACTTGATTGCTTCCTCTTCGGGCATTGGATTGAGTTGGAAATAGGTATCTGCCTTTAGGACCCACAACTGTGCGGTAATGACTCCAGATCCATCAAATGGTGATAAGTTCACCTTTCCGATCTTTCTCCTGAGATCATCATTAAAATAACCGCGATTCCCTCTGCCAGAATATCTCATTCTTAGATCAACATAGTCTTTGTAAGATATATCTCCTTCCATATTTGCGTACCACCTATCTTCCCTAAGTTTTTCTTGCATTTCCTCAAAAGTCGTCTTTCTTGCTTTGTGTGGTGCTTCCGTCTTGGGAAGGAAGATGGTTATCGAGGGTCGACAGCAAGAGGGTCGAAAGTTTGTCCTTCTGGAAACAGAATCGTCGCTATGCCCATTTTGTTCTCTTGTTGTCTTTCCCTCAGCTAATTTTTGTAGAGTTTCCTGCATAAGCCTTTGGGTTTCGTTGATTTGCATTTGATTTATGTTCAGCTCTCTTAAAAGATTCAGAAGTTCTATCATAGGATCCTGATGATCTGCCATTCTATCAATAGGGTTATTTTGTCTTCTCCTCTGAGAATAAACTTGCATTCACTTCCATAGGCAGGCAAGATCAAAAGCTCTGATACCACTATAATGTTCCGCTCCTATGATGTGCCTTTAAATCAATATGCCAACCTTGAATTGAGGCCGTACGGTCGACAAGTGCAGGCAAGGACTTGAACTGAGGCCCAAATAGTGATGTACAGCGAGCAAGAGAAGAGAGTCGTACAGTAGTATGGCTGTACGGTGACAGGATAGTCTATATGGGTGAGGGGAAGATGGGCTATACGAGATGATGTAGAGGTCGTACGGTGTGGAGATTGCTAGCCGTATGCAGGAGTCTGACAATTCGTACGATGGAGGTTGTGTGGCTGTACGTGGTGGTTGCCAATCCGTACGGTGACCCCAATGGCTGTATGGTATGGAGAGGCAATTCATACGATGGGAGGTTGTGGAGGATAGTTAGCCGTATAGTGGCTCAAATGGAAGATTCAATGGCCCAAGCCGTACAAGGAGGTGAAGGACAGCACAGATGGATGGATGGGTGAGGAATGAGTAGTGCGAAAACACACAGTTGGCGATGGAAACACAATGTCACTCATACACAAAACACAAAATGTAGATGGAATCCACAAAATAATAGACACCAAAATGGAAGTGCATAGAACAAAGAATAGATCGAACCAATAGTTATTCGCAATATGATGGTGCTCCGACTTGCCAGATCCGAGCGAAGTAATACATGCAACAACGGAATAGGGTGAGGGTTGAATCCCACCGAAACCATACTAGCCAAATAGGGAAGATCTTTCACTTCCGAAATGGCGAACAATCCAGAACTCCAACGGGAATTTGCAGTACAGAGAAATATAATCCAAAGCATACCTATAGACTTCCTACAAGCCGTGCTTAAATACTCGTCAGGAAAACCTTTTCAAGGGTGTACAAAGATAGCCAACGGCAACACAAACTACGAAAACAAAATAAAAATGGGTCCGGGATACACTAAATCAACCGGCCAGTTACAGAAGTTTAATTTATTATTTATTTTATAACGGGAACATTACACATCGTGAGATTCTTGAAGGAAAATTTACAAAGGGCACAAAATCAACAAAAGATGTAGAGTAACAGACATTGGATTGAGAGAAGTTTCGATGTGGGAGACTTGCTCTATCTCAGACTCAAACCATATAGGCAATCCTCATTGAAGGCAAAAGGGAAAGAAATATTGAAGCCACGTTTTATGGTCCTTATCGTGTAGGTCACCAAATCAGTGAAGTTGCCTACAAACTAGAACTTCCAGGAGGAAGCCGCATCCATAATGTCTTCCATGTCTCCTGCCTGAAGAAAACCGTGGGGCAAAACATCGCAATAACTACAAATCTTCCACTACTAAATGAAGAAAGGAAGCTCGTATTGGAACTGGTTGAGATCATCGATGTACGTGAGAAGACTCTGTGGAACCATACCCTAAGGGAATACTTGGTACGCTGGAAACACTTGCCATTGGATGACGCAACTTGTGAAGTTGAACACATTCTACAGCATTGGACATTTCATTTTCTTGAGGACAAGCAAACAGAAGGATTGTAATGTTCCTGTCATAAAATAATGAATTAATCAAACCTTTGTTCATGGGCCAATTGATTTAGTATATCTCGGATCCATTTTTATTTTATTGTTTCCATAGGTTTGACCGTCGGCTACATTTGTAAACCCTCAGGAGGTTCCTCTGTAGGGTATTTAAACATTGCACGTAGGTAGTAGTTATGCTATTTTTTATTTTTCTCTTGTACTGCGAATTCTTGTTGGAGTTTAGTATTTTTCGCCATTTTGGAAGTGAAAGATCTTCCCTACTTGGCTATTTCAGTTTCAGTAGGATACAACCCTCACCCTATTCTGTCGTTGTATTTCTTGGCTCGGATCTAGCAAATCGGAGCATCATTATTGTTTCCAAGTCACATTATTGCTAGAATATATTTGTGTTGGCAATCCATTAATATCTAAATATCGTTTTGTGTATTGGCAAGAGGGTATTCGATCTATCTTTGGCATCAATTCTGCTCCAATCCTTCACCGTACGGTCCCTCCACCATCATCGTACTACTCCATTCATTACTATATGGGCACCTCACACTAACCATATGGCTTTCAAGACCATCACCGTACGGTCACCTACATCCTGTAGGGTTGGTAAACCAACACACCGTACGGTCTCCTGCATTTTGTACGGCCCTTCATTTCCCATCTATTGTGCACCATATGGCCTACCTAGGCTGCACCATACAGTCTCTGAGACTTAGTGCAAGCATTGTCTAGAAGTAGAATTTGGCAATCACTAGGTTCATATACAAGCAATCCAACTCTTGGATGTGAATCAAACAACAGAACATTACATTGTCAAGACGTGGAGTAGGTGATCGGGTAAAATCTTTGGTCAAGATAGGTTTAGTAGCTCATGATACTGCTATGATCACTAAAGGTCAGGTTAGCTTGCAATCAGAAGGATAGGTTGATGAAAGGTAGTCACAACCTACTCGACTATGAGTTGACACTCTAAACACTACGATGCCCAAGTGGCAGGACAAGTGGTGTCCCATGCCTAATTCTGCATAGCGAGGGCCTTTCTCTGTTGAGATTGTGTGGGGATACTTTGGATCCGTGGTTGGGAGGTTAAGCCTCTGATAAAGCTTCTCCTCTCCACATGATGCCAAGACTTGCACTAGACAAAGTCAAGATCTACTTCTTAAGTCTTTATGATTATCGATTGCTATTATTTTATGTAAATTGTTGTTGAATGACCTCTCTTTTCATCAAGTAAATTCTTAGTTATGAATACTCTTTCATTTGTTTGTTAAGGTTAATTTAGTGATTCTATTATAGCCCTTAATTCCTCATTTCATGTGAATATGTAAAATCTCTATTATAACTGTCCTTCGTGTGAATATAAGAAGCATCATATTTTAATGATTATATAATTGTTAATTTTGGATTGGAAAAATGTTATGTCCCCATTTTAAAATATAATTTAAATAATTATTATATAAATGATGATAAGAAAATCATATTCAAGTATAGAATAAAGAAATAAAAATTACATATAATATTATCAATAAACTAATATTTAGTATAATATTTAAAACAATTAAATATTAATAAATTAAATATAATTAAATAAATAAATAAAATTAAATAGATAAGAATATTGTAGAAAGTATGTTATCTGTCTAAATAAGATTTAATAATAAATGATAATAAATACAAAATAGACATGTAAGAAATAATATAATATAAATTAACTAAATTTAATAAAAAGTCAAGAGATGTAGTAAAAAGATGTCTCTTTAAAATTAAGGTATAATAGGGAGGAGAGTTCATTTTAAAGAGTAAGGAAGAAGGAAGAAGAGAAAAAGAGAGGAGTTAAAGAAGGATTATTAGAAGAGGAATGAGAAGAAAACAAGTGACTTTTTCAAATATTTTCAATGATGAAAGGATGTGGCTCTTCAAAGATATTTTAACTATGAACAGTTGTGACTTTTTAAAAGGATTACGATTATGAAAGGTAGTGACTTTTTGGTACTATTGTGATTATGAAGTGTTGTGAATTTTCAAAGGATTTTGATTATGAAGTGTTATGGCTTTTCAAAAGGCTTGTGATTATGAACGGTTGTGACTTTTCAAAAGAATTGCGATTATGAAGGTTTGCAACTATTTGAAAAGGATATGGATGATAAATAAACTATGGGAGGATTAAAAAACAATTATACCTAAGATAGTTGATCTACAAAACAATCAGAGCAAAGAAAGTAAAGAAACTAAAGTAATAGATATTGAATGTTGGTAATTGAATTAATATATTTTCTATGAAGGATTATAAAATGAAAAACTAAAGGGAACCAGAGGTGTGTTCATTTGATATGTTTATTTCATAAATAAATATGAATCATTTGGTAGATAAAATTGTCAAGATCAAGGATTGAGATAAGAACTTTATAGTTCTCATAGAGGTCAAGTAAGAACTTGGTAGAGGTCATTCATTAGATGTTGAGTTTCTTTAAAGAAAACTCAAAGATTAGAGGGCATTCTTGATTGAATGTCGGGATTCTGAATTGGAACTTAGAGAGAGATTTGTAAAAAATCTCTTAGAGACAATATATATTGTAGTGGTCAAACATATGCATATGTCAGAAATAAGAGACTTGGTTAGAGGAGGGATCTCTACCAAGTACTGTGACCAGAGATCCCAAAGTGGCCTAAGGAAGACATTCTTTATATGATAATTACTTAATCGAGATATAATTCTCACCAAAGGATTAGGTGGTTTGAGAAGGATCTATTCTGAAGGATTAGGAAGGCTAGTATGGTTAATATTTAGATTAATATTTACTTAATCCAATATTTTCTATGTTCCATAGAGTTTTCGGGATGGGGACATTTTAGGGGATAGGAATGTGTTTCCGGTACGGGTACGGGTCGAAGCCAAAATTTAGGGGACGGGACCTTAGGGGATGGCAATTAAAAACATAGGGGATTTTTATATATATAGAGACAGAATTCAAATATTCGTATCATAACATTGATAAACCATTCACCGTAGACATTTTAGAAAATCAATACATGGAATATTATCAAATGGAAAATACTAAGTACTTCCATTATAACAATATCACATACATAAATAGCAAAAATCAAAATGCCTAAAGGCTCCAAGTACCATGCTGAAATCAAAATGAAATAAAGAGAAGTCCAACTAAAATAGTTCGTAAATACTAAACGCAATCTTTCCTCACTATTGCTATTGCTCTTATGTTTTTTCTTTCTCTTAGCAACTATGTCAGATGTAAAAATGATTAGAAGAGTCAGTGTTTTAATGGACCAAATATTGGTTGCATATTTTATTATGTCTTCAAGACAATTAGGGGTCGCACAGACAGTAAAACTTAGAAAAAAAATGATTTTTAGGGGGCATTTTGCCTTTACCAAATAATTTGGAAAACAAGGGACGGCCAGCAGTTTTGGGGATAGATAGAGAACGGAAAAACCGTCCCCGGTACTGCTGGTCGTTCCCAAGTTTCCTACCCAAAAAAATTGGCCATTTCGAGGACGTTTCCAAATTTGCCAAAAAGGGGACTCAGGGGACAGCCAAAATCCAACCCTGTGTCCCCATTTTGTCATCGGTACGGGTACGACCCCAAAACCATAGGGGACGCATCCTTGTGGAACACAAAATATTTTTAATGTGTTTCACATATAAATTTTTTATATTTACTGACGAATAGTTGCAGGTCACAACATTCAAATTTAGTGTGGAAGAGAGGACATTACAAAATATAGCTTGTTACATATGGTATCAAAGCTCTTGGTTCAACACAAAAACTTGGGCACATCATTATTTTCAAGGCGACTAAAAATATAATGTTAAAATGGGACAGGACGAAAACCTGAATTACTCCTCGAAAGAAACCTCGCCATCCTGTATTCTTCTTTCTAATAAAGAACATGCCAAAAGACGTTAAGACTCTAGCCCGTGCCTTGCTCTGGATCAGGAAGGAAGGAGTCAGATGGATTCTTGCCAGGAAAGCGAATATAAGAACCCAACTTATCAAAACCTGGAATGCTAAACAAACTGATCCACAAATGATTTAAAATGTATCTTGTAAAGGGCAGGATAAACTCAATGAAGGAAACAGACAAGATGCCCAGGGATAGGGTGTCCGATTTCCTTAAAGAGCAATGTCCGATTTACTTTACATAACTGAATATTTTATAATGCAAGTTGAAAAATCAGACCAGATATCATCAAGGATAGCCAAGAAGAGCTAAGACGAGTGGTGTAGTCCATATGAATTGGACAGATAGATAAACCTACAAAATCAGAAGGATGAATCAGAACTATGAAAAAAACCTAATTGGAATCTAGTCAGCTCATAGTAAAACTAGGTATTAAATTAGGCTTCCAAGTCGAGCGTTGGGTGATCGGTCACATAGTGTCCATGTAAATCCCTGGCCAGAGTAGGTTTAGTCGAGAATGATGCTACTATGATCACTAGAGGTCAGAATAACTCATAGTCCAATGGATAGACTGTTGGGAGGTATCCATAGTCTAGCCGATTGTGCAGTTGACAACTCTAATACCAGGAGGCTCAGGTGGCAGGACAAGATGGTGTCTGATTTCCTTTTCAAATTCTAATGATGATTTCATTACCATGAATTTGGACGTTATAATGTTGTATATATATGAAATGAATCACAGTCACATGTCCATATACACTAACTGGTAAATTGTGTACCTCGGATTGTTATGATTACATTTTGACTAAAGTTCAGTGATTGTATAATCCACATACTGTTGTATTATACATAAAGTTGAGTACGTGTTCCTATGAATGCATGAAGCAAGAAAGATGTGAAATTCTATTATCTAATGTCATAGTTAAATGATGGTTGACTTTTGCATTAGGATTATGAGTACCTACAAAATTCTAGACTTGGCTTAGGGAAACAATGAAAATATGTATATTATTGCATAAGGGACACATAGGAATGCATGAGATTGCAAAAAGAGAAGATATGACTATTAAGCTTTATTGCCTATGATGCATGATTTTCTGAAGTTAGGTTATGTTCTTTAGCTCTCTTTGGATGCAAGGTGACGTGTACAATCTACTTCCTCGTGGTGACTAGTGAGAGTCACATTGTATATATCAATTTGATTTCAATTGGTTATGTTGTGTTTAAGTTTTTATGAACTTTAAAGTGATGAGGGCTGGCTTGAAAATTTTCAGTATTGTAATTTGTGACAACCTAGCCACGGAATTCTTTGTGATCCACCTAGTGTGACCCTTGTTCACTTTTGTTTCTAAGGAATTTTTTATCCACCTTTTGGACTTTGAGTTGAAAATTGACAACCTTGATCTTGAGATTCTGATATATACATTATGAACAATAATAAAGTAATTCGGATGGAAATCAGGCTTTAGATTTGTTTATTTTCTCAAGGTTAAATTGATTGTCCCTCTATGATATCTTCCAAATTTCTAATAGAAGGTAGAGAAAAAACAATTAATCCAGCCCTGAACAGTAATTCAACTTATTAGAAGTAGCCATGGAGACACATTGTTTTGTTTCATGAGCATGAATGCAGAACTATGGCATTTCTTGGTGAGGTTAAGCCTGAATGATGGAATCACATACTGAATGATTTGGATGATTTCGCTAGATGCGCAGTGGAAAGGATTTAGGTGAAGTATTCAACTATACCAAAACATGGAGGACAAATAGCAATATCGTGGGTTCGTTCATTTCTTGTCTTTTCCGAGCTAAAATTAACAACTGGGATATTTTACATCTATGTCACGTCATCTTTGACAAGGTTTGGTTGAAAAGTCTAAACAATGCCATATTTAGTATTGATATAAAGGGTGAAATTCCATTTCTAGGGGAATATATGGATGCACCTATTGGTAGTTTCATCTCAGTCAATGTTCCAAGGCGCCCAATGCTAATCTTAAGAGATCTAACAACCTTTAAAAGAATTTGACCAGATGTTGAGAAAAACATAAATTTTATGATGAGATGGTATCGAATTACAACAGAGGAGAATGCCAAATGGTTCGAGGATTACTTCAGCTCTTACAGACAAACTATCCCTCTAACTGTGGGTTTGTGAGATTTAACCCAGCTGAGGTTTATCCTCCCTAACTTGTTCAAATGTAGTAAGATGAAGAAGGCAACCAGGCAAGAGGGGCCTACAGACAAGGATAAGGATCCTGTAAAATTCGAACACAGAAGACACTTTTGATGAAGTGATTATCACATGTAGGCCTTAAATATCGGTTCATAAAGCAATAGTTGGATCTTAGAAGTATAGTTTATCTAGATAAAGAGGTCTATCTAAGCACTGAAGTATGTATATAGTTAAACTCTGTTTAAACTGTCTATGGAGCACTAGATACAAGGATTGTACCTTACTGAACTTACATAAGCCAAGAACACAACCCAAGAACAGAATGGACACAATAGAAAAGGGGAAATTATATTAACTGAGAAAATAAGCCAGTACAAATAGTACAGAGAAAATAAACTTCAGAACATGCCCTAAGGGCTTACAATAGCATAAATCTGGAGAATATTTCTCCTTATAGCACCTCCTCTCAACTCCACCCCGAACTACCTTTTACAATGCCAAAAATCTCCTTAAATAGACCCCGGAGAGTTAAGGACTAGGAGTACATTCTAGAAAGTGCTAGTAGACATCCACCAACAAAATAGAAGGTTCCAAAAGCCGCGTTAGAAGTCGGTGCAAATCTAGAAGAATCCAGAAACGGTAGCCGAACTTCTGGGAGGCATAACTTTTGAACCGTAGCTCCGATTGACGAACCGTTTACATTTTCGGAAAGCTCTCGAAGCGCTCTATAGCCCTATGGACAAGCTTCGCTCGTCCCCCATTTTTCGACCCTTTTTGAGGTCATTTAATGCCCCAAACCTGACTTTATTCTTAGGAGGTCTCCAAAACCCGAAAAACTGCAATAACTTTCAAACCGTGGGGCCTTTTGACCTGATTCTTTTTCTGGAATGCTCTAAATCTCAATTACATTCATCTGGCCAAGTCACACCTTCTAGGTCACCAAAATGATGGCCAAATTGCATGCTCCTATTTTTTCGGGATTTTCAAATGCACTGATAGTTGAACTATGAGAGTTGGAACCTTTATTTGAGCCAAATGGGTATCCAAAAATGTAAAGACATAAAACAGAAACTAAGTCTAAGTACATTTTTTTTTTGGGTGACACAGGATTGCCCTTATACCTCTGGATGCTCCTGCATCACTATCCCTCTAACTGAGGGTTTGTGAGATTTAACCCAGCTGAGGTTTATCCTCCCTAACTTGTTCAAATGTAGTAAGATGAAGAAGGCAACCAGGCAAGAGGGGCCTACAGACAAGGATAAGGATCCTGTAAAATTCGAACACAGAAGACACTTTTGATGAAGTGATTATCACATGTAGGCCTTAAATATCGGTTCATAAAGCAATAGTTGGATCTTAGAAGTATAGTTTATCTAGATAAAGAGGTCTATCTAAGCACTGAAGTATGTATATAGTTAAACTCTGTTTAAACTGTCTATGGAGCACTAGATACAAGGATTGTACCTTACTGAACTTACATCTTGAACATATATATAAGTTGCAGTATTATAAATACATGACTTTTGGTTTTGTATTAAGATTAATTCTTGTTTACCATGAGTTATATTCTGCTCTAGTTATGAATGAAGGTAAATTCTAGTAAATTTCAAGAAAATTTCATTTGATAATTTGAGAAATTTGATTTAGTTATGCAGAGGATTGTGCTGACACAACATTAATTATCTTAAAGCTAGTTTTAGAATGTTAATTTGATCTTCTTCCTTTTAATTTTCTATTAATTTTGAGATAAGGGCTAGATTATGAGGGATTCCTGTTTAAGATTATTATGAATTTCTTTTAGATACAATTATGGAAGAAAAAAATGAACGAGCAACAAAAAAAAAATTTCCTTCCTTTATCAATACCCACATAAGACAAATAACGAAATTTAGTATTATGCATCAATATGTCAGATAGTTTTGACATTTCAATTTCTTTAGCCTCAACCTCTCCAGCTTCTGTGTTTCTCATGCATACATTGGAGTAGCCTCAAGGATATTAAGTAGAGTTCTTAATGGAGATAATCATCAAGCTTAAGGGGCCTATTCCTCAATTTGCAATTGATGGCCCTATCCCAGGAGAAAGATTGGAAGTAGTACTTTCCACTCATTTTCTTTTAATCAGAGTGGTTTTTAGAATCCTAGGGAAAGAATTTATTCTCTTCTCGGATAGATGTAGGGTTAATCGTGAGATCCCGGCCATGTTCATAGCCATGTCTACTTTGGTAGAATCTGACAAATTTAGCATTGGCACTTTATGTAGACGCCTATTCAAAATTGAGTTTTTAGGGAATTTAGAAAACGAAATTGCTAATATCTTAGAGGATCTTATCATTATGTGCCCTTGCCAATATGACGTGATCCCTCATTCTAGATAGGTTGTTCCTCGTTACCCTATTCAATCTACCTTATATCCTCGAAGGCTCATAGCATGGACACTAGTCATCAAAAGAAATTTGGACTTCTTATTTCTGTTCTTGCATGTCAGAATTTCGCCCTTTCATGACTGGATGGGCAGATATGTGGTGGCAGATCATGTGGGTGCTTGGGAAAAGGATAGATCAATCAGTTTGGAAATATTAGAATCTGACATTAATTTGGTCGATTTTTTTCAGGATGAAGATAGGCCCTTTACTCCTATGTAATTTCTAATTATGTTCGAATAGACAATAAGAATACATTCTGAAGAGAAGGTAAAATATTTTGTACTCTCTGGTATAGGAGTCATTTGAGTGACATCCTGGCTTAATAGATGCATCTTCATTTCAATGATTTTTATTAACTGCAATTTTGAACTTTCCAATCCAAAGCGTGGTTTATGATAAGATCTTTCAGTAAGTGCTAATTAGTTCTATCTTCCATGTAAACTCAATTCTCCTTAATAACAGTTGGAATAGTGAACATTCTGCAGATTGATATTAATGTATGATTTAAGAGCTGCACTTCCATTATTCAACTTATGAGCGTACACTCTATAGCTAAATTAAGTAGTGAAGATTATTATTCTTCTTGATTTATAGTATGTTGAAATATCTTATTGTTTCAGCTTTTTTTTTTTGTATGTGGTGGTAGGAATAGCTTATCATTTTAGTTCTTAAGTTCTAGCAAGGCTTTTCTTTCCTTTTCTTGGATATTATCCAGCTTTCATTTAGATTTTCTCTTATTAGGATGGTTAGCTATATTTGTTTTAGATCTTTTCTCTGTTCATTTTGAGCTATACTTCTCTTATTATTTGATCTGAATTTTATCTTATCTAGTCTATAAAGGAATTCTAGATTAACGATTCCCTATTATAGTTTGGTGATTCTGGAAATTAGAAATTGATCATTTGAGAGTCTTTGTCTTAGATTAATTCTATTCTAATCTCAAAATGTTTGTATAAATAAAAGGGTGACAAGATTGAAACTGTAAATGAGTTGCTTCTATTTAAAAACAGAACTCCTAATCAATTGATGAGCTTACGGGGCTTTCTAATGAATGGTTCATAAGGCACAACACTTGGTGAAGGTTTTGCAAATGGGGTTGCAAGCTTTGGGTTTAACCATGGAGGAAACTCTGTAGTTAAGCGCGCTCAAGCTGGAGTAGTACTGGGATGGGTGACCTCCCAGGAAGTCCTCGTGCTTCACCCCTGTGAGCATCACCTAGATCCAATGAGTGCTAAGTGTTCCCTTTATTCTCATGAGAGATGGATTCATGTTCAATCACTACTCATGAAACATGGGTCAAAGAGTTTGACTCAAAATCACACAGTTAAATCCTGATATTAATATTACAATAATAAGTTAGTTTGGTCTAGAACTAAGGTTAGGGGCTGTATTATTAAAAGAAGCTATAATATCATAGCTTCAATTCAATAAGTTCCGATTAGATTGTATAAGCTTTTAATTGTTAGTATCTAACATATGTCTAATGCTAGCTATCTTCTATCAAACTTTATGCAGCCTCTTTGGCTCTTCCAGGTGGCTGATGTTTATGTTGCTTTGTGGATGGCAAGATCATGCTCTAATACAACTTGTGAGGATCGCTTTTTCTAGGTAAGTTTAGAATGGTCCTAGAATGCAAATGGACCCTTTTAGAATTTGTTTCTTGATAGAATTAATAATATTTAAATTAACTTGTAAGCGCCATCAATTTATCCATTAGTAATTCTAGATAATGTCAATATTCCCCATGTATGTAAAGAGCCTAGGTTGTCTCTCTCTGTAGCTATGCTGAAAAAGTGTATTTTTTGTGTGTTTGGTTTTGCAATTTCTCAGAGATGTATGCTTTTTGGATTTTTTCAGAATATAAGTAATACTGAAATAAATTGCAACTAATAGCTATACTCAAACCCACAACTACAATTAACCAACAATTGAATGCAAAAATTCATTGCTTATATGCTCAATGAAATTACATTCAAATGGAAGGAACCTGATAACTGTTGAAATGTTTGATTTGCAGCAGTAAACATATATAAAAATCAAACTCCTTAACTCCCATGTACAAGCCTTAGCAAAGAGCAGATCATAGCTAGAAAGAACGGAATGTTGCCTTGTCAAATCGCTTGGAAACCGCTCAAGTGGCTGTCAGGTGTTGCCACACTAATGCAAAAGACAATGCCCAACAATGTAGTTGTAATGACAGAAAAAGACGCTAATATGAGGCATGTAAATACACAATGAAGGCACTCAATGAATGATCATAGCCTGATAAACCTTGATTGCAGCCCTTAACAAAAGCTCACGACTTAAGAAAAAATGAGCACTACTCCAAGATAGCAAACGCCAAACTCGAAAGGAGTGCTGCCCTACTGTAAATTGATAGAAGATATCACAATGCCAAAATCAAGAGATAATAGATGTCCAATATTCATTGATCATGACATCCAAATAATTTCAAACATCAGTTATCAATTATCCTCGTGTCCAAATGTACCAATTCAACTTTTAACAATTTCAAACAACTTAAACAATCTCATAAAAAAATCAGCAAACATAGCAACTCATCAACAACTTTAACTTATTCATTCATCACTAGCTCTATGTTCAGTATATGTCGAATAACAGAAATAAACAACAGTAAATAGCATGCATCACAAAACAACATTCACAAAAGTATGACACCAAGATTTAACATGGAAACCCAATTTGGGAATAAACACCAAGTAACATGCTTCCACTTTTTCACTCTTCTGAAGTGAGCTCGGTTAAAAGCCAACCCTATTAAAGTTCACAAAACACACTGTTAGGTATGACCCTGTCAAAGGATTTAAATCACCCTATTAAGAGTGGCCTGGTTAGAGGATGTTGGATCATTCCATTTGACTATCATCTTGATTAAAGGGTTTACAATATGATTGTTAGGTCAACCTTGATTTAAGGATCTTACTGCCACAATGGTTAGAAAGTAACAGCTAGATTTGATAAGTTAAAATACAACTCACTTTGCAAATTCAAATCTCCATTCAGCTCATTCCTAGTTCATTGACTCGACTTCATCATATTCTCAATCACTAATTTGCTTGGAAACCCTTCAAGCAATCACACTTCACCAATTTTCTCACTTTTCCTCTACTATGTTTTTCACAAGTTCATCATAAGTTCATCAATCAACAACCATAAAACATCTCTTGTTCCTTCTTAAATAAGTAGCTTTGATCTTTTGTCACTTAAACATCACCGTAGATCTTAGGGTTTGATCAAATTCATTGAATCGTTCCATGGTTTTGTCCTTCTACTCCTTTCTTGAAGCTTCTAGAAACTTATCCTTGAATCCTCACCCTAGATCACTTAACAAATTCAATTCATGCATTAAATACACCGGCTCATCAATCGTCGTCATTCACCTGTTTTGACCAATCCAAAATTCAACTATGTCGACCTCAAATCTCGATTCTTTCACAAATAGTTATTTTGCTGACACCCAGTCATCACTATGTTCTTTAGCTCGATCATCATTAGGTAGCTCAGTCTCTACTGTTCTATCTTTCTTAGCTTACACTAGCTTGCTCGGCCTTCACTACACTTGATCGCTACATCATTTTCTCTTCAACTTTCTTGGCCATAACTATCAATCAGCTAATATTGTTTGCTCGTCTATCTCTTAAGTTCCTTAATCTTCCACTTCATTTACCTAGTGAAATAGTCATTCGGTCGTGCTTAGTGTTTTACTCAACAGCTCTTCTATATATCAACTCAATTGTCTTCTCCACTTCATATAATGATCAAACAACACATTATCTTGTCAAAGACTAACTTATCAAGTGTCCATTGTAATTCCAACACACTTAACTCCTGTTTACTCAACAATTTGACTAGCTCATCTAGTTATCTCTCTTTTCAAATTCTCTTCATCAATCAACTAATATGGCACTCTACATTGTTAGTAAATGTCTTACCAGTAAGGTTCGATATCAATGACAACATAACAATTGTTCCAATTGTAGTTTCCAACAATCTCCCTCTTTAGCATTAATGGCAACACCTTTTGTTACCATGCAAATGCAAAAGACTTGCTCAAGATTTGTCACTTGTAGCTCCCTTTGTAGTCCATGTCAGATCTTTATTAATATTCTTAGTTTCATTCTATGCAATCTCCAATATGCTTCCTCTTTACTTCTATTACACTTCTCCCTCTATGATACCAATTGTAGATTCTTCATTCTGAAACCAATTGTATTAGGCTAGGCGAGCTAAGAAATAGGTTGTTATTAGGAATCTTAGAGCTGTGGTTCGTGATTCTCCTCCTACTAGTTGGGTAGAGAGGACAGCCTCCACATCGGCATGACGGTTTCGACAGCAGTCTAACAAGAGAAGGCCCCCATGCACCCTCTTCCAAGTTATCTTGGTTATCAGTGATTGTCAGTTTGCAAAGATGCGGTTCGGACTTCTGGTGGGGTCAGTGGGTCTGGGGGTGTGGCTTGCTTGGTACATGATGATATTTTCAACATCACTTCAGTTGTTTGCTCTGACACCTTTGCCAAATTTATGTGGGTCTGTATTGGTCGGCGGAAATACTGACAGAGAGATATTTTTATTGTTGTTTGTTATTTTCCACCAACCTCCTCTCCTTATGCTATTAATGACCCGGAGATGGAGATCCTTTCTGTGACCTTCAGGAGAGTATTTTACAGTTTGCGGCTTTGGGTGATATTATTATTCTTGGAGATTTCAACGCTTATACCAAGGATCTTCAAACTACTTTGCATGATCGTGGTTCTGATTTGAACTGCACTTTTGAGCTAGACCCGACTAGTATGGGACTTTAGTGCACCTCGGAGGATGCTCTTGGGCTGCTCTCAGGTTATGGTCATCACCTCCTCCAACTCTGTGAGTCTTCTGGTTTGTTGATTCTGAAAGGTTTATCCTTTCTTCCTAGTTCGGACCACTTTACCTATTGGCTGCACTGTGGTGGCACGAGTGTTGTTGACTATGTCATTTCCTCTCCTTCCTTCATTTCTTCCATTCGCAGTTTCACCATTTCACGTCTCCCCTTGGCTGACCATGCTCTTCTTAGCATTTTCGCTTGCAGTTCACCCCTCTCGTCGCGCTCTTTCCAACCTTCTCATTACCTGACTGATACCATCTCCTTTCCTACTCGCTTTCATTACCCCGAGAGTGATGGTGAGCTCTTTACTTTCCACCTTAGGAGACTTTTGACACCTGTGAGTTTTGGTGAGTCGCCTGTGGCCTCTGATATGTATGATTCACTTGCCTCTGCCATTTGGGATTCTGCTCTTCTTTCTATTCCTCACCGCTCCCCTCCCTCTCTCAAAAATAAGTGTTGGAATACTTGTCCTATGAATAAATGGTTTGATACTGACTGCAATGCTTTCCATTGCTCTGTTCACGCTGCCTTTGAGACTCAATCTCCTGCCTTCACCCGTCAGCGCCTTTTGTACCTCTTCTTTCTTCACCATAAAAAACATTCTTTTGCTTCCTTTCAATGCAGAACCCTTTGCTCCATGCTTATTCAGAATCTCCAGATCTTTTGGCATACCCTTTTTCCCCAGTGCTCCCCCTCGTCCTCCACTCTCCACTACCACTCACTGACCTCCCGTAACATTACGCTTTATGACATTCTTGGGCAGCCACCTCTTCACTCCACTCCACCTTCATACTACCATTTGTTCACCTACTCCACTATTATCGAGGCCATCAGGTTGCTGAGATGCAGCAGAGCAGCGGATAAGGATGGTTTCCTGGCAGAACTTTTCAAGCTTGATGCTTTGGTTCTTGCATCTTACCTTACTACACTCTTTAATAGAGTAGTTTGTACTGGGTTTCCTGAATCTTGGTCTAGACATGTGATTTACCCTATTCACAAGTCTGAACCTACTTCTGATCTGAGTAACTACAGGACTATTATGATTGAACATACTTTTGCTAAACTTTATACCATTGCTCTAAATAGCATGTTATCTAGTGAGCTTGATAGAAGAGGTTGTCGAGCTAAAGGGCAGGCTAGTTTTCGAGCAAATTATCAGACTATGGATCATGCTTTCACACTACAGGCTATCATTGAGGAGGCTAGGCATCGCTCCTAGAAGGTCTATTGTTGTTTTGTGGACTTCAGTAAGGCATTCGATTCTGTACCTAGGTTGGCCTTATTTTAGAGACTTCCTGAGATTGGGATCTCAGATATGTTGTAGACTGTTATTATGAGGCTCTATGAGAAGGTAACCGGTAGGCTCAAGACTCCAAAAGGCTTTTCGGTTCCAATTCAGAGCACCATTGGAGTGAAATAGGGTTGTCCTCTTTCTCCCACTCTATTCGGCTTATATATTGATGAGTTGGAGGATTTCCTTGTGAACTCCTCTCAACCAGATGATGGGTGCTATTTACATCAAGTTTTGATCTACATTCTCCTTTTTGTTGATGATGTGGTTCTCTTGGCCTCTTCTCTCGATAGCTTACAGAGACTCCTTGATGGCCTGGCTTCTTTTTGTGATCAACTACAGCTTGTGATCAATTTGTCTAAGACCCGGGTTATGGTCTTTAACTATTTAAAGACCTCTCATCTTCATTTCTTCTTTCAAGATCAGGAGGTTGAGATTACCCCCTCTTATATGTATCTTGGTGTGAAGTTCTCAGGGCCGCGCTTCAACTTGAGACCAGCTATTCATTCCAAAGTTAGTAAGGGCATGGGTTCCCTGGCTTTGCTAGAAAGGCAATGCTTCACGCATCACTTCCAGAATAGTTCGTCCAAGTTGTCCCTTTTAGATTCCTTGGTCCGTCCAATAGTTCTTTATGGCTCGGTTTTTGGGGGCCTTCTCTTATTGATTCTGATTGGGCTTCTATTGAACGGGTTCAGATGTTGATGTTACGACGGATCATAAGATATCACAAACTCACCCCTCACAGCATTGTCTTAGTTGAGTGTGGAGCTCATCCTCTCAAACTCAGCACCATCTTTGACTTGATTTGGTTTCTTCATCAGCTTTGTGGTTTTATGAATTCAAGTGTTGACTAGCATAGATACTCTCATCTAGCATATTGTTCTTCTGTTGAGATTATGAGATCCAACACTTCTAGGTCTCGTTGTTGGTACGCCCACGCCAGTTCTCTGTTAGGTTCGATCGATATTGAGATAGACTATCTTCCTCCTTACTAGTTTTCATTGGATGCTCCTGCTCATCTTCTCCCCTCACGTCAAGAGTTGAATGAGCATGTCAAATAGGATATTTATAGACAGTACATTATCACTACCTGATGTAATCCCCCGGGCAGGGCTGTGGCCTAAGATGACCTTCTATGCTAAACATTTTGTTGAGATTTAGAATGGTATTATTGCTTGCCCTACTTATCTCTATCGGTGCTAGAATCATGCCTTATAGGTTTCTTGAGGCTCTTTCAGAGTTGTTTCTCACCGCCTCAGGGCTCAGACCAATCACCAAATGGATCGGGCCGATCGGATATGTTAGTTATGTACTTTGGCAGAGGTTGAGACCGATTCACTTTATTTTTCAATGTTCTCTTTACTACAAGATCAGAGGGAGATTTCACTACCTTTACAGAGACTGTTCTTCTCTGTCGATGTTCTTCAGCTATATTGATCAGCAGTGTCTTGCACTTTATCTTAAGGAGGCCACCCACCTTCGGGAGATTACCCTGCAGTCTTCTTTACCTCAAGGTCGTACTTTAGATCAGCTCATCACGGCTTCACGGGGTTTGAAAAGGCCTTCCACTATTTCTCATTCCAGATCGGTTAGACATTGCACCAATCTCTCCAGGCAGCGACAATCCTACAGTGGTTCTACACGACATTCTAAGAGTTTGGATTATTCACGGGTTTACCCCTCGATTACTGATTTCTTTGTGACAAGAAAGGACCCTTAGTCATTTTCTTGTCTTCTCTCTTATTCTGCTTCTTGTTTTTGTTTCTTCTCAGTCACCGTTTGGTGCTTCTACTTGGCCGACTCTTCTATTTGTATGCTTAGTCCCATAAACCTTTTTTGGTTTTTTCGTGGACATTAATATTATTATCTTATCTTATCTTATCATGTAACTCGATGATAACACATCTCCCTCTTTATCTATAAATTGTATGGTAACTGTCGTACATCTCCCTCTTTGACAACAATACCAAAGACGTCATCTACTCTATACAAATCATCTTCCCTTGGTCACTTTGAAACTGATCTTTGAATAATCACTCCCTCTGTAATCTTGACTTGCAGCTCTATCTACTCATACCTATGTTCATCTTTTCACAGCTTTAGGTAGCTCCGAAAGTGTGACCTCCTGCATGAATTTGTAAGATATTCTGATCCTAAAATTGATGCAATGTTGCATCTCTTCTTAGTTTGCTTCAAATAGGGAATGACCCCTAACTTACCTCTTAGATACTCAAATGCATCCTTAGGTAATGCCTTAGCGAATATATCAGCTATCTTCTCCTTTGTGTTTACATATTCCAATCTCAACTCTTTAGCTTGCAATAACTCCCTCAAGTAATGATACTTAACTGAAATATGTTTTGTCTTTGTATGCATCATAGGATTCTTAGATATGTTTATAGCACTTGGGTTGTCATAATATATCACCACGTGTTCAGTTTCTCTTCTTTCATACTTTTCAACATATGATTGATCCATACAATGTTTGAACAATTAACTATTGCAGCAACATACTCAGCCTTTATTGTGGATTGAGAGATACAGTTTTGCTTCTTATTTGTCCATGAAATCAGCTTCTTTCCTAGAAAGAAAGCTCCTCCAGTTGTACTCTTTCTGTCATCAATGTTTCCATCCCAATGAGCATTTGCATGAACTTTTAACACAAACTTGTCGATTTTCTTGTATCATATTCCATAGTCTTTCATCCCTTTCACATATCTCAATATCCTTTTCACAGTTATCATGTGATTTTCCCTAAGACTAACAAAAAATCTTCCAATAATACCAACAGCTAATGCAATGTCAGGTCTGCTATGAACAACATATTACAATTTCAATCATTGACCTATACAATGTCTGATTTACTTCAGCAGAATCATCATTCTTTGAAAGTTTATGTCCGATAACCATAAGTGTTCCAACTAGTCTTAAATCTTCCATTTCAAAGGTCTTCAATATCTCCTTGATATACTTTGATTGTGTAATGTATATACCTTTCTTCATTTGATAATGTTAATTCCTTGTAACTTTGACAATATAAGTGTTCTGATTTTCAGATCAGTCTGATCTAGATGCATGAGTTCCCTTAAGTATTGGTCATTAGAACATATTGTCCCCTCTAGATAGATTGGCATCTTCCTTCTGGCTTTTATAAGCCTTCTTATTTACCAATGTGGTTAGTTAGTTACTAACCATTAGTAACTCTTCGAATGGGCACCAATCTTGAGGAAACAATTATGTTGTTAAATAGGCCAACCTAGAGAGGGACATGTCCATTCAATGAACATGCCCCTTGAGTTAGGTATAAGGGAGGGCTAGATTGCAGATTAGAAGACACACCAAAATCTATAAGTCTGCTCTTCTAGCAATTTGCCCAAATAAAATCATATATAAGAATGTAAACATTTGCAGAAGATCCATGACCTTAACATGGTATCAGAGCCAGCTTGTAAATGTAAGTAAACCATTGGACAAAAGAAGCATGATAGCCAAAAAGAATGGAGCTAAATCTTATTGATACAGTTGCATGAGATGGAGAGCAGCATGGCATATCTGATATTCCTCATGAGTAAAAGAAGCAGTACTTGTAAAGATCAGCTGCAGAATCTTATCACAACTCTAATAACCACAGCAAGTCCAAATTGGATTTATTTGAACAGAAAACTGAGATGAAGGAAAATGATTAATATAATGATAAACAGAAATCCATCTTATCTGGACACTTTTACAAAGTATTGATTATGTTAAAAATAAGCTGGGATAGTAAAGACAGAACTTGGTCATAAAAGACAAAATTTGTCTTATTCCTATGTTGTCTCATTCAAAGGAAACTGCAGCGATTACATTTTTGAGTAAAGACAAGTGATTCAAGATTCATAATGATAAAGTGCCATGTATTCAGTAATAGTCCAAAATATATATATCCCAACCTCAGCGGTGAAAAAAAAGGTTCAGTCACAACAAATATGAATGAAGCATCCGCGATTCTGGAAAATCACAAACTTGTCTTATATATAAAGCCTGTCACACTCACACTATTTGGAATTTAATAAACTATATTTAATTACAAAGAAGACAAAAGTTTATTTGATGCTTTGGAATGATGTTTTTTTTTGTATCGGGTATACAGATGGGCAGGTCTCAATAAGAGACAAATCCTTAATACATAGTTAAAAATGAAGATGACTCACCATTTGTGAAACAATATGTTAATCATCGTGTCCTTTGGATTAAAACTACTGGAAGCTTAAGCATAGTTGTTAATGTTAATATAATTGGTCTAGCAAACTGTTTCTAACTGAATCTGCTCTAATGAGAAATTATAAATATAATTCCGGAACAATGAAAGGTGTGCATCTGGAAGAATCTTAACAATGTTTATGAAAGTTTATTATATTAGCCTCGATCACAAGTAATAAATTCTGGAGGATTGGAAAATGTTAAAAAAAATTGACAATCGACATGAGCCAAATAATGGTTAATGAGCAATGATGAAAGAGGAGAAGTGCAACATGCCATGTTTAGGAGGTTAATGGTTGCAATCCATTAGTGGACGACTACACCCACTTCAATTTCTTCTATATTCTCGAGTTCAGCGTTGTCAACAAATAAAAGAATCAACACCTGACAATAAGATGAAAATATGAGAATATTTGTGCTAGAACCAATAGTAGACAGGGAATACTGATTGGCGGAAAACATGAATTATTGTGCGTAATATCACATCCAGTGCACGAACAAGAGTTCTCAAATAAAATCTTGCACTGTTTAAGGGTATGGTTCGTTCATTACATAAGCATTTCATAAAAGGAAATTACTTAAAGATTATCTATTGAAGGAAGATATTTTATCAAGGCAAAATGAAGAGACTAGTTAATGAAAGATTAATTGAGAGCTATGAACTCTTATAATAATAGCCATACAAGCTAATGGAAATGTTAAGTTGATTAGAAAGCATTACTAAGATTTGGTCATTCATATCTGCTGTAAATGATACGCTCGAATCACTTACCTATATCCTAGAAAATGGATCATTGAAGAATTGATTATCAAACATATCTCTCATTGTGGAATCCACGAGATGTGAGCATAGACGGTTGCTAGCGAAATATGTCTCAGTGCAAGTATTATAAATGCAGGTCAAAGACGACTCTAGTCAAATAGTATATAATAATATTAATATATCAGAAACAACTAATGAGAGAGTATATGCATTATTCATATCAGAACTTCTAAGAAGGCATATCTCTGCTTAGTATTTATCCTGCAACTCGCAGCAGCTTCTAGATTGCATATCAGAGACGACATACATGAACGGAGGGAGAAAAAGGACAGAGTAATAAATTGATAATCTAGATCCTCTCAAAGGACAAAATCATTGAGAAAGGGTAAATGAACATATCAAACATTTAAGTAATGTTGACTGTGAATGAGGATTGACCTAATAATGGTTCGCAATTCAAGATCTTAATTAGATATTGGAACAATCCCAGCCTCATGGAAATGACATCCCACTGATGCCACAAAAGGGACCCCACCACCAAGATTAAGAGGATGATTGAAGATAACTTGTGGATAGAATCACTGATGAGATGCACATGGATAAAGATTACATCATGAGACTACATATCATTTTACTCAATGCATCTCTAATCCTCCCTCAAGTCCAAGAGGGAGTGTTAATGATTGTGGACTTGGGAACGATGCATTCTATATAACATCATGACTATTCAGATTATTAGTATTGGTTCTCTTAGAAAGGAAGGAATAAAGTGACATCATGCTATGACACTAAGATCATGGATATTAGCATGGTATGCCTTCCTGACAAAAGGAGAAGCAAAATGATCTACAATGGTGAATCTTGACTCAGAGGGAGTAGACCATGCCTTATTGATTTCTGAGTAATAAAGAATTTGTAGCAGAAAATCATAAGTATCATCTTATAAGAAGGTTATATGTCAGAGAGAGTACCTAAAAGATCAAATTGACTCCCCAGGATCTAGGTTATACAAACTTAGACTGAGTGTACCATGTGAAGATGGTGTATACTAATAAAGTATGAAAGCTTTCATCAAGGTTATGATGGAAAGATAAGTATCTATTGTACTTGAGCTCTTCTTTTACCTTATGTCTATAATATCTTTCATTTTTTTTTATAAGAAGAGTATATGCCTTGATTTTCTTTTCTTTTCTGAAGAATGTTCTTGTAGGAAAGAATCTTTGGATTCAAAGGGAGCCTGACATCTCATCAAGGCAATCTTGAATAAGGAGCTTGGAAGATTTGATATCTAGTAGGAGTCTGGAAAATCTAAAGTGAGCAACCATCTGATGGGCCTAACTTTATAAACATCATGGTATGGAAGCATTTCTCAGCAGACAATCTTGCAGCATCAGTTGGCAGTAATAGAAAACAATCTTCCAGTACGAATTTGCAATGATAGCAAATGATTTTATGGTGTTTTAAATCAATAGAGGACTAATGGCAAATCTTGAATAGATTCAAGATTGTGTTGTGAAAGAGACATCTCAATGTCTATTAATCACAACCTGGATAATTATTCTCTAGACTTTATCCTTAAGTACTATCAAACCTCTCTGAGAGTGATCATCTCAGGAAAAATCCAAGTATGATTGAATTGTTTTGTATTCTTATGATAATTTATATTATTGACTATTACGGGGCTTCACCATTTGTGTTTGTTGTTTAAGAGGTGACGATCTCTGAAATAATGAACACTTGTATAAAGACATTATAAGAGGTGACGATCTCTGAGATAATGTTCTAACCAGTAGAGAACTATTGGCAGATTTGGATGAATTTAAGATCATGTTGTGATGGAGGCATTTCTATGTCTATGAATCACAACTTGGATAAAGGAAGAATTTAATTATTCTCCGAATTTTATCTAGTGTACTGGCAAATCTTAATTCAGGATCATGTTGTGTGCCTATGAGTCACAACTTGGATAAAGGAAGAATTTAATTATTCTCCAGATTTTATCCTGTGTAAGGCATTCTAGGAATGGATTGCTGGTAGAATCTAGATCTTGAACGAAATCAAGATCATGTTGTGACAGTGACATTTCTAAAACTCCAGACGTCACAACTTGGGTAAAGGGAGAATTTAATTATTCTCTAGTCTTTATCTTGAGTATTGCATTCTATGCAATACTGTTATCACAAGTTCAGGTGATACTTCATATCACAAGCCTTGTCAAACATCCTATGTTACAAGCCTAGGTGATTTGATAGTTTGTATTACGAATGATGCTTAGCGATTTGATCACAAGCACCAGTGATAGCTTATATTACAAGATTTGTAATATAATGTGTTTTCAGGTATCATTTGTATAATGATACATCATGCTTGAAATTCAGAAAGGTATAGAGTGTATATCTATGCTTAGTCATCTATATTGATGTTGCTAGATATGTTTCTATCACTTATCTTATCAAGTTAAGAGAGAGTGTTAATTCCTTGTAACTTTGACAAGATAAGTGTTCTAATTTTCAGATCAGTCTGATCTAGATGCATGAGTTCCCTTAAGTATTGGTCATTAGAACATATTGTCCCCTCTAGATAGATTGACATCTTCCTTGTGGCTTTTATAAGCCTTCTTATTTACCAATGTGGTTAGTTAGTTACTAACCATTAGTAACTCTTCGAATGGGCACCAATCTTGAGGAAACAATTATGTTGTTAAATAGGCCAACCTAGAGAGGGACATGTCCATTCAATGAACATGCCCCTTGAGTTAGGTATAAGGGAGGGCTAGATTGCAGATTAAAAGACACCGAAATCTATAAGTCTGCTCTTCTAGCAATCTGCCCAAATAAAATCATCTATAGGAATGTAAACATTTGCAGAAGATCCATGACCTTAACAGATAAACTTGCAAATCAATAAAGAATTTATCTCTCCAAACATTGGCATCTCAAATTCTTTCTTCATCTCATTAGCAAATGATTTGCACGATAAATCATGTCCTCCAAATATGATATCATCAACAAAAATTTCAGTTAGCAATATCTTGTTCTCAAATTCACTTTTCAAGTACAGATTATTATTGTCATTAGTTCTTGCAAAACCAATTTTCACCAAATATGTATGTAATCTTTCATACCATGCTCTAGGGGCTTGTTTCAAACCATGTAATGCTTTGTGCATCTTCTTCTTGTCAAGGTCAACAAATCTTTCAAGTTGTTCAATGTAAATTTCTTCTTCCAAGATTCCATTTAGAAGTGCAAATTTGACATTCATATGATATACTTTGAAACCTTTGTAACCAGCATATGCAAGTAATGTTCTTACTCCTTCCAACCTTGCAATAGGGAAAAAGTTTCTCCACAGTCAATTCCTTCTTCTTGTGCATATCCCTTACAAACTAGTCTTTCATTGTTTCTTGTGATTTCACATTTCTCATTCAACTTGTTTCTGAATACCCACTTTGTTCCAATCACATTCTTGTCCTTTGGCCTTGATATCAATGTCCATGTCTTGTTCTTCTCTATTTGATCAATTTCCTATTTCATTGCTTTCACCCAATCTTCATTCTCCAAAGCATCTTTGACTAATCTTGGCTAAAACTCACATAGTAAACATGTATCATTCTTCAATTTGTTTCTTGTCATGACTTTCGAATCTTTACCTCCAATAATTCGGTCTAGTGTATGGTGTCTTCTTACATACTTTGCTAAGACAGGTTCAGATCTTTCCTCTTGTGGTAATTCACTTGGTCCAGCTTGCTCAACTTCTGCGGGTATCTCTAGTTGTAACCCGATATTCTCTAACTTGTGTTTGGCCTCCTCTCTGTGTCTTGGCTCCTACAACCCAATGCTCAACAGCATAGTTTGCAAACTCGGACATGGAGAGTACTCGGCAAGCCCAAAATTTTCAACTCGGAAAAAGCTCGGCATATACTCGACAAAAACTCGAGGAAAACTCAGCAACTCAAAAGTACTAAAATATAAAATCTCTTAAAAGAAACATATATTTTTTTGTAGAATACAATTACAAAATGTATTAAATTAGTAATTGACATTTCAATAGAGAAAATGTGTAGTTTTATAGCACTAAAATGATGTGAAAAGTGTATCTAATCCAATGTTTTACTTGCATTAACATTTTTACGTACATTTTTTTAACATCTATAAATACGCGAGAGTTAAACTTGAGAGTACTCGCCCCGCTAAAAAACTTGAGAGTACTCGGCAACTCTGAGAGTACTCAGAGAGTTTGCAAACTATGCTCAACAGAGCTTGTCTATTGAACCTCAACAGTGCTTGTCTATTGATGCTCAGCAACCCTCTTCTCTGGTTTAGGTAAGGTACTTGGTTCACCTTCATAGATGTAGCGAAATTTTCTGTAATCTTCAATTTCTTTCTTGCATTCTTCTTCATCCTTTTTGGCAAATTCATCAACTCTGACATTTGCACTTTTCAAAATTGTGTTAGTGTTAGAATTCAAACACTTATAAACCTTGCTTTTAGTGGAATATCCTAAGAATATACCTTGATCACTCTTTGCATCAACTTTTCCTTTCCTTGTGTCTGCCAATATGTAACACTTGCTTCCAACTACTTTGTTATAATTGACATTTGGTGCATAGACATATCAAAGTTCAAAAGGGGTTTTGTTTATTTCTTTTCTTGAGTTGAACTCAATTCAGTGTATAAACAACGGTACTTAAAGCTTCTCTCCAATACTTTTGTGAAATGTTTTTCTCCATCATCGCTGTTCTTGCACAGTCCATGATTGATCTCTTCCTTCTTTCATCTATCTCATTCTGTGGTGGAGTCCTTGGTGCACTCATTTGTCTCTTAATTCCTTTGTCATCATAGAATATATTGAACTCATCTGATATGAATTCACCTCCTCTATCTGATCTCAAGGGTTGTAGACTCTTGTCTGTTTCCTTTTCAACTCTAGCCAAATACCACTTAAAAAATTTGAAAAGCATCAGATTTTTCTTTTAGATACATCACAATCATCATTCTATCAAAATCATCAACAATTAGAATAAAGTACATGTCCCCATAATAACTTTGCACTCCACTAGGACTACATAAATTAGTATGAACCAACTCGAAGATATCATCAAAAGAATAGATATTTCTCTTGAAACTTAACTTTGTCATTTTTCCTATTTGGCATTGTTTGCACATCACTGTATCAGGTTTGCTCAATCTTGGTAATCCTCTTACTCTTTTCATCGTACTAATGCTTACCAAATTATCAAAGTTCACATGACATAGCCTCTTATGCCATAGCCAAACATTCTCAAATTGTGTAAATAGGCATGTATCATCGGATAGGTCTAGATAGAACAAGTTACCTCTTGTTTTCTCTCCACTTCCAATTAGTTACCAGTACCATCATAGATCTTTGCCTTCTTGTTTTGGAATTCAACTCGGTAGCCTGAATTGTTCAACTGTGCCACACTCAAAAAATTATATTTCAATCCATCAACCAAATATGCATTGTCACATCTGATCTTGTCATTCAATATAATTGATCATTTACCTTTCACATAACATCGTGCATCATTTCCAAACTTAACACTACTTCCATTATAATGTTCTAGCTTTTCAAACTTACTTGTATGACCAGTCATATGATGTGAGAAACCACTATCAATTATCCACCTGTCATTCTTATTCACATGTGAGATTAAGGCAGTTTTCTCATTTTCATCAGATTCATCTTTCATTGCAACATAAACAACTTCATCATTTTCATAAGAATCAGTATTAGAATTCTCTTCTTCAACAATATAACAAGATTTCTTACCTTGTCTTTGTAGTCTTTGTTACCTCGATTGTCTCCGTTGGCCCTCCTTCCTCGGTATTTGTTGTCTTTTGTTTCCTCATTTTCATCTCTGTCAGGACACCTTGCAGCAATGTGACCAACTTTGTTACATGTAAAATAGATAATAGGAAGTTTACCTTTTGTATTTGTCTTTCCTTCTGGGTAGCCTTCTTGCCAATAATCCTTCTAGATCATCAAGATCATTATCTGATTCACTGTCACTGTCCACATGCTTACTCTTTCAAATTTTTCTCCTTATTAATCCATCAAGAGTTAGTTTAGACTTGAAAGCACATTCAACACTACAAGGTGTATAGTTATCAAAATTTGACAATTCAAATGAAGTGAGTCTACCAATTAGACTATCCAAGGTCAGATACCAGGTGTACATCTCATTTCTTGAATTGCAAATACTCTACTTGCATAGATAGGAAGTCAAGTCCTTCATACATTTCTTGTCATAGTCTCATCATATATGCCTCCTCCAGCTCCTCTAATAACATTCACAACCCCTTTAATTCGCCAACAATACTGTGCAACAATTTCTCCTTTCAGTCTCATATCATCAAACATGCCTCTCAAACTTTCTGGTTTAGCCCTTAACACATTTTTGAATACTCCATGAATTTGTGCCAACTTGTCCCACATTTCCTTTGCAGTAGTGCAATCCATCAAATCATCAAACTCAACATAACTCAGGGAAGATTCTAGATCTGTCATCATTTGACTGTGCTCCTGCTTCTCTTTAATTTTTCATCTGTCGTTGATCTAGGAACTTCAATATATTCATTGCCCAAGCAGTACAATGCAGAATCACCAACTTCAGATAGATGCAATCTCATCAAGCATTGCCATGTTGGAAAGTTCTTATTATCTAGCTTAGTTACGTCTCTCTCATACATCTTGATCTTTAGCTTAAGTCCCTTCAAACTTTCCTTACAAGCACCAAGCTCCGATACCCATTGTTACAATATTTAGAATAATTAAGAGGTGGTTAAGGGAGGGTGAATCAGTATCCTTAGGTCCAGATGTACCAATTCAACTTTTAACAACTTCATACAACTTAAACAATCTCATCAAACAACTCGACGAATATAGAACCTCATTAGTAAGTTTACTTATTCATTCATCAATAGCTCTCTATTTAGCATATGCCAAATAACATAAATAAACAACAGTAAATAGCATGCATCACAAAACAACATTTACGCAAGTATGATACCAAGATTTACTATGGAAAATAAATTTGAGAAAAACCACCAAGTAACATGCTACCAACTTTTCACTCTTTTGAAGTGAGCTTGGTTAAGATCCAACCCTATTAAAGGTTACAAAACACAGGATTATGTAAGACCCTATTAAAGGATTTAAGTCACCCTGTTAGGAGCGCCCTGGTTCGAGAACATTGGATCATTTCATTAGAATGTCACCTTGATTAAAGGATTTACAACAACTGTTAGGTCAACCTTGATTAAAGGATTTTACTGCCACAATGATTAGAAAGTAACAACTAGGTTTGATCTGTTAGAATACAACTCACTTTGCAAATTCAAAACTCTATTTGGCTCATTTATTGATTGGACTTCATCATATTCTCCATCATTAATCTACTTGGCAACCCTTCAAGCAATCACACTTCATCAATCTTCTCACTTTTCCTCTGCTACTCTATTTTTCACAAGTTCTTCATAAGTTTGCCAATCAACGACAAAACATCTCTTGTTCCTCCTTAAATAGCTAGCTTTGATCTTTTGCCTCCTAAAAATCATCGTAGATCTTAGGGTTTGATTAGATTCATTGAATCTGTCTATAGTTTTGTCCTTCTACTCCTTTCTTGAAACTTCTCCCTAAATCCTCACCATAGATCGCTTAACAAACTCAATTCATCCATTAAATACACCTGCTCATCAATACTCATCATTCATGCACTTTGACCAATACAAAAATTCAACTATTTCGGCATCAAATCTCAATTCTTTCACAAACTATTATTTTGCTAAGACTCATTCATCACTTTGTTCTTTAGCTCGATTATCAGTGGGTAGGTCAATCTCTATTGTTCTATCTTGCTCAACTTCACTAGCTCGCTCAGTCTTCACTATGCTTGGTCGCTACTTCATTTTCTTTTCAAGTTGCCCGGCCATAACTATCACTCGGAGAGTACTGTTTGCTTGGCTATCTCTTAAGTTCCTTAATCTCTTACTTCATCGACTTAGTGAAACTGTCACTCGGTCATGCTTAATGTTTTACTCAACAACTCTTTTATACATCAACTCAATCGTCTTCTCCACTTCATCTAATGATCAAACAACACATTATATTGTGAAAGACTTACTGATCAAGTGCCCTTTATAATTCCAACATACTTAACTCCTCTTTACTCAACATGACTATCTCATCTAGTTATCTCTCTTTTCAAATCCTTTTCATCAATCAACTAATATGGAACTCTACAATGTTAATAAATCTCTTACCAGTAAGGTTTGACATCAATGACAACATAACAATTATTCCAATTGTAGTTTCCAACAGCATAACCCTCAATAGGTTTAACGGCAAACACATTAAGCTCAAGTCTTTGCTTCTTACATGCCTTCCTTAGGAGGATGAGAATTTCAATGTCACTAGGCATTGGACACTCATCTACAAGTAGGCTCCCTCAAGGCATTGGAAACACATGACCTTACCCATCTTGGAATTCACCTCTCTTAAGAGGATTTACTCTGCCTTTCCCGGATTGACAAAAATCACTTTTATTTATGAATCATCTGTTTATTTATTCATTATCATCTATATTCAATAGGCTGATCCTTGAAAATGTTTATAATTGTATTTATCATATAGGATGGCAAGATCATGCTCTAATACAACTTGTGATAATCCCTTTTTCTAGGTGAGTTTAGAATGGTCCTCGAATGCAAATGGACCCTTTTACAATTTGTTTCTTGATAGAATTAATAATATTTAAATTAACTTGTAAGAGTCATCAATTTATCCATTAGTAATTATTGATAATGTCAATATTCCCCATGTATGTAAAGGGCCTAGGTTGTCTCTCTCTGTAGCTATGTTGAAGAAGTGTATTTTTTTTGTGTTTGGTTTTGAAGTGTATCAAAAAGTAATAGACAAGAATGAACTCCCTTCTCAGAAAGCATTGCTTTTATAATAAATAAAGATCGCTTCTTAAAGACACCTTTCACTTAAAAGCCCCATTTCCTTCTACTTAGGCACATAATTGAATAGTATAATTTATGAATAATATTTGGCTCCAAAAACGAGATTTTGAACAATACTATGATATTCTAACATGCAAGGTGATTGTTTCTTGTGCCCAAGATTTAAAACCTTTCAACTGAGTTCCAACAAGCTATGCCATTAAAGTGGTCAATATACAATACTAGCATAATTAGAAACCTCAGCATATTTAGTTGAATAATAATTAAAATTCACTTGTCTTGCGAAAATGATTTAAGTGTAAAGTTTCTACAAATTCTTAACTGAATCAAACTTAGATTATACCTTCTTATACTTGTTGTAGATAAACTTCAATGTTCTATCTTGAATGAATTTAGAAATATAAATCTGGAAATGTTTTTTACTTCTACAAGTTGTATTCGGGCAGTATTGACTAAGGAGCAAACTTTATTGTTTCTTGTGTGTCCTTAGACTTCAATCATACCCTTATTAAATATAGAGATCAAGTGGCATGTCCTTACAAAGGACATGTCCCTTCCAAAGTCTACTTTGTCTAATCCCTTAAAGTCCACGACTTTTTATGCAAAGCAAGTTTAATACTAAACTAACAAAAGGTGATTAGTATTAGAACTAAACTATTACTCAAAGATAGGCGCCAATATCCTTAAGAGGATAATACAAAGATTTTAGATCAATATATATATAGCAAGATTAGATTAGACCAATGTGTTATCAAAACAACATGATTAAAAGTTTCGGAATTAACACTCCCTCTCAACTTGATAATCATACTGAGAGAAATCATATCTAGCAACATAAATGAAGATGAACAAGCGAGGATTGATACTCCATATCTATTTGAATCTTCTTAGCATGTGGTATCATTGAACACATGATACAATGTCATATTACTAAACCTGTGATATGACAAATCACTGCTACTAGTGATAACAATATTGCAAAGAATATACTATACAAGATAAATTTGGAGAATAATTAAATTATTCATTTATCCAAGTTGTGACTCATAGGTACTAGTATTCCTACATTATAACATGATCCTGCGTTAAGATCTACCAAAACACAGGATGAACATTGGAGAATAAAATTCTTCCTTTATCCAAATTGTGATTCATAGACATAGCAATGTCTACATCACAATGTGATCTTGAATTCATCTAGATCTTACAGTAGAACTCTATTGTTTAGCACATTATCTAAGAGATCGTCATCTCTCATAATGTCGTTCATACAAGTGTTCATTATCTGAAAGATCGTCACCTCTAGAGTAATGAATACAAATGGTGGAGCCCATAACAGTTAATAGCCTGACAATAAAATTATTTTATTAATAATTTAAAGAATACAAATGAATTACAATTCAACCCTACTGTCTTTTCTTGAAGTGATCTATCTTCACTTGAGAAAGAGGTTTGGTGAGAATATCTGTTGTCTGCTCTGCAGTACAAATGTATTCTAACTTTACAGTATTCCTGTCTACCATATCTCTTACATAATGGTAAAGAATTTCGATATGCTTAGACCTTTCATGCAAAACTGGATTCACCGAAAGCTTGATGGAACTCTAATTATCACAATGAATAATCATAGGATTCATGGCTTGCCCAAATAATCTCACAAGTAACTTTCTAAGCCAAACTACTTCACGAGAGGCCATCGCTGCTGCAATGTATTCGGCTTCTGTGGAACTTTGTGCTACTAAAGACTGTTTTCTGCATATCCAGGATATCATTGTTGATCTTAAACTGAAACAGTATCCTAAAGTATTTTTTTTGTCTTTAACACTTCCACCCCAATCTGAGTCAGTGAGTCCATGTAAATCTAAATCAACTTTCTCATATTTGATCCCAAGATTAAGAGTGTCTTGTAAGCATCTCATAATGTTTTTGATTGGAACTAGGTGAATCTCCTTTGGCTCACACATAAACTAACCTAAGACACTAATAGCATAGCAAATATCAGGCCTTATATTTACCAAGTACATCAGGGACCCAATCATCTGTCTATAGAGAGCTGAATCTATGGAAGGTGATTTGGTTGTTGTTTCCTTAAGTTTATGTAGATTAGTCTCCATTGGAGAAGACATAGACTTGCAATTCCACATTTGAAATCTCTTCAAAATATCTAATGTATACTTCCCTTGATGAAGGATAATGCTATCATAATTTTGTCGTACTTCCAGTCCTAGGAAGTAATGAAGGAGTCCCAAGTCTTTCATCTCAAATTCTCTAATTAGATCTTTCTTGCATTGATCTATAAGATAATCATCACCTATTATTAATAAATCATCGACATACAGTATCAGAATTACCATATCCTCTTTATCCCTTTCATAATATAACTTTGGATTGGCTTCATTTTTGAAGAATCCTAAGTCGGTGAGATACTTATCAATTCTTTCATACCAAGCCCTTGCAGCTTGTTTAAGCCCATAGAGAGCTTTCTTGAGCATGCAAACAAAAAAGTTAGATCATGAGTTTCAAATCCTTCAAGTTGCTCCAAATATACTTCTTCCGTAATCTTTCCATTCGAGAATGTTGTTTTTACATCCATCTGATGTACTTTCCATCCCTTTGATGCTACAATGGCTAGGACTGCTCTTACAGAGGTGTATCTGGCAACAGGAGAAAAAATTTCTTCATAATCAATCCCTTCTTTTTGAGAGAATCCCTTGGCTACAAATCTGGCTTTAAATTCTCAATGCTACCATCTGCAGCATGCTTTATTTTAAAAATCCACTTGGAAGAAACAACATATTTTATTTTAGGTCTTGAAACAATTTCTCAAACATCGTTTTTCATAATAGATTGGTATTCTTCTGTTATAGCATCTTTCTAGGCTATATGTTTAATAGCCTCTAAAACATTTGTAGGTTTTGATTTAAACAAATCATTCATGTTTTTTGTGTAACTAGAAAATCTTTTAGGTCTTTTGGTTTCTCTAATTGTTCTGAATGGTGCAGCAAAGTCGTGTGCTTCCTCTACTGTCTTAATGGCCCAAAGTGGTATTTTCTTAAAATTTTGAGTTTTTTCAAGATTAAGATTTTGAATTTCATGTTCAATTTCTTCAATGTTCTCCCTCTATGAGACTCAATTTTAGTATTTCTTTTAGAACTAAGTAAAGGAGAGGGTTCTTCAGAACTTAGGGCATTTTTGAATGCTAAGTCTTCTTCAAAAAATACATCCCTACTATGTTCAATATTTTTCTGTCCAAGTATGAAAATTCTATATGCTTTAGATGTTTCACTATACCCTACAAAAATACCTTTCCTCTCGGAGGGTTCTAACTTAGTTCTCTTTTCTTTTGGATCATGGATATATACAGGGCACCCAAAAATCCTATGATGACATATATTTAGTTTAACCTTAGTGAAGACTTCTTCAAGAGTTTTATCTTGAAGGTAGAAGTGAGGGCATCTATTTTGAATATAAACAGTAGTACAAGAGGCTCTTGCCCAAAGATAATATTCTAGATTTTGATCAAATATCATAGCTCTAGTAGCTTCTATAACTGTCTTATTCTTCCTTTCTTCTACCCTATTTTGTTGTCGGTTATAAGGAATGGTATACTCCCTCTTAATTCATGTTTCTTTACAAAACTTTTTAATCAAATCTGAGGTGTATTCCCCTCCATTATTAGTTCTAAGAGTTTTAATTTTATGTCCTAATAAGTTTTCAGTTAATCTTTTAAATTCTTTAAATCTCTTTAGGATTTCTTCTGATTCTTTGCATTTTAAGAAGTAAATCCAAGTTTTCCTAGAGAAGTCATCTATAAATAGAATATAGTACCAGAATTCTCCAAGAGAAGGAATGGACATAGGTCCACATAAATCTAAGTGGATTAATTCCAAAACATTGTTGGTTTTTCTAGTGCTATCATGAAATGGACTTTTAATGTTCTTACCTAGAGTGTACCCTTTGCATATGTTTGAGTGGTCTTTATTTAGTTTAGGTAAACAAGTAACCATCTTCTCCATAGTTGATAAGGTTTTGAAATTTAGATGTCCTAGCCTTCTGTGCCAAATTTCATTTATGTCTGCAGCTTCATGAATTAAGGCTTGAATAGGTCGACTAGGCTCTGAATTTAATTCATACAAATACCCTTTTCTCTGGCAAATCAATTTTGCTTTCTTAATTGAGGAGTTCTTAGCCAAAGTTATTACTTTACAGTCCATGAATGCAACATTATGTCCATCATCTTCAAGTGTTGTAACTGAGATTAGATTTTTTTTTATTCCTGGTACATAGAGTACTCCTTTGAGAAGAAGAGAATTTCCTGATTTTAGTTTCAAGGTGCAATTTTCAATTCCTTTGACAAGAATGTGTTGAATTATCACCAATGGTGACTTCGCCATTAACATTTTCTGATATAGAGTCTAGTGCTTCTTTGTATCCTGTAATATGTCTAGATGATCCACTATCAATCACCCGTGCTTTATTTGAGACTTCATTTGATAGTGACGAATAAAATACACAGTTCTCAAGATCATAGTTATCTTCTTCCCAAGTAACATTTGTACAGTTCACTTGTTGTTTAGAATTCTTAAGGCAATTACATCTGCAGTGTACAAACTTTTTGCATCTGAAGCATTTTATTTTGGATAGATCTTTCTTAGGTTTGTCATTCTTTTGATTACCCCTTTTCTTCTTGAAATGCTTCTTTTTACCTTTATAGGAATTTGTATTAAGAACATGAAGTCCATCTTTTGTTTTTAGTTTTCCTCCTTAAGTTTTCTCAATTCTTCCTGAAGGCAATCTCCTTTAAGTCTATTGAAGTTAAGAAGTTTGTCTTTGGCACTTACTCCTTCTGCGAATGTTTCCCATGAATCTGGTAATCCGTCTATAGCCATTAGTGTTAGTTCTGGTCACTAATGATGGTTCCTATACTTGCAAATTCATCTCTTAGACTGGCAACCCTTAGGAAGAAAGAAATCATTGATTCTTCTTTCTTTATTTGTATGTGATTTAGTTGCCTTTTCAGTGCAAGAACTCTAGTTGCATTGTTGACCTCATATGCATTTAATAATGCATTCATCATATCAAATGTTGTATGATGTTTCATTAGCATAGGTACAATATCATTTTTCACTCCATCTAATATGATCTAAATGGTTTTTCTATTTCCTTTACTCCATATAGTTTTATGAGGCTCAACATTAGGTTGTTTAGATGCTGAATCAACAAATTGTTTTATGTCATTTTCTTCAAGAATCATCATGATTCTGAATTTTCAAGCATCAAAGTGTTCTTTCCCATCAAACTTGTCCTCGGGTCTAATTGTGTATGCCATTGGAGATACGAGAATGATGCTAGATATATATAAGGTCTGATTACTTAATTTGCAGAGCCTTCGTTCGACTACCAAAGCTCTAATACCATGTAAAGTTTCTGCAAATTCTCAACTGAATCCAACTTAGATTATACCTTCTTATACTTGCTGTAGATCAACTTCAATGTTTCGTCTTGAATGAATTTAGAAATATAAATCTGGAAATGTCTTTTACTTCTGCAAGTTGTATTCGGGCAGTATTGACTAAGGAGCAGACTTTATTGTTTCTTGTGTGTCCTTAGACTTCAATCATACCCTTATTAAATATAGAGATCAAGGGGCATGTCCTTACAAAGGACATGTCCCTTCCAAAGTCTACTTTGTCTAATCCTTTAAAGTCGGCAACTTTATATGCAAAGCAAGTTTAAGATTAAACTAATAAAAGGTGATTAGTATTAGAACTAAACTAATACTCAAAGATAGGCGCTGATATCCTTAAGAGGATAATACAAAGACTTTAGATCAATATATATATAGCAAGATCAGATCAAACTGATCTGTTTTTAGAACAGCATTATTAAAAGTTACGGAATTAACATGAAGAAGCATCAAAATCGAAATCTAATAACGCATAAGTAATCTTGATAAAGAAAGACAATGAATGAACCTAACAAGGGTGACTAAAAATAGATGCTCCCTCCAAGATTCTTGGAGCCCAAACTAGAAGCCAGAAAAAAAAACTAATAGCACTACTCAATTCCTCTAACTCATCTAAGCTCATCGAAACCAACTATTGACTTATGATAAATATTAAGTCCCTCAAAACGGAGCCAAAACTCACCATAGCCCAATGGAGAGCCTAAAACTCCCCAAGGTCTTCTAAACACCAGTATCAGCCCTCAAGGACCCAATAATAGACTAAATCCATTAAATTTTCCACAACTCAAAAATGGGGACATTACAATGTCTTAAATCCCATGATGGATGGCAGATTTACTGCTACTTGAGTTTGGACACGATCTACATAGGGTTACCAAATTGAAATTCTCTTGCCCTAATGTGAGTGATTTATTCCTCTCCTTCTACACACTCTCTATCCACTATGTACTAATGCAACAGTTCTTATTGACTTACCCATGATATATTAATAGCATTAATTATGATTATATTAGACTGAAAATTATGTACCTTCATAAACTTATAATATGGTGTAGTATTTTATTAGAAGCTTCTCCTTGATAACATAATACGCTTCATATCAAATAGAATTGCAGATAAATAATTGTAATGATAGTATTAGAAATTAATCTAATAACAAATATATTTATCTTCTAAATGTGTATTGTATCTACATATATATACATTATGAACAATTATAAAATAATTCATCATTTCATATATATATTCAATAACAGATAACACTTAATTTTTATATAAATAATTATGTATAGAAATAATATATACATCCATACCTTATTTTACTTTTCTATATTTCCATATAATCAAATGGATCCTTTTGTATTAAATTTACCCAATTTAAACCTTGATTAATTATCAATGGGTCCCTTAATACCCGAAGGATGTGTGCAATGGTCAAGGAGGAATTTGTATGCTTGAAACTTCATTTCTCTCCTTATATTATATCTTCGTTATGTTGGGTGGGTCCACCTTGATTCTCGAGCGGCCGGTCCATGTAGGACGTTTGTTCTTCGCTCTTCTCAAAAAAAGTTGTTCACTCTTTTCATTCATTTTCTATTGTTATTTGATGGTAACATTGGATCATATTACAAGTCGAATTGCTTTCACACCATGCAATAATGGCTCTGATCCCCAATAACGTGTCATCCTTTAATGTGTTTGTATTTTTTTACACCCTTTTCCTCCTTATCTCTCTGTCTGTTTAAACAATATTTACACGCCTATTGATGCATGCACTTTACTTCCTTTTATCCAACTTATATCACCCACTATTTCATGTCATTACTCCTTATTTTCTCCTGAAAATTGTTGTTAGAATGTTAGATGTAATTTTCTTTTATTTTTATTTTTTAGTCTTCAATGTCTTCTTGTCTTGGGCCTGATCCCTCCCAAATAGGATGGCATGCCCCTTGATACAGTCGAGTCCCATGAGGCATCATATCTGCCTTAAACGGTTAGCATTTAATATTTTTTCATTCCTTAATCATATTTATCAGTATAATATACATATGTTTCGTAAAGTGTTACAGTCTCTTTTACTTGAAGTATATATATATATATATATATATATATATATATATATATATATATATATATATATATATATATATATATATATATATATATATATATATATATATATATATTCCATTAATTTATTCATATTTGGACAATTATAATATGCTCATATATATATAATTTTGATTATTGAAAAATATACTTATGTATATCGATACGAATTAAAGTAATTTTTTATTACAAATTCGGTTGATCAAGGCTCATGACACAAATTTTTGAGAGGAAGCAAATTAGTGAGATCCAACAACATGCATATATAATGAACCTACGATCATAGTAGATGACACAATCACCTGGTTGGAGAGATGTCAAAGAGATCTAACGAATCGTGCAGCAAGAGTAAACACAATGGAAACAAGTATGCAGAGATATCCAAGTGAAATCAGCATTTATTCATAGAAAATCAGATGTACAAAGCTTCGGCAATATGCCTTCTTACATGCCAAGCTCATAAATGCCTACTTGCTTACAATCTTCGATCCAATTCTAATGATATCTAAAATAATTTCCTGTCCATTGATACATTTTGAGATACATTTCATTACAATAAATAGCCATTGCGACACCCAAGTTGGCCTCAGAGTCCAAAGGATTCCCTAAGAACAGGAAATGCATTACAATGAATAGGTTTGGTCCCAAATCATAACGAACAAATTACATAAAAACGCTTAAAAGCTTGTGGTTCTAGATGTAGGTCCTCACATGAACCAAGAGCATAGAAAGATACGCCACTGAAAATTTTCATCACAATATCAAAATCCACCAACGGTCATGAAATTGGCAAGAAAATGCTACCTGAGAGGAAATGAATCACAACTCAAGCAAAAAGATCCAAACAACTTATGTACCTAGGAATAGGAACCAAGCTAGGTCTTGATCATACTCCAAACCTCGCATGTGGTGACTCTAACAAATCAAGGATTGCTGAAATGATCAACGGACTGCAATAAACTGGTAAACTGGCAAAACTAGAAACAAAATATTTTTGGCTGTTGCAAGATTTCTCTAAACCCAAGATACCCTTGATCCTCGGGTAATTCCCCTTCATTATTTTGCCCCAATTTTTGAGTTGAATCAAAGTTGATAGATTTGAAGAGTACACGATTATACCAAGAGGGGGGGTGAATAGTATAATAACAACTTTTACAATTTAAAACTTTTTATCCTAACAATTGGCTTAATAACTTTAAATGCTGAAATCAAAAATTATGCAAATGAACACAATGATTTACGTGGAAACCCAATGTGGGAGAAAACCTGGAAATCAAATGCTTTTATATAAACTTTGTTCTTTTACAATGTTTTTGTAGGCTCCAACTTACTAGTGGCTCCAACCCCCATGTTTATGGGCACCGATTCACTAGAGCTCCAACTGCCACACTTCGCACACAACGACCTACTAGAAGCACCAACTCCCACAGCTTGTCTTCATGAGCAGCAACCCACTACACACAAACTTTTGTTCCACCTTGGAAAAGTTGCTTACTCAACTGATGGTTTTTTTTGTTCCAAAACTTATCTTTAAACAAATATGTACATCTGCTTCAAATCTTCACTTACCTCTGAAAATACTTTTCTTTATATTTTCCTCCGTAAATGAGAAATCTTTTCTTTTATTTGTTTACCGTACAAGGTAAACGGTTTACTAATGCATGCAGACAATAGACAAGAATATGTAACACAACAATACTCCTTTTATTATTCGCATATATGCCGAAGAGATTACATAGTGCTTCCAATCATGATTACAACAATGATCAAAGTTGTACATATACCATTCCGAAGGGGTGTCTCAAACCCGTCGGCTATTTTATAACTTCACTGACAACATGCTAATCTACCTGTCGACTATTTTGTAATTTTACTGACAACATCATCCCCCCCAAAAGGAAAAGTCGTCTCCGGACAACAATTACAAAACTTATTTTTCAAAAAATGAAAATTGCACAACCAATTACATCAATACACAGATACTAGGCAGGGGGATGGGTCCTTAGGTGGTAGGTGTCCGTGCTCTCAGTTCACTCAGGTTAGCCCATAGCTTGTAGACCTGGTCCTTTCAAACTTTCAATTTGGCTTCCGCTTCCATCTGATGCTCCAGAGCTGACTGCATCATCCCAGCGATCTCTCCTCATTCCTTTTCTTTCTCATCTGCTAGCTTCTCTTTCTCTTCTACCAATTGCTATAACTGACTCTGTTTTTCTAGCAAGGCTACCCTCTCGGATTCCCAGGCTAACTGACTCGTCCCGAGCCCTCTCAACTGCTGCCTAATCTGCCTAGCTCCTCCGAAGGGTGTAATATACCTCCGTGTATATCTACACAATCTCCTGAGTCAATGTGTCTATCCGGCTCCACAAGCCCGGACTCCTCATGGCGGCCGAATCCTGACACATTTCTATAGTTTCCACGCTTGGCCAACTTCTATCCTCAAAGCAAAGTGTAAAGGCAGCCAGGCATTCTAATCTCATAAACGATACCACTCCCTCCAGCTCCTTCACCACTAAGTCTAAAGCTTGTGCCTCCGCAGATGCCACCACCTGTCGAGCCCCAGTCGCTAGAGTGGCTCTATCAACAAGGAATGTTTCCACTGCTTCTGATGCCACTAGGTGTTCCTGTTGTACCCCCACAGCCTTTTCTACTACTTCCGCCATATGCTCAATAGTGCTATGAGAAGGTCCCACATCCTGTACTGGCTCCGCTACCTATACCTGCTAAGTGTTCTCCTCCGAAATTTCATCCCACGTAGATGTTTGTATGTAGGCCATCCGAGGTACTGGAGTACAGTGGAACCGCGTACTTAAGTAGGTACTCAGCCTCTGAGTTCGACTCTCCCTATCTCGCTCAGGTGATGCTAAGAGTGTTGAATCCACTGTAACTACTGCATCCGAACCCACTACATCCAAGTGTGCACCAGGCGTATTCTGGCTCTCTGCTACTGGTAGTTCGAGTATCGCCATGGTAGTCTCCTCTCTCTCCTCCGGTACACTCTCTACTGTAGGTACCACAGTTTCTGCTACTAGTTGTGCTTTGGTAGGTGCCACAGTTTCTACTACCAGAAGTGCTCCGACAAGAGTTGGCATACTCTCTCGGCTGACAAGTTCTGCCACTCGTGCAAACCCCACGAAAAACCCAACTGCTGGTCCGATCGATCGGAGTGCGAGAGGTCTTACCCCGTGCCGCCAGGGTGCAACTACTGTAACCGCCTGGTGTGGTGCTGCAGTCATCACTATCGGTTGTTGTGTCTATCCAAACCCTGGTATATGTGCCATGTGCACACATGCTGGGACTAGGCAAGAAGTGGCAGACAGTGTAGGGCACGGAAATAACAAGGGGGTGGCTTTGAAAATCTCAACCTCTTCATCATCATCTTCCCCTTCCTCCTCTCCCGTGCTATTTTCCTCGGAAGATGTCTCCTGCCGACCGCTGTCCGTATCACTTCCTGTATCTAGTCGGGGTATCTTCAGCCTCACAGTGCCCTTTTACCCACTGGCTGAGTCTAAGTGTTTCCACCGCATGATAGGAGGTTCCCCGAGGGCTAATGGTCCAGGTCTCACCTCCAACCTATCTTTTGGAATCATCCGCACTGTAGCATCGAGAGAGGCCTATAGCATAATGCGGCATATAAAATGTCTTATGCTGGAGTGTCATAAATTCATGCATGCATTCAGCCAACACAGATGCCCAATCATACACCTTCCCATTCATTATGTCGTTCATCATGGATACCTGTGGAAAGGAGATATCAGATGCCCCACTTGATCCAATAAGTCTGCTCTTGACTAAATCCATCAGGCATCGCCATGGTCCCTCCTAGATGTCTGTTTTCTTCAATCCCCTACCTTTTGATGTTTCAGCGAATACTTCCTGTTCTACTTCAGTCATGTCTTTGCATACCAGCCTGATCAAAACATTTTTATCTCCTTGGTAATCTTCTTGGGCGGTACCTTTTTTCCTTGTGGCCCTGGTATGCCGAACACACACATGAAATCTGCTGCTTTGAATGAAACTACTAGGTCTCTTCCTAGGTATGGAAATGTGCTTTTCCGAGAGGCCCTTCCATAAGTCTCGATCATGGTGCACAGGACACCCTCGTAGTCCCGGATGCAAAAAACAAGCATTCGAATCGTGCATTCCACTTGTGCCTTTCTAATGTTGGCTTTTATTAGATGACTGTCAGTAGTTTCCTACCACCACTTCCTACAGTCCATACCACTCAATCCTTCGAATGATATATTCTGTGGTGTGATTTTAGCGGGTGCAGGTGCCTGTGCCTTACGCTTCTGCTTGCTGCTACTACTGGTGCCTTCAATCTGGTTACCTGCGGTCGACATGTTCATCCCCTTCCCAGCTGCAGATTCTTCCAATTCTCTTTTCCACTTTCTCTTGCCTGCAAACTCCATTTATTCCTCTACTGGGTTAAGTCAGTTATTTCTCTACACACAAATTTTTCTCCTCCCCGGGCGTTCGTACAGCTCCGTACGGCCCTCCTTCAAACTTTATGAACGGAAAAAATAGAAGTGCAATCACCGTACTGGAAGCAAGGCATACGGACAAGGAAGCATACATGAGCCAGGAATGGCGTACTGTTATGTTGCAAGGAATTTCACGTACGCAGTGGCCAGAGGAATCGTACAAAAAACATAGAATTACAAATACCGTACTTTCATTTGCCTTCATTGCGAATAGCAGGTTGTGCTGGAACGAAAGCAAGGCGAAGACCAATCTTAAGATTGCGTTGCCTCCACCAAGCCCCTTAAAGAGGTTGTGCAAGGGCCACACAAACGCAATGACTTTCAAAAACTAGGGTTTCATCATTGAGTGACCTTGATAAGCAGCTAGAACAGGAATGGGTGATGGAGAAAAGGTGTTAGCAGACCTCCAACTTCAAATCTCTTGAATCTTATAAGAAGAGAATCGATGCTCCGCAAACCAAATTTGCGTATGTAAATAGTAACCACCAAGGTTGTGACCGTGTCGTGGTTGCGATTCAAGAGGAAGGCGTTGCCATCAACAGTGACAGAATAGGGATTACAATTGAGGATGAACAAGTTGAAAGTGCTACTTGCAGAAGCCATACAGATAACACCGTACGGGCACACCATTCGGTGGTTTTATCAACACATGCTATGCTTCAACTTACCCTACGGTGTCCATCATTAAGTATTCCTGTTTATTTTTTTGTCGTACGGTGGGGGCACTTGAAACACCATACGGTGGAGGCACTTGAAACACCATACAGTGGTTATTAGTTGGATGCCATACGGTGCCTAGCTAAAGCTGTCGTACGGTGATCCCACTTTTTTCTTTTTTCTTTCTTTTACTGCTCCTCAATCGATGACGGAACAATTCGCGCATGATATATTTTTAACTTGGAACCATTCACTGTTTCCGGAATTTCCTACCCATCCAATGTCCATAGCTTTATTGCTCCGTTATCACCTACTTCCCAAATCTGGTACGGCTCAACCCATTTGACTTTAAACTTTCCTGGTTTGATTTCGTTCCATCCATCATACTTCAACACCAGCTGTCTTGGTTGGAACTTGCTCAATTTTAGGTGTTTATCATGCCATGCTTTGCGCCTATTCTGCATCATCTCGGTGGCCCATTGTGCCAATAGCCACTTTTCCTCGAGCTTGTTCAGATTATGCAACCTTTCCCTCAGGCTTTCCATGTCGCCTAACTTATTCTCTAGCGCGATCCTCAAACTCAATATCATAAATTCTACTAGTACCACTGCCTCCTATCCAAACATCAACTGGAATGGTGTCTTGTTGTCACCTTGTATGTTGTGCGATATGCGCAGAGGGCAGAGGGTAGTTTTTCCTCCCAGTCTTCACCTTCGACTGCACATAACTTTTAAATGATTGCTACCAAGATCTTGTTTGTAGCCTCAGCCTGTCCGTTTGCTCTTGGGTAGTACAGGGTCAATAGAGAGTGATATATCTTGAATTTCGTCATTAACAATTTAATGATGTGATTGACAAAATGCCCTCCACGATCAGTTGTTATCTAAAGTGGAATCCCATATCGAGTGATTATTTGCTCATATATGAATTTTGTTGTACTAACTGTTGAGTTATCTGGTAGAGCTCGTGCTTCCACCCACTTCGTTAAGTATTTTGTAGCTACCACTATATATCAGCATCGGTGCATTTGGCTTACTTTCAAAGGTCCCACGAAATCCAACCCCCAGCGTTCGAATAATTCCTGTACATGAGTGGTTAAGCGGCATGAAGTCTCTCTTTAGCAGCTTTCCCACCCTTTGGCAAGTGTCACACCCGATAACCCATTCGCGTGCATCATTGTACATTGTTGGCCACTAGAGTCCTGCCAGTAATATTTTTCGTGATGTGGTATCAAGTCCCATATGTCTTGTTGGACCCTCATGTGCTTCTTTCAACACTCTCGGTATTTCCTCCTCTAACATACACCGTCGAAGGATGTGATCAAGCCCCATTTTGTACTGTAATCCATTAATCAATTGAAATGTACGACTTCTTATTACTAATTTCCACCTTTCATTTTGTGGCATCTCCTTTGGTGGCTATCCCATGGAAAGGTACTCCCCAATACTCATGTACCATTATGGCAGTACTGCAATTTGAAATAACTGTGTATCAGGAAAATCATCATTCACTCCATCCACCGATTCACCTATTTTCATTCACGACAAATGGTCTGTGCTGACATGATTCTTCCTGGGTCGTACAATGATCTTGAAGGTGAATTTCTGCAACAAAAGTAGCTACCAGCTAATTCTTCCTTGGATGATAGGTTTATTCACCAGGTACAACAAAGCCTGATGGTCTACATAAAACACGAACAGTGTCGCCAGCAAGTAATGTCGGAACTTCTGCACTGCATAGACCATTCCTAAAGCTTCCCATTCTTTGTACTGTAATTTTGTTCTGCTTTTGACAATAGTCGACTGGCAAAATATACCGAGTGATCTAACCCATGGTTACCTGTTTGTGCCAAAGTTGTTCCTATTGCATAATTGGATGCGTCTACGTGAACATGAAATTCCTTGTTCCAATCTAGGTACGCCAATATAGGTGTTGTAGCCAATTGTACCTTCAACTCTTCAAATGACTCATCCTGTTCTTTCTTCCATTTGAACGGCTCCCCTTTACATGTCAACTTGTCCAGCAAGTATGATACTTTGGCGAAGTTTGTGATGAATCTTCTATAATATCCTATGTGTCCTAGGAAGGACTTCACCTCCGTTACATTTGTAGATGGTTGCATTTCCATTATTACTCTAACTTTGTCTAGATCTATTTTCAATCCGTCCTTACAGACTATATGTCCTAGTAATTTTCCCGCGGAACCATGAATCTGCATTTCTTTGGATTTAAGGCTAGTCGCACCCTTTGACATCTTTCCATGCATTCACCCAACACCATCAAATGTTTTTCTTAGGTACCAAATATGGGCCAGTCATCCAAGAATGCTTTGAAATTTCCAACAGACATTTGGTCGAATATGTGCAATATGATTCTTTGGAACGTAGTCGGTGCATTGCATAGGCCGAATGGCATTCGGTTGTATTCGTACACCCCACCTACCACAAATGTCATTTTAAGTTTGTCCTCTTCTACTATGCAAATTTGATTATATCCCAAGAACCCGTCCATAAACGAATAAATCTCGTGTCCAGCTACTTCCTCCAATATACTGTCTATGAAGGGTATCAGGAAGGGGTCCTTGATTGTTACTGCATTGAGACATTTGAAGTCAACACATATCCTGATTTGAGTGGTATCCTTCTTCAAGGATATGACTATGGGTGATACCCATTCACTTGTTTGAACCTTAAAAATAATACCGGCCTCCAGCATTCGGTTAATTTCTTATGTAACCCGTGCTACATAATTTTTATTCATCTTGTAAGGTCGCTTCCGTACAAGCACTGCACCTTCGACCAGCGGAATGCAGAGAACACATAGCTCTAGTGGTACTCCTTTCAAATCCTTGTATGTCCAAGCAAATAAATCTTTGTATTCTAAAAATATTCTAAATGCCGCTGCTTTTAGTACTGGATTACAATTATCCCAGTATGTTCTTTGGTTCGGCCTCATCTAAATTCATGGTCTGTACTGTAGCTTCGTCATATTTTATCGGCTTTCCCTTGCTGAATACATGTGCAGGTGTTTCATCCAACGATACGTCCCCTTCTTTTATTTCCTTGAATTCTTTTGTAAATCTATCTCCGTTGTGCCCTTCCTCTATCGTTAGTATGTTGCAGCTCTGGAATAGCTCATAATCCTCCATCTACTAGTGAAATAATCCGTTCACCAAATCCAAATCATCCGTCGATTCACCTTCCAACCATAGGACTCCTTTCTGATCTGGTTCCATTTGCTGCTTTCCTTCGTCCTCTTCTTCGGAATCAGATGATAGAGCTTCTTTGCCCACCATTTGTGTGTGTAAATCAATAATGAATTTTCGTCATTTGCTTTCCATTGATAGTGTATTCTTCTTCTAGTCATGCTTAAACTTTCCTTGTATGAGTCATCCTCGGCCCAGAATGGCATCATATCCTCTCCTCTTTAGCGGGATGATGACGAAGTCGAGTAGGAATGGTTGTGTTCCAATAATCACTGGTTGTGCCATCAAGATTCCCAACAGTTTAATCCCTTGCTGGTCTGCCATGAGCAACTGGAATGTAGGTGGTCACAACGTCAGTTGTCCCAACTTCTTCCAGGTATCTTTTGGTAGGATGTTTACCCCTAACCCTCCGTCCACAATTGGGTCTAAAAGAACGGTTCCTAATATACCCATTTCTACAACCACCGGATGTCGTCTGAATGTGAGGGCTAACAGCATTGAGTCCACTACACTTGCTCCACTTTTCTTTTCTCCTCCATGTTCTCCTGGTAATTTAGCAGTTGGGGCTATGTTTGTGAGTGTTGTCCATAGTTGAGGCATTGTGAGGATTGGATCATTTAACTTTACTAGTATTTTAGTTTGTAATATCTGTCGTATGATGTTTTGTTTTGCGCAGTTCCTCGTTGAGGTACCGGTAGTGTCCTTCAATTGTGATTTCTCTACCTGTGTCGCTTTCTCAATTTCTGCCCATGCTTCTTCCAATCTCTTCTTTTCTTCCGTCGAGTCGGGCTACAATTTTGCTTGTTTATAGGTGATTGCTAAAACTTCTTTGTCTGTGCCAATTCTGATCAAATTCACTCCTGATTTTGGGCACTTGGCATCTTCATGACCTCCAGGACCGCACCATCGGCATAAAAACTTTGGTGTATTCGCTGATGTATAGTTTCGTGCAAAGTGGCCCCACAAATTGCATGCTCAGCATTGAACCATTGGGCGGCCGTCCGCATCGTACTGAATTTGGCTGCGGCCCCCATTATTATTCTTGGTATTGTTGTTGGTATTGTTGTTTTGCCCTCTTCTATTATTTTTGTACCCACCCGAAGTGGCACCTGTTGGGTGGATATTTTGCAACCGACAGTTTTGGGTAAAAATCCAATCACAAAATAGGATGACTAGCCACGACGTATGAGACAGAGTCTCTCCTACCTTAAAGGAAAGGCTCCCCCTTCTCACCGTTCCTTGAATCAACTCAAGGTAAGCAAGAAGTCCAGAGATTTTATAAAATGGGTGTTACCAATATCCTTTCTTCTTATCTTTCAAGAAAGAATCCACTTACTCGTGGAGCGAGTAATGGGCAGGGTGAATCTCTAACTACACTTCTATCAAGAGTTGGAAACAGTGATACCAATAAACCTTCACTAACTCAAAGGCTAGCTGAAAATGTACAGGTTTGGCTCTAAGTCTAGTCATACTTCTATATGGAAAAACTTTACAATTAGGGCACAAAGACTCCTAAAAATAAGAAAACTATTTTGCGAGTTAAGACGAAAATATAAACTACAGACAAAGCTTCTAGCTATATACTTTCACAACTGCTCCTGGTCAAAGCTCTGGCTTCAATTGCTTCTTAACTCTTCTCTATTCAATTCACATGATACAATTATCAATAACACAAGATAATATGAATCAAAGATAACTTGGATGAATTATAGACAAAGCTTACAATTCACACAAATAACAATCTCACTTAATCAAAGTTAAGTCTCAAATGCTCCTTTGTATTCACTTTCTCTCAAAATAGTGCTCACACAAACAAAGTTCTGCTGGCACAATTTCTCCAGAGCTCTCATGCATAAAGATAATGATGATTTTACAATGAGGGGGGCACTCCTTTATATAGGCAAAGAAGTTGAGAAAAAGATGGAGGAAAAAGTGGGAGCAACTCAACCAACTTTGACCTAGTCTAACTACAGAAGATAAAAAAGGTTACATACAACTGCACATGCAACTCGCATTACATCCTTTTACATACATATAACCCGCATTACATGTAATTACACTTTTTCATGTAATGCATCCTCTCCAACTACAAATATGAAAGAAGAAGAAAGAAAACAAAAGAGAAGGAAACAATCCTAGGGATTGTCCTGAAGGGCCTTGTACTTGACAATGCAATCCCAGATGATAACAAGATTGGGAGTTCCTATACTTTGTACTGTTGCTTTCACCTTGATAACCACGGTGTTATGTCTTTTGACAACCTCTGACTTTGATGAATTGTCTTCTGTCATGTGAAAACTTGATGTGATCCATCTTTTCTCGCTCAAGTTGTCGTGAATTCTCCTTTGTAAATCGGCACAAACTGGAGTCTTTGACACTTTGAAAACCTTCTTGACGATATTCGGATGTACACTGAGAACAACTTTCCGTCAGCACCCTTAACTATTTTTTTTGAAAGAAAGTGCTTGGCACATGGGAATGCGTGCAAATGGAAATTGTTGATTTTCAAACGTGACTTAGGATCTTCAAGACGTTATTATATGGAAAATGGATTACATTTAAATGCAACATGTAACGGGAGGTAGAGGGTAAAATGAGATGCAAACGCTCGTGAACGATACACTTACATGTATGTGCGAATGAAGGTCAAAATGTAAAGCATGGAAAGATGCAGAAACATGTATTTACTCATGTAAGCGCAAATGCATATGAAGAGATGGAAATGAAAAATGGAAGTGAGAAAATGGGATTACATGCATATGCGGATGGTGAATGAGATGAAAAACATGTAATCGCATTTCGTTGAGTGAGAGATGAAGTGTTGTGACATGGAAATAAAAATGGAATGTGAGAGATGTCAATGCTTTTGCATGTAATGAAGCAAAAACAAGTTCCTGGGAAAGAACTCGTAATTTCTCCAAGTGCAGAAAATCGACAAGCAAGCACAAAACATAAAACAAAAAAGACACAACGTACCTCCGAAAAAAACTCAAACATGCCAAGATGCAATCCACTTCAAAGCTCAAATTCGAATTTGGGGTTTATAAAAATTCCAAAAGTATGAAAATGAGAGTTTTCATCATTATTAAAGGCAAAATGCACTTTTCATGGCATATATATGGACAAATGTGCAATTTCAAGCTAATATATGCATGGAAATAGCAAGATAAGCATGAATTAATGAGCAAGTTTGAAAATGTCTACTTACTTGGAGGTTAAAAAGGCAAAATAACAAGTTTTATAGACTTGAAGACCCATTCTTCCTCAAATCCGGATTTCAAAACAACTTCTTGACTTCTTCCATACTTGTATTTAACAAAAATTGATGAACGATAAAGGATCGAAATTTGACATGAAAGTGCCAAATACATGGTCTCCAAGACAATATCATGCATTTAAAAGTTAAAACTCAAAAACAACCCCTCTTGATCAAAGGTATGGGCTGGAAATGCACTTTTTTGAGTTCTTTGAACAAAAATATGACTTTTTTATGCAAAAATCTACGTCGTTTTTGCAAAAACGTGGTAAAAAAAATTGCATGTTTGTGAGTCATCTTTGACTTGTGAATGCAAAAACGACTTCCCAAAATGCATATACAAGGATCAAAATGCAAAAAAGTGGCTTCAAAATGCATAAAAATGGATTAAAACCTCAATTTTCCAGGCATTTTAAGCAAAAACGTGATTCATCATGAAGCTTTCAAAAATGTTTTTGACGCAAATGAATCCATTTTAGAAGCAAGGAAACTCATTGCCATCCAAAAACATTTCAAATGGAACAAATCCCATGCAATCCATTGAGAAAAACTCAAGTTACAAGCAAAAATGAAAGTATTTGGAGTTTTTCTTCAAAAATGTGCCCTAGGATTGATCTTCAAAAACAAATTTCAACATGTTAAATCCATTCTTGATGCAAAGGAAATCATTGCAAAGGAAAAACGTCTTCAATGGAGAAGATTTCATGCAAATCCACCAAGTAAATCTCAAGTTGTGAGCAAAATTGGATTTTTGGAGGCCAAATGCATGCTTTCCTTTCAAAATCAGACTTTTTGGGATGCATAGCATATTTTAAAATGTGTTTTCCTTCCAAATCGGACCTTTTTAGGTGCAATGCATGTTTTAAAATATGCATCAAGTGAAAATAGGACCTTTTTGGGTGCAATGCATATTTTAAAATGTGCTTCTAAGTGAAAATCGGATCTTTTTGAGGGGAATGCATATTTTAAAATGCATCTCACTTTTTAGATGTATAAGCATAAAAACTCCGCTTTTCATGTCATGGCATCAAAAAAGTCCACTTATGGTGAGCTTTTGATGTAATGACATAAAAAATGTCCCCCAAAGTAAACTTTAGATGCAATAGCATGTAAAAAGTCCACTTTTGATAACTTTTACATGTAATTGCATATAAAATGTCCACTTATGAAGCCTTTAAGTCATTTAATTCACTTAAATTTATAAAAAATGTTACAAAATGGGTCAAAAACAATATTTATTTATCATATTATGAAATATAATACATAAACATCATTTTAAAGTAGCATTTAAATAAGTATTTAATTTTTAAAACCAAAAATTAAAATGAAACTATATAGTTATATAGTTACTTTAAGTGAAAAAATAAAAAGTAACTCAACCTAAAATTATAACATAAAGTGCACTTTAAGTTGTAAATTTAAAGTAAAAGTAACTTAAAAACATAACAAAAAGTGAGTATAATGTTATATTTTTCAAAAAGTGAATGTCAAATTGAAAATATAACATCATATTTTTAATTCGTATTGTTGCACCTAAAATGTCCATTTTGAGGCACTAAAATGGGCATAACTCTTGACTGACAACTCTGATTAATCTCTAGGTTAGACCGAATCGAAGGGAAAAACGAAAGGCATGACATGAGCAAAACCAAAGCACTAAAAACAAACAAACGCAAGCTCAAAGGTAAAGAACGGACTATGAAGGCTTCAAAAATCAAGCAAAGGCTCGACAGAGAACAAAACAAAAAAGACTTGACGAAGGCCTTTAGTAAAAGGATTCATTATATCAATTGGTACTGATTGGTTGATCAATACTAACTAATAAAATAATGAACTAAACTTAGAGAAATGTGAAACTAAGCTTGAAAAAGTTTCGTACTATTACCTGCATTTTGTGGTGACAAAATGCAGGATAACAGCACCATCATTGCTGGTGTTTCTGCTCCCTCCTGACGCGGAAGCCTCCTGTGTCAGGAGCACTTGTTGATGCCCTCTTGCTTTCATATTAAAGGGGCATTCTTTTGTGGAATGTCCCATAATTTGACAGATATCACAAAACTGGTTTTTCGAACAAGATCCCTTCGTGTGACCTTTTGTCTTACATTCTGTGCACCATAGCTCGTTTTTCTTTATCTCTTTCTACATATTCTTAAATTGCTTCATCATTCTGATCATATCCTTCTCGAGGGCTCGGACCTTCTTACTATCATTTTCATCACCACTACTATATCTCCTTCCAAAGACAAGTCCTCTGAGTCAGATGAGCTACTTTTCTTCTTTTTCATTTTTTGTTCACTTTCTAAGTCCATCGCCTGATTGTATGCTTCGGTGTATGATGTTGGCAGCACAATATTCATTTTCTTCCTTAACTTTGGGCGTAGTCCTTTAATGAACCATCGTCTTTTCAGCCCATCTCCTGACTTACTTTCCATTTTATTATTAATTCTTTTAGTTTTTTGGCATATACACGAACTGCTTCATTTTTCCCTTGCTTTGTGGTGTAGATTTCTACTACGATCTCATTATCGTCTTCCAATAATTGAAATTCGGTGACAAACTCCTTTTTAACTCCAGCCCATGTAGTTAATTTTTGGGGATCGGCATCGGCTAACCAATCAACTGCTACACCCCTTAGGGCTACTGGAAATTGTTCGACCCATTCATCTATGTCGGTTACGCCATTTGCCATCCAAATTGTTTCACATGTCTTACAGTGTCTGATTGGATCGGCCGTTCCATCACCACCAAACTTTGGCAATTTTTCCTTTCGTCTAGCCATCACTATTTGAGTTGGAGGTACTTGTTGTGTACTTGCATTGTTTTGCACACCTGCACTGTTCTGGACACATGCCCTATTCTGATACTGCTTAGCTGCATCTAAATTTTGAAAGACAAAGTACTATAGCAGTAAGTTCGAAAGCATGGGCTGGAGTATTATGTCAATAATGCTGAAGTAATTAGTGAGTTGATAAATCTGCCATGTATTTGGTTTTATGAATTCTGTAACATTTTATTGGCAGCAGTTCATTTCCACTTTGCATATTATTGTAGTTTCTTTCTTGTTTATGTTGTATGATACCAATTCCATGCACAAAACACAACAAACAAATAAACGTTTGATTTTTGGAGTTATAAGGGGTTTAAAACATTAAATGGAGAAATAAGAGGTTGAATGCAAACTGTTTGACATAATTCCTTTCAGCAATTTGGTTTAGTTTTTGGGACATTCAGGGGTGCCCATTACATTGGATCCTTCAGTGATAATCTCTAAAACTCAATGAAAACTTGTAGAGAAAAGGTAAGAAATTACTGAAAAAAATCCAAAACCTAAAGCTTAAATTAAGGAGGTGATACACCAGAAGTTATTATGAGGACGTAACACACATGTAACAGAGAGGATTATATAGCTCTATGAGAGACACGTAAAGCACAACTTCCTGTAAAGGCTTGCACAAGTGATTTATGATAAAATTTTAATACTGAAACTACAAAAAGAGGATAAGCTAATACCTCACTTTGATTAATTTCACCTATAAACACATATCATAACCTACAAGCAAACTTACTTTTCTACAAAATGGTGCTGGAATGAGACAGAAAAACAAAGAATAATGAAAACATTCACAAGTTAACCCATCAAATCATTCAAAGACGCACACAGAATTTGCAGAAAGGAAAAAAGGCTTGATAATTAACTCCATAAAGCATGATCACACTGCTGTCACTGGTATTATTTTTTCAAAATTTTGAATTACAGACCCTGTAACAAAGCTTAGGACTCAGAAAGATGTCTCAAAACTCTATCATAAAATCAGAACTCCCCTAAAATGAGTTAACCAACTCCATAAGTACAATCCCAACTCCCTGGGTCGTATGCAGAAAGATAGACTCAAAAAGAGGACTTAATCACTCACATAATGAAGTCCTACCCCTGGGAAAACTCCATTATCTCATAAAGAACCCAATGACTCATCTTCCACTATCAATAAAATGCTCAAACTGGTCATAAAGACCCCCAAACTAACTTAGCAAAGTCAAATTCGACCCCCTATATTTTCTCCCTATGTTTTGCAACTGATTCTAGGCTTTAAGACCATAATGGGAGAGTAAGATGACTCATTTGATTCCTTTTGCATTAATAATTTAAAAAAATCCAATGACTTATAATTACGTCATTTAAATATTCATTCTTTACATCAAAACATATGCAAAAGAAATAAGCAAAATAATAATTTTTTGTTAATTTTTTGCATTTTGAAAAGGAAAATAATATTAAATGATTAATATTGATCATTTAAATATTATTTTTGCTATTGTGCAAAAAACTTACAATTACATAAAGCAACATTACATACTCAAAAGCTCCAAGGCATAAATAAGCATATTGACCTCTTTTAAACAAAATAAAATGAACTTTCAACCCTAAGCTCACGGCTTCAAATTAGTAAAGGGCATAACATGTTGAAAAAGCTTAACCCATCTTATTCTAATCATTTTGGAGTTTTCGAATGAGGGTTTCTAAGAACTTGTGGAGATTTTTGCTAGTATGTTGATGCCGTCTGATTGGAAGATCTGTTGATTTCTTTTGGCACAGAGATTTTTTAAACATTTGGAGGTATGTTCTCTTTGTATCCCCCTGAGATCCTTTTGTTTCTTTTCAAAGAAATTGCAAGTCGATCTGAAGAACTCGAATGGGGTTTTCTGAGAACTTGTGGAGATTTTTGCTGTTTGAATTTCTCATAAAAGAAATGTATGTTTTAGCTTTTGCGTTATTAAGCTCTCTGTACTTTAAGCTTTGCATACACTAGTCGATGTTGTTGTTAACAAATAAGTGTTAAACATTGCTGGTTTAGGATGCCGCCTTCGCTTGAAATCCGCCATGAGGATTTTATCGTGCATAGTTTCATGCTGTTACTTTCTCCCTTTTTCTGAAGCCGCCATGTGGAGGATGATAAAGCCGCTGCTATCACAAACTTTTCTTTTTGTGTTAGTTGAATTCATTTTCCAAAACCCGAACTGGGTTTTACTGTGATTGTAACAACACTTAATTTTTTCCTTTTGATGGTTCTTCAAACCCTTATACTGTTGTATGGATTCATTCCAGTTGCATTTGTAAATGAACTTGCAGGTTAAAAAGAACCCGAATGAGGTTGCGTGACTATTGACAGTCACCTTCATAACATGATTTAGACTTTGTTCCCTATTCTTTTATTGTGATTCACCACTACTATTATCATTTCTCATGGTCTTTTTCTGAAGGTTCACACTTATAAAATATGGGTCAGCAAAAGCTCGTTCAGCATGAACACACTGCCTTTTGGGGTATGGAGTAATAACAACTTAACAAGCTTTTCTACACAGCTATGTGACTCAATCCCAAAATAATTCCTCTGTCCTAGTCGCAGAGAATCTTCATATGTAATTGTAGAACTCCTGTAGCATGCATTCCAGTTTTTATTTGAGATATCATGTGCCCTTTTTCATCTTCTTCATATTTGAGTCGCCATTGGAAATATCACCTCTCATGGAACTCTAATTTTATTTTCAATGACACCTTGCTGGAAACTCTTTCCAAGTTATTGCTTCTTTACCAAAACATAGAGACCTTTAATGGGAGAAAATCTGTGTGTGGATTGTTTCATTAAATCATGAATTCCTTGAGTAACATATGGCCACCTTATTTAGATCAACCTTTATATAATATTGAACTTTATATTCATGGGTCTTCAAGCATTGTCAGGCTGCATTTTAAAGTCCACATCAGATCATAGTATGCAATTATGTTGTTATTCATTTTGAAATATCACCGGTTCTCATTTTAGTCAAGGCTTTCAGAACTGACTGTGATGCCTTATTGCTGTTATTCCACGGTTCATACTGTTTTATCTTCTTGTAATCAGTTATTTAGATCTTATAACAGCTTCTTGAGTATATTTCAAACCTTGTTACTGATAATAGCGACTTGTCATTTTTCTCATTGTTGAAAGGCATTTGATTAAGATCTTTCCTGTTGGGTGGATATTTTGCAACCGACAATTTTGGGTAAAAATTCAATCGCAAAATAGGATGACCAGCCACAGCATGTGAGACAGTGTCTCTCCTACCTTAAAGGGAAGGCTCTCCCTTCTCACTGTTCCTTGGATCAACTCAAGGTAAGCAAGAAATAGAGAGATTTATAAAGAGGGTGTTACTATTATCCTTTCTTCTTAACTTTCAAGAAAGGATCCACTTATTTGTAAGGCAAATAATGGGCAAGGTGAATCTCTAATTACACTTCTATCACGAGCTGGAAACAAGGATACCGATTAATTTTAACTAACTCAAAGGCTAGCCAAAACGTACCAGTTTGGCTCTAAGTCCTGTTGTACTTCTATGTGGTAAAATCTTTACAATTAGGGCACAAAGACTCCTAAAAGTAACAACAATTTAACTATTTTGCGAATCAAGATGAAAATACAAGCTACAGACAAAGCTTCTAGCTATGGATTTTCACAATTGTTCTTGGTCAAAGCTCAGGATTCAATTGTTTCTTAACTCTTTTCTATCAATCACAAGATACAATATCAATGACAAAAGATAGTACGAATCAAAGGTAACTTGAATGAATTATAGACAAAGCTTACAATTCATACAAATAACAATCTCACTTAATCAAAGTTAAGTCTCAAATGCTCCTTTGTATTCACTTTCTCTCAAAATAGTGCTACAAAAACAAAGTTCTGCTGGCACAATTTCTCCAGAGCTCTCTTGCATAAAGATAATGATGATTTTACAATGAGGAGGGTACTCTTTTATATAGGCAAAGAAGTTGAGAAAAAGGGTGAGGAAAAAGTGGGAACAACTCAACCAACTTTGACCAAGTCTAACTACAGAAACTAAAGGATTACATGCAATTGCACGTTCAACTCGCATTACATTGTTTACATACACATGTAACTCACATTACATGTAATTACACTTTTTCATATAATGCATCTTCTCCAACTACAAACATGAAAGAAGAAGAAAGAAGACGGAAGAGAAAAGAACAATTTTGAAAGGCCTTGTACTTGACGATGCAATCCTAGATGATAACAGGATTGGGAGTTCCTCTACCTTGTACTGCTGCATTCACGTTGATAACCATAGTGTTGCGTCTTTTAACAACCTCTAGCTCTCTTAGATGAATTGTCCATTATCATGTGAAAACTTGATGTGATCCATCTTTTTTCGCTCAAGTTGTCGTGAATTCTCCTTTGTAGATCAGCACAAACTGGAGTCTTTGACACTTTGAAAACCTTCTTGACGATGTTCGGATGTACACTCGGAACAACTTTCCATCAGCACCTTTAACTCTTTTTTTTAAGTAAAGTGATTGGCGCATGGGAATGCGTGTAAGTGGAAATTGCTGATTTTCAAAAAGTGACTTGGGCTTTCAAGATGTCACTACACGGATAATGGATTACATGTAAATGCAACATGTAACGAAAGGTGGAGGATGAAATGAGATGCAAGTCTGAGTGAAAGATACGCTTTACATGCATATGCAGATGAAGGCTAAGATGGAAAGCATGGAAAGATACAGAAACATGTATTTGCTCATGGAGGTGTGAATGCATATGGAGAGGAGAAAATGACATCTTTTTGACTTTACAAAAAGTGACTTTTAGTCAAAATTGGACCTTTTGGATGCAATTACATGTAAGGCATTTCGTGTAATTGTGTCATGCGAATGGAAGCGAAAAATGAGATGGATGAAAATGGAAACAGAAAATGGAATTACATGCATATGCAGATAGCGAATGGGATGAAAAACATGTAATCACATTTCATTGAGTGAGAGATGAAGTGTTGTGACATGGAAATGGAAAGTGAAAAAAAATGAAATGATAATGCTTTCGCATGTAATGAAGGAAAAATAAGTTTTTGGGAAAAAACTTGCAACTTCTCCAAAATGGAGAAAAACCGGCAACAAGCACACAAAACCAAAACAAAAGAAAAACATACCTTTAAAAACAACTCAAAACATGCCAAGATGCAATGCACTTCAAAGATGAAATTTGAATTTGGAACTTGGGGAAAAACCAAAAACATCAAAATGAAGGAAAACTTCATATTTAAAGAAAAAATGCACTTTAAAAGGCAAAGATTCTTACAAATGGCATTCATTCAATGATTTCATGCATAAAATTAGCAAGGATAAGCATGAATTAAAATGTAAGAAAGAAAAGGTCCCCTTCCATGAAGAATATGTGCCAAAAATGAAGGAGAAAGAGCTAAAATAGCAAGTTTTATAGTCTTAAGACCAATTCTCCCTTAAATCCGGATTTTCAAACAACCTTTTGATTTTTTCCGCACTTGCATGTAATGGACATTCAATGGTCGGATTTGACATGAAAGTGCCAAATAAATGGTCTCCAAAAACAATATCATGCATTTAAAACTCAAAAACAATCCCTTTTGATCAAATGTATAGGCTGAAAATGCAATTTTTTGAGTTTTTTGAACAAAAATATGATTTTTTTTATTCAAAAATCTAGGCCGTTTTTGCAAAAACGTGACTAAAAAAATGCATATTTTAAAGTCATTTTTGACTTGTGAATGCAAAAATGACTTCCCCAAATGCATATACATGGATCCAAATGCAAAAAAGTTGCTTTAAAACACATAAAAGTGGATTAAAACCCCAATCTTTCAGGCATTTTAAGCAAAAACGTGTTTTTCCAAGCAAAAAATGTGATCTTCCAAACAAAACGATTTGATGTTTAAACACAAAAATGGTGATCGCTATGTGATGTAATCAGCAAATAGGGCTAAAACGATTTGATTCCATACAAAAATGTGATCAAACTTTGAAGATTTATGGAGTTTTATACAAACAATGTGCCCTAGCTTAGGAGTTTCAAACACGGCTTTGGGTGCAATAACTTGATTTTTGATGAGGGCAAAATGATCATCTCTCCAAAACATGATGAATGCAACTGATTTCATTCAAATCCATAGAGAAAATCAAAAGTTATGATCAAAATAGGAAGTTTTTGGAGCAAGAACATGTTTTCTTCACATAATAGGACATTTTTATGTTCATTACATATTTTAAAACATGTAAGAAGGCAAAATAGGACCTTTTTGAGTTTAATGCATGTTTTAAAATATGTCTTGAGATATAATCTCACTTTTTGAAGCCCATTACATATTTTAAAATGTGCAAGTCTCCAAAATCTCACTTTTTGGAGTCACTTACATATTTTATAAACATATCTTACCTTTTTCGTGCACAAGTATGAAAACTCAACTTTTCATGTCATTGCATCAAAAAGGTCCACTTTTACAAGCTTTTGATGTAATGGCATGAAAAGTATCCTCAAAGTGAATTTTCATATGCATTAGCATAAAAAGTTTCCACTTTTCATGGTTTTTTACATGCATATGCACATAAAAAGTCCACTTTGAGGCATTTAAGTTATGTATTTCACTTAATTTTATAAAAATGTCATCAATATGGGTCAAAAATAACATTTATGCGTCATATTAATCAATATAATACATAAACATTATATTAAAGTGACATTTATATAAGTATTTGATTTAAAAATCAAAAATTTAAAAAGTAACTATATAGTTCTATAGTCACTTTAAGTGAAAAATTAAAAAGTAACTCCACTTAAAATTATAACATAAAGTGCATTATGGTCACTTTAAGTTATAAATTTAAATGAAAAGTAACTTCAAAACATAACAAAAAGTGAATAAAATGTTATATTTTCAAAAAGTGAATGTCAAAATTAAAATATAACATCATATTTTTAATTCGTGCTATTGCACCTAAAATGTCCACTTTTGATTCACTAAAATAACCATATCTCTTGACTGACAACTCCGATTGACCTCTAGGTTAGACCGAATCGAAGGGGAAAACGAAAGGCATGACATGAGCAAATTCAAAGGACCAAAAACAAGAAAACACAAACTTAAAAGCAAAGAACGGATTGTGAAGGATTCAAAAATCAAGCAAAGGCTCGACAAAAAGCAAAACAGAAAAAACTTGACGAAGGCCTTCAATAAAAAGATTCATTGTATCAATTGGTACCGATCGGTTGATCAATACTAACCAATTAAATAATGAAATAAACTCAAAGAAATGCGAAACTAATTTGAAAAAGTTTTGTACTGTTACCTACATTTTGTGGTGACAAAATGCAGGACAACATTTCCCTGTTAGCAAGAAGGCAGAGCATCACTTGAACTGAATGAAGGTCTATTTTAAACCGATACTATACCATCTCTGCCTCATGTATGATCATTGTTGAAGATGTTTACTTTCTAATACTGCTTAGCTGCATCTAAATTTTCTGGTCCAAATTTAAATGCTCATCAGCAATTAAAAAAAAAATTCTAAGGAATGCTCAGTTTTGTATATTTATTAGTAATCCATTTTCCAATAGATAACTAATTCTCTTCATTGCACCAATATCAGAGATAGTTTCTTTTACTGTCTTCTTTGTTTGTAAATTGTTACAAGAAACTTTAGATGTTGAGAGTCATCCGAATACTCATTGTCTCTGCATGCTGAAATGATGTTCTCCTGACTGTTAGGATACTCTGAATTTCATGTGATATTTAGGCTATCCTTCATCAGGTTCAAGCACAGGCTCGTGACACTCATAAATGATTGTATTTCTCTCAACACTAGATTTCAATATCACTGCTTACTTTTCTTTCATGACAAAATGCATCGACAAATAGAATATGTAGTCGTAGAGATAGGTAGTCATTGCTTAGATCCTTCGGGATCTAACATCAGTTGCTTTTATGTTTTTTTTGCAAATGTTGGAGATCATGAAGCTTGATTCTGCTGCGCCAGGGAAAGAGTTTATAACCAGTCAAAGCAATAGACAATGACTGGTTATCTCTACTCTTTATTTCTTTCATTCATATATATCTGTTTATGTATTTTCTTATGAAAGAAATTTAGTACAATGAGCTACACTCACGGCTTGTGTGAGATCATTTTTTTCCAGCATATTAATTCATTTCATTGTTTGAAAACATCAATGTATATTTGAAAGTAAATAAATACAAAGACATTTCTATTGTTTGAATGAAATGAATAGCACTTTTGTACTTTCATTGCATGTATACTTAAAATATTACACATGCAAAAATTTTGATAACAAGTACAATTTTGCTTGTTTTCATATGATTGCCAAAACCTCCTCTTTGTCTATCCCAATGGTGATCAAATGTCATGTCCCCTTTTTAGCGACATAACTTTAACAGGGGATTTGCCTATCATCGACTCTCATAGGCAAATGATTATGGTACGAGGGTCATTTTTGTCTTCCGATGATTACAATTTTGCTCTCAAAGAATAATAATTCAGTAAGTGGGGCCTACTCGTTCTAATATTAAATTAAGGTTGTACTCTAACTTTATAAAGTTATTTATTTAATTTTATAAAGTTTTATAATTGAAGTACATCATAAAAGATGATTCCGGAAAACTTCCAGAAACTTCTCAGCGAAGTGAATAAATAGAGGACATAAGGCTCCCATTTGCACAAGCGGTTTTGTGGATTTGTTTTCTCTTTTAATTAGAGCAATTTGTATTCATTGGTCTGCAAATTTCCATTAGGTCTTTGGGAACGAAAACTCCCTTGGATCTGCATAACTGAGGAGGTGAAATATCCCCCGAAGGGTTGCACGTTGGAGGTGGCACGGCAGTCATTTCATCAGGGCTAAATTCGTGGCCAAAGGCCAATTCTGAATGATACGTTTCATTGAAGACAGGTGACAGCGAAGAATTTGGTTAAGGGCAACAGCCGAATAGAAGAAATCTGAGTTTATAACCACCAGCAACGGAGGACAATCTGATATCCTACTTGATAGAACCCACAATTAACATACACCATTGTCAAAGATTGACGGGCTGAAGGCATATCCATTTGCTTGCATCTAGGGGTTTAACTTCTCTCACCACAGGAGGAAACTATTCGAATCAATATCCGGTCTGAGAAGCAGCCAGTTTCTACGCATTTCGTGGGACTGCATGTTGATGCGAGTTTTGTGTCACTACATAACATATTAGTAATTGGATGCTTGATACAGAATATCAAATACACAATTCCTCTCTTGAAAAGTTATCTCTCATGGGACATGAGTATAACTCCAATGTTCCTTACACCGTTGGATACTCGCTCAGTTTTATCAATGTGATTTGCTGGTAATCACGTAGGCGGCCTTACATTTTCTTGTTTGAGAAAAATTTGGATCTTGGTGAGAAAATGGAGATGGTGGTTCGGTGTGAATGCTAGATGATGTTGATGGCGCGATGATGGCAATGTAGGGTGAATGGCGATGAAAGGTGAGAATGCCGATGTTTTGGTTTACTTCTCTAACTAACCTCTTCTAAGCATGAAATTTGGCTACTCAACTACTCCTACTCCTAAGAATGGAAGGTTAGCAGATGGACGGGGATCGAATCTAATGAAGGCTAACCAGCGGCCCTACCTCCATAGATGCAACGCTTCAAAGGAAAGTAAACTAGATCACCACACAAAGCCTCCCAACCAGCCGCTAGGATGCTAGTGGCCTAGTGTTGACCCCTATCAAACATCTACCAAAGCTACCATGCAACTATCCATTTTATTTTACTCTTACTCTAACAACTTGAAATGAAATTGCTTCAACTTGAAAAGAAAATTTAACTATGTGGAAGTAGAAAACATGCAATAACACCCAATGTTCTTAGTCAACATGCAATGAAAAAGAGAGCACTTTGGTATTATTTTCGCAACAATTTCTCCAACCCCTCCCCTTTACAAATGAGAGCCAATGGCCTTATATAGAGGTCCAAAATACAATGGACGGTAGAGATCAAAACAAGATCGACGATCCAGATTGGATCCAAAACCCTAATTAGGGTTGCCACCCCATCGGCCAATGAGAAGATGCCACCTCATCAATGGACCAATGAAAAAGTGCAAAAGTGGCAACCAATGAGAAGGCACCAAAATGGTGGCCAATCAGAAACAAACACTTGTCCTATTCTAGAAGAAATAGAAAGTTGCCACTTGGGCTTACATAAGATGATCTTCTAATATAATTCTTCCTTTTTCTTTTGTTCTTTTAGCTAAGGCAATGAACTTAGCTAGCCTTTCGTTAACTTCTTCCATAGGAGGACAAGGTGTGTGCTTCGCTCGGAGTTCTGCTGACTTTGCCACACTGTTTGCTGCTTGTAGTATCCTTTCATGATCCTTCTCATATTCCTTTGCAAACCCAATAAAAGCATTGAGTGAGGAAAGGGTGTTCAGATATTTCCTTTTGACGGCAGCCTTTCCTAACTCATCCAATCTCGATCCAAATCCTGTCTCACTGACATCCTCCTCTCTAATACCCTCAAAATCAAGCGCCACCCCAACGTCGCTCATCATGGTCGAAATGGAAGTGTCGACGCTTGGGCCGTGTTGTGCAATCTCATCATGAATTTCTTCAAGTGTTCTGAATCTGGTAGTCAATGCGACATACCAAGATTCAACTATGCTCAATCCTCTCTCATCAACCAACCGGGCTCTTTCCAAATATGCCTCCGGTAGCCTAATGAACGCCTGCAGCCTAGGAATAACCAAATCCTTGATGGGAAGAAAATTCTTCCATTCCTCTTCAAATAATCTGAATTTGTTTCTAACAGTCACCAATGACTGGAATGTTGAGATGAAGGAGGGCAAGAAATTTCGCCCATCTTGGATTGTATCATAGATCCAACCCCTTACTTCATGTAACTGAGCTGATACCTCTTCTGAATTGCTCCCGCTGTCTTGAGGAAGGGTTGCCTGATGCAGTTGTTGGATTGGCTGGCAATCTCTCCAATATTTGTTTTCGGCCTCCAACTTTACTATCTTTTCGTTTGCCTTCCTCAATCTTTCTCTGATTGATGCTATGCCTTCCTGAACCTCCTCACATTCCATATCATCTGTATTTCTTCCCAAATTATGTTCTACTAATTCGTACTCCTGGGCTGCAATCTCATCCGCTGCCTTATTGACTGTTGGTATAGCAATCTGAACCCTTCGGTGACCATCACTGTCGCTTCTGATTACCCTTGCCACCGTATTTGCCATCTGTTTTTGGTTCTCGCTATCATCCTTTTCTATTAGTCCTTGGATATCATCAACTGCGTGAGCCATTACCACCTCGCCTCTCGGCATAAGCATTTGCCTTAACCATAGTGGTGCAGTGCATCTTCCCAAATCCGGATTCGGTTCGACCAACAAAGCATCACCAACGGCCTTAGACGCCTGACTTATCTCTTCAATATCAATCGGCCCATCTTCTTCTCTACTAGTTTCTGCCATATTTCCTTGCTGGTTCTCCGAGAGAGGGGAGTACTCCGTACTTTCACTGTAGCCACTTGATTCCGAATCAGAGCTCACCTCCACTGCGGCCCCTTTATCACTCGAATTGACCTCTTGGCTTCTAGCCTTAGTTATACTCTCCCTTGACGGCTTTGCCCGCTGTCTCTTAGTTGGAGGTTCCGAACGTTCTTGGCTTTTCTCTACCTCCAAAGCCCTCTTCTTGCTATTTCTAACTGTCTCCGATTGCCGGCCACTTCCTTCACCCTTCTGTCCGATTGATTCTACTAGACCTTCCTTCGGTTTCATCATCTCATAAGTAAGGAGAACCTTTTGTCTTTGTAGCTTTCTCAACTTGGCATTATACCACGACTCAGTATGCAAATCTACTGTCCTTGTGACTGCCTCCAAGGAAGGATCCTGATGATCGTCCCAATCCACTGGATTCAACTCTGTTCCAACTACTGTCTCATAGTCTTCTCTCAACACACTACGATCATCCTCCAATTGATCGGGAATATCAAGGCCTCTCCATCTGATATCTCTCATCATGTTCACCGACAATCTCGAGAAAGCTAGCTTTCTCACGTGAAAATCATCCTTTGCATTGGCCCAAAAGTCCTCTATAGTGGGAACATGCTTAAATTCGCTTCCATGAGATGCCTTGATAAGACCAACAGGGTCGAATCCTTGCCTTGCTCTGTACCATCCTAGATGATACCACTCCAATTCCTTTTCCGCAGCCTCAAAGGTGGCCCGATTTGGGCAACTATCATTGCCAATTATAATTGAGAAGGAAACGCCTGTTTTCCCCTCATTCCTCATTACTCTATCATAGTGCTCAAGCTGCCTAGCCAATTCCATCAAAACTACCTTGTCGGGCGGGTATCTTGGAAGCCTCTTGGGACAAACTGTACTTCCTGCCACTCTAATGTATGTGAATTGCGGGAATTGGATGAACCAACTCCCAAACTTCTTAATCCTTGCTTCTGCTTCCGATGAAAGTCTCTTAGCAGGCGCCCCTTGTAAGACCCTTACTGTCTTCATGGCGAATGCATCGCAAAACATCTTGTAATCCTTGTTATTGTGCAAATGAAGCTGCGGATAGCATTCATGCACCAAATATTGCCCCGGCCCATTACCAATCTCTCCTAAGGCCCTAAGTCCCGGACTCTCATACAATCTAGCAATTAAGTAAAACAGATAGGATCCCATGTAGAATTGCCTTTGGTTTTGAACTGTTCTAAGTTGCAACTCTAAATTTTCACTTATGATCCTAGCCCAATCAAATTTTCCTTTTCCCTTTTCAATTTCATCAATGAAGAAGTACATCCAGTTTTCGAATTGCATAGCTTGAGCTAGGCCCATGATCCGGCTGAGAAGAACAATGAGATCGCCATATTCCGGCTTGAAATCTGCCACTGTAAGCCTTGTTGATTTGTTAACTCCTTTCCTTCCTTCGTGTATCCAATTCCGCTTTAGATGTGAGAAGTAGGCCTCTTGGTTACCTTGAAATGATTTGGCCGCCTGATCCACCATTACAACTGTCATGCCCTTGCTCTGGGGAATATTAAATGTCTCTTCAATTGCTTGTTCGCCAATGTTGGCCAACACTCTCTTCCCTTCGCCAAAAATGATGGATTTACTGTCTAGATCAAATCCGGATGCACACTCCATAATCAATTCCGGACAAGGCAAAGTAGGAGGAAAAGCTGCTGCATGTACAATTTCGCTCTTGTATATCCTCTTTGCCAAGGGGGATTGTCCTTCCTTTAGTCTGTCCCTCATCCGTATCATGTCCACTGTAGCGATATTAGTATCGGTTATTTTCTTCATTTTCGAGAAGAAGGAAGTTTTGGGCGTCATATCCTCTTTGTCTTTCTTAGCATTTGCCCGCTTGGGATTCTTACTTGCACTATCATCCTCCATGCTCGTCGCCCTATTACGCGATGGTAGAGTGGTGGACCAAAAGGCAAGAAGAACCAAGTAGTGCAATTCTTAGAAAAGAGCGAAAGAATGGATGTCAGCTTAAGCACTCCTTGCAACTCTAGATGATGACTTTCACCTTAACTAATAATCTTACAGCAACTTTTCGGAACCCGGGATATGACATCAAAGAATTACAAATCCCTTTGCAAATTAGAAAACAATGCCTCTAAGCTTATCCAACACTTGCCTTCTATGCAAAAATCAAACTTTCATATGTATCTCTTCTCCCAACAAAATTGCCCAAATCTGATATAAAAATTGCAGCCCCTCTAGAAAATCAGAATTTTGTCTTCCACAAATTTCGGCCCCCACAAAATTCGGCTCCCACAAAATTCGGCTAAGCATGAAAAAAAATCTGCCCTTCCACAAAATTCGCCCAAGCAAAGGAGCAAAATCTGTAAAATCTGCCACCTAGGGCACAAATCGCAGCCCACAAAGTGGAGCAAAAATCCCCAAAAACGCAAAAAATCTGGCCCTTAGACAAATCGCCCAACAATGGCAATGGAGAAATTGCCCAAAAATCGCCAAAAAACTGCCTTCCACCAATTTCGCCCAAGTCTGGAAATCTGCCCTTGCTTCAAATTCGCCCAAGCATGAGGAGCAAATGAATTGATGAAAATGAAATGGGAGGGGACTCCCTTTATAGCAGCTTTCACCTTCCTCCCAGGCTGGCCGACTTGGTCCTATAGAGGAAAAAAAAAAACAAAATTAAAGCTAAGTTAGTGGCCCACTTTAAATACTTTGCCAAAATTTTAATTTTCTAAAATGAAAACTGCACTTTTAATTTACTAATTAACCACAAATTGCAAAACGAAATTGAATGGTGCCTTGGGGATGCTAAAAATTTCTATTTAATGAGGGTTTGCTAATTAATACATCCTTGAAGTTGAATTTTGGCTAACCAAAAGCCATTTCTTAATATTAATTTACCAATTTCATTAAATACCAAAAGCTTTCAAGGCAAATTTAATCTATTAAAGCCAATTTTTGCAATTTTCCTCTAAATCGATTTTGCTAAATAATTAAAATTTTATGACAAAAAATAAAATTGCCTCTAGAGTAAAAATCGATTTTGCAATTTAACTTCATCTTACAAAATTAAATTCTATTTCACCAAAAAAAAAAAGATTTTCCAAGAACCTAAGTCTAACGAAAAATTTCCTTATTTGAAAATCATTCAAATTTACAATTAAATCCAAATTTTCAAAAGAAATCGTCTAAGTACAAAATTCACAATCTTATCCTGCCAAGTTGAAATCAATTTTGAACTTATTCGGCCTAAGGATAGAACTGATAGCTCTGGAAAATCAAGTTGAAACCGGGCGAAAAATACATCTAACCTTCTCCGCTGGCCCTAAAGGCGATTAAAAAGGGGGTCCCCAAGATTTTGGGGCGATGTGTGAAAACCTCACAACACTGCACATGAACGTCCGAAGCTGAAAGCATCATTGGAAGATAGGAGGAATATTTCAAACCGCTCCAAATTAATATACGACCAGGGCACGATCTTTCCTAATACCAGACGGATTTCGTTCTACCGTCGGGCTCCAATCACGGGTCGCGAATCATATTAAAAAAATTCACATTCAATATCCAGCGACAATGTTAATCAGAAATGAGGGCAGAATCGGGATACGTGACTCAGCTTTATTGGTTCCAAGTATTAATATAGCAAACCCATCGGATGTCATCAGAACGATTCATTAACAGATCGGGACAGGCTCGGGTTTGACAGTGAGTTCGCAGCTAATAGGAAGAAGTGTAAGGTTTTTTTTGCTCACGCAAGGAAATTCCCAAGGTTTTCTTTAAATATTACTCTATTCGAAGCTTGAATGAAATATATACATTGCCACTGTTATTTCTCTAATAACCATTATTTTGGTGGATGATTCGAAACATTGCATCTGAAATTATCTAACAATTGTGCACCAAGTATTTGAAAATTTGTCGTAGTTCAGTTTTCTTTTGTTGTAATTCAGTAGCTTTCAGTTCAAGGCCATTTCATCAAATTGACTCCTGATTTCAGGCACTTGGCATTTTCATGATCTCCCGGACCGCACCATCTGCATAACAACTTCGGTGTGTTTGTCGATGTACAGTTTCATGCAAAGTGGCCCCACAAATTGCATGCTCGGCATTGAACTATCGGGCTACCGTTCACATCGTACTGAATTCGGCTACAGCTCCCATTATTATTGTTGGTATTGCTATTGGTATTGTTGTTTTGCCCTCTTCTATTATTTTGGTACCCACCCAAAGTGGCACCATCATTGTTGGTGTTTCTACTCCCTCCTGACGTGGAAGTCTCCTATGTCAAGAGCACTTGTTGAGATCCTCTTGTTTTCATATTGAAGGGGCATTCTTTTGTGGAATGTCCCATAATTTGGCAGATCTCACAGAACTGGTTCTTCGGATAGGATCCCTTCGTATGACCTTCTGTTTTGCATTCTGTGCACCATAGCTCGTTTCCCTTCGTTTCTTTCTACATTTTTTTAAATTCCCTCATCATTCTAATCATATCCTTCTGGACAGCTCGGACCTTCTTGCTGCCCTTTTCGTCATCACTGCTATGTTCTTCCGAAGACGCGTCATCTGAGTCAGATGAGCTACTTTTCTTCTTCTTTTTCGTTTTCTGTTCATTCTCTAAGTCCATCGCCCAATTGTATGGTTCGGTGTATGATGATGGTAGCACAATCTTCATTTTCTTCCTTAACTCCACGCATAGTCCTTCAATGAACCATCGCTTTTTCAGCCCATCTGCCAACTTACTTTCCATCTTATTTATTAATTCTTTTAGTTTTCTGGCATATACATAGACTGTTTCATTTTTCCCTTGCTTTGTGGTGTAGATTTCTACGACGATCTCATTGTCATCTCACAGCAATTGGAATTCGGTGATAAACTCCTTTTTAACTCCCACTCATGTAGTTAAATTTTTGGGGATCGGCGTCAACAAACCAATCAACTACTACACCCCTTATGATTGTTGAAAATTGTCAGACTCACTCGTCTATGTCAGTTACACCATTCGCCGTCCAAATTGTTTCACATGTCTTGCAGTGTCTAATTGGATCGATCGTTCCATCACCATCAAACTTTGGCAACTTCTCCTTTGGTCTTGCAATTATTACTTGATTTTGTGTACGGGCATTGTTCGGCACTCTGACACCAGCACTGATCGACACTCTAACACCGGCGCTCTGGACTCTGACACTGGCATTGTTCTGCACTCTGACGCTGGCGCTATTTCGGACAGTTGTCTTATTTCCAACAACTGCGTTCTTTGGTGAAGAAGGATCTTCATTAAGCGAAGTTGTCTGTTCCGAAAGTGTATTTTGGACGAAGAGTTCACTCCATGCTCGTGCTCCCTCGACACTCTGAGCCGTGCTAGTTAATTCCCTTCTGTCTGGATTCTCTTCCCTCGGTGTATACAGGTTCAGAAATTCCTCCCTTGCTTCTTCCACCAAATCCAACCGTTGTCGAGTCTCTTTCATCAATTCCTCGGTGTTTTAGTGTCCGTCGGCAATCTACTGAAACCTCCATCCACGCTCGGCCTGTTGTGCCAAAATTAAATTCCCTTGTGCTGTGCGTATTTCATCTTTTTTCTTTAGTTTATTCTTATTTTTGTTCAACTGATTCGGCATTAGTCTTCATTCCTCTGCCTTCGTTCCAGGTCCATTGGGCAATGACGTCAAATGTTTACCGTATAGGGTAAATAGATTAATGCATATAGACAATGAACAAGAACATGTAACAGCAGTACTCTTTTTTATTATTCACATATATGCCGAAGAGATTACATAATGCTTACAATGATGATTACACTGATCTTAGATGCTGTACATATACTTCCCGAAGAACCTTTCTGAAGGGGTCCATCGGCTACATAACAATAACCGACGACATCAACCCGTCGGCTACACAATATTTACCGATGACAACCACCTGTCGGCTACGCAATATTTACCGATGACAACGTCCCCCTTTTTTCTCTCTCCCATCTCTGAGTTTTCCGTTCCCGAAGCATGGTGGTTTTTTTCTTCTTTTTTTTTTTAGGTGGGGGGAGGGGAACACATCTCTGGGGAACGTAAAATATATATTTGTAAAAGAAAACATCTTTTGAATATAAAGGTAGGGGGGCCTCTCCTTACTAATAAAAATAAATCAACATTTGTAAAATCTGGGGAAAGGTGTAGGGGTTAACGTGTAATGTCCCCTATTTGGACTTGAATTAATTTATTTCATTTTTCCAAGCAAACAAATTGCTTATATTTTCTCCATATTTATGAATGATATTCTCTCAATGTTAAAACTCTATATATATAGTATTTTTATTAAGAGTCATGTATTTTCAAAAATTAAATTATATTCTAATAATTATATTATAACGTATATATATTAATAATATATCAATTATATTTACTATTATTATATTAATATTAATATTATTACATATAATGCATAATATATGTACTTTATATATTTAGATTATTAATCTAAATATGATATTTTATCATTTAATATGACATTTAATTCTCATATTAATATATTATGCACTATTATAATATGAAAATAAATTATACTGTATCATTATTAATATTATATTTTTATTATTTATTTGATCATATGGATCTTATGATGAGGATATCACATAATGCTAAGTAAATTTACACTTTTTAGCAATGATTCTAAGACATGATTTTATGCTACAAACTGTAAACATCTTTTTAACTTGAACCGAGGCATTACAAGCATTTAGTAAACTAGCACACTAAACAGCATTACTAGAAAGAAGTGCAAACTAAGGAGATAATAATATTATGACAAACCAATAAATAATAAAATTCCAACATGTTACCAGGAATACCTGGTAAATGGATTCAACTACAATGAAGCGTCGAGTCAGCACTTTTTTCACTCGTTTATCTTGTAACAAGACTTCCTCTAAGATCTCTTCTAAAGCTCCCATATCATTATGCTTAAAAAGAATTACAGTGCTTCTCGAAAGCAATAGCCCATTTTGAATTCCCCAGTGTACACCTTCATCACTGCAAACATACCAGCACAAACATATGAGATGAAAGTTCCCATTGCATATATGTTTTAATTTTTAATGAAATAATTCAAACAAATCTGATATACTTGAGATTATTTGGAAGTATGCATTCACAAAATCATTAACATGTCACATATTGTTAAATAGAGAACATCCTAAACCTGGATATGTTCTAGAGATAACTGTAATTGTTTAATGAATGAATGTGTATAGTCATAAAATTATAGGAAGGTATATTAAGCACATGTGTCTAAAAGAGAGTGCACAATATAAATGTACCAGTCACAACTAGTAATAGGAATAACGGCTTTCTAAGGCAATGGTCCCATCCCAATAGTTCCATCTCTTCTATCAATGTAACACTCATCTAGTTCTGGAGAATCACGGATAAAGGGAAAGGTTTTCACAATGAAAAGATATAGGATTCTAACATGCCTAGAAAATGGTATAAAGGTAGCATTGGAAATAGAAAAACTCACGCAATAATCAAATCGCCCTTCTTGCAAAATGTGGTAATTGTACTAGTTGTAGTTAAAAGACCATATGAATAGAGAATTGAGTCTGGAGTCCCCAAAAACTTTGAAATTCTGGCCTCGCAATCAAGATGAACATCTGCCAAAAAATCCAGCAAACTTTTGAATACACCAAGCAAAATATAGAATTACTACCCCTACCCAACTCTTTCTAGATATATATGATGCAAAGGTAAGTGACATATGAATATAAATTTACAACCATTCAAAGCATTGTTATCAAGAATCAAAGGCACAATACAGTAGTGCGAGTGAGCAGCAACTACCAAATGGTCAATTTATTTGAACGTGATGTTCTCTGTCAAGATTAGGTTTCCAAAACATCTTAGCAGAAAAACACATACAGAAAATAGTAAACTATAGAAAACAATGAAATAAGTAAATACACATACTAATAGATTGACATCGATAATGCATTTCGATAAGAATATTTTAAGCTCTTTTTAGGGTTCAGACATATTCATTAACAGACTCCAAATATAACCTTATATGAATGGAGCACAGTCAAACCATAAGGTTAAATATATGCCACATAATGTTATACACTATAGCCTAGCATGTAATGTCCCCTCCTTAGCAGTTGATACTTGGGGTAGGCCTCTAATATGGTTCTTGTAGCCAACAGACTGTGTAGGGGACCCATTCAGGAGCTTATGGAGACATATCAAGGCTTTGTGAGCTAGTTTGGCTAGTTTAGGACAGTCTCCTACATTTTAGGAGTCCCTATTTTTTAGGGGTAGATTGGGATTCGTCGAGGACACACCAAGAGACCTAAGGGATCATCCTAGAGACTTCTGGCACAGTTCCTATTCTTTAGGATAGTCCGTAAATTTTAGGAGGGAATTACTAATTAGCTCATATTGGTCAGACAACATCAGTGGACATGTATCATCATACAAAACTCCGATCAAGGTCAAAATGAGCGAGCTACGAATAATTTGGAAATAATTTAATTATTTCCTGTCTTAATATATTAAAAATAGAAATGATTATTAGAATCATTTTAAGATAAAATAATTGGCCCAAGTCCCTACGTAATAAATTAAGTTATAACTTAATAAAGAGGCCAATTGACATAATGAATAATAATCCCCTTATGAGGTTTGATACCAAGGAAGGGGACTAAGTAAAATAAAAAATTATTTCAGGTTTATTAAAAAGTGAGAAAACCTAAAAGGAATTTGAATGGCTTGGAGGGGAAAGTAAAAAGAGTAAAGAAAGGAAATTGAAGGAGAATTGATTCATTCCAAGATTTTTCACAATTGAAGTTTGGAAATGGAGCTCTATAGAAGGGTTTTCGGTCATTGGAATCATCTAGGAACGAAATCACTCAGAAGATCGAAGACCTACAGGTGTGAGAGATCATCTAAGGGTTTTCTTATGTACAGTTCAGTTAAATATTATGAGTGGGCACCAATTTGTATGAAGTTTTCATTAGTACCAGATTTGGATCAGAGGAAAGTTACCAAAAGATTGCAGATCTGAGCTTCATATTCTGATTCTCATCATTTTTGGGTTTCCTACAGGCATATGTACGGCCTAGGGGATTACCAGCTTGTAATAACTTGGATGTGTTAAGGGAAAAATCAGATATTTTCAATGGTTGGCACACTTGGTTTCCAGCCGTACTTAGCCTGTAGCTGCAGACATACACTGTACCATACACCAAAGTGCTCGTTTAATCAGATCTGGGCATCATTAGCAATCAGCAGCAGTCAAATCACTAGGAAATCAGAGCTCTGCTGTGATTTAAGCTTTCTGGCTTGGAGAAATGAGGAGTTTCTGAATACATCAATAATGTCCTTGTTTGAATTCAATTTTAACTGCCTGGTATAGTTACATCTGAAAAGTGGAATCCATAAAATCAGAATTTTTTCTTTACTTCACAATTACTTGGTGGTATTAGTCACTTTCAGAATTTAGTGTTGTTCATTTCATTGCAAATAAATCTTTTTAAACGCATAAAAAAAAAAAATTTTAAAAGCAGAATTTCCTTGAAAAATCAGACTTTCCAAAAAGCCAGAACAGGGGTATCCATTACATAGCATGTTAAGGTTTTTATAATAATTGAACTTAATGGGGATTTTGTTTTATCATGTTTCCTTGTGGTATAATCAACATTTGATTAAATCTCACAATTTTGTATTCCAATAAAAAGCTGAAAAATTTATCTAGTTATTAAAGAATAAAATATTACAATAAATCAGAAGTGTGATCTCCTCACCAATAGTCCCATAAAAGCCACGAGCACCACTAGTTCCCACACCATATTTTGTAATGGATGCATTGCATGCTTCCTGAAAAAGAATATTATTAGTTAGTTGAATCTCATTTTGGCATTTTGCAGGACAGAGATAGTAACTTCTCACATAAACAATCAGAAGAAAAGCCAGAGTCGTTGTTCACTAACTGTTATCTTCTCATTCCCTATTAGCCCAAGATAGTTTGCTGAAGCCAAATTAATAACTTCTTTCCCGCTTACTATTGTACGTGGACCCGCTGCACTACATCATACAAAAATGTTTACAAACAATTCAAGTTAGATGAAGCATTGCAGCAGTCATTACAGAATTAGTTGTTTAAAAAAAAAACCTGCCCTATTATTTAAGTCAAACAAATTGCTGTCCAGATTATTTTTTAACTCTTAGAGGTCAAAATGTTCCATTTGATGTTAAGATTTCGGTAACTTGATAAGTAAAGACTAAATGTAAACTAAGGCAATCTAGATGTCATAACTTGAGGAAATGATCTGCTGCCAAATGGAGCTCAAGCATCTAGTCTGAAGTACTGATAGAGACCAACCTTTCTCTGATACAAGTTCCCCTTTCCTAAATTAGGGTAGTCTTTCCCTCTCCCACTAATATAGTCTTGCATAACTGTGATGCCACAAATCTTCCTAATTGATTGGGCAAACAAATCTTCCTAATTGATTGGGCAAGATCCACCAATGTTTTGAGTTCTACCAAATTCCCCAAGTTCAAAAGGTCTCCCTTGCCTCTTTTCACTTCCAATAGGAAGTCATTCAGTTGTATCAATGGTTTGATTGGACTCATTCATTTCTCAACACATCAAAATTTCACAAGGAAGCCCTAACTGTCTTTGCCTTTGTATCTATGATGACATTGTTGTGCCATTAATAAATTATACCAAGCACATTTTATCAAGGAATATCAAAGTGAACTTGAAAAAAAGGCCAACTAAATACATACATGCTCTCAAAGAGGAGTTACAAGTTGAGGTTCTCATGTTTAAACTAGAAACCTATTTTGATTCTTTAGACTTGGCATAGTACAAAAAGAAAAAGTGGAAACCCAACAACAACTAGCCATCTCATCGTCTTTCAAAACCTAAAAGGAATCATCAAATAAAGGAACTAAGCTCTCCACAATTCATAGGCTCTCTTAAGACTAGATAGGAAATAAAAACGTAAAGGGACTGAGTTTTAATTGTAATAGGAAATGGGGAAAGGGTCACAAATATTCTATGCAACACTTGTATCCCAAGTGATTCTAAGGAGTTATCAAATGAAAAGGATGAATCGGTTTCCCAAAGCAATAATCCACTATGAATGCTCACATTTCTATCCATGACTTGGCTGAGTTCTTTTCTCCCTGAATGCTCAAGTTCATTGCAATATCAAAGGATAAATAATAGTGGTCTGACTAGCACTTGTAACTTTATCAGCAAAAAATTGCTTGTCAAATTATAGTCGGAACTGTCAATGATAATATGGATCACATTGTCAAATTATTGCAGTTGTTGATGCACTTTTGAGGAGGCCTACAGCTTCTTCCTTATGTTCCTTGGATAAGATTTCAACAGATTGGAAATCTCAACTATTAGTTGAGTATTCCAAGAATCAGTTTGCATGTGAGGTTATGAATGAATTAGTTCAGGATGACAGATATGCAGTGGTCAATGATGTTATATGCCCTTCATGCCGTCTTTTAAAACTTCATCAAGAACTTCTGATTCAATCAGTGGTAGCCGCCAATGAAATAGCTCTTCAATTACCCATTAAATAAGCCTGCAACTATCAATTTTCCTTCGCCGTTTTAAATACAAGTGTAGCTCTGAGATAAGCCACTCCAAAGCAACTTTCAGTGTCTATTTCAATACCTCAAATGTTGAATCCTGGAAGGAATCCATGTTTCTCCAATGTGAAGACCCGAAGGCCTCCTCATTCATATGATGACCAAGGCCATATCCGCACAACTCATTCACCTTCAACGGCAACTTGATACACCCATACTATCTCTGTACTAATTTTATACTACCTCTATACTAGACCTGTGTAGTAGTTATGGCAATCTGTTGAAGTGTATTGGTTTCAACATATGATCCTATTCACCCAAACAAATAATCGCCCACCACACATACACCAAAAACACTGATGTCAGAGGGCAACAAAACCAACACTAGATAATGGACTAGAATGTACTATTAACTCCAAAAGAAATTACACCCTAATGCCAAGGTTCTGAAAACTTTAGCAATTTTGGAGTAACATGGGATCAATCAAAGGTTGTGGATATCCTAGGACCTGACTAAACCTCTCGGTTCTAGGCCAGTTCCTATTAGATTTTGTATGATGAATCACCTAACTGTCAAAACTAAATAAACTTTTGAGGGAAAGAGGTAGAGAAGTAATTGATGACTTAAAATATTGCACAACTAATAAAAAATGGGTGATACACCAATTAATTTGACTGAAGCAAATATCTTTCCAAGCACAATCTAACAGCTTGCAGCATTCTAACATTGATACAACTCCTAGATATATACTTTGCACATAAGTATTTCAAAGGAAAATTCAGACCCTAAAAATATTAAAAGGAACTAATCACAATCAAAATCTTCAAACACTTAATATAACCCCTAACTTGTGCATAGTACTTAAAATCATAAAAGATGTAGAATGAGACATAATTTTAAGGTTTCTAACAAGAAACACCAGAAAATGACATCAATCACTATCAAAGCATACAAGTATAACTCCAGAAATAGATCCAAAATATGTTGTACCAATCGACATTTCCACCATGTTATTCAACACTGTCACCTTTGGCACTAGTGTCGTACTAGTCGGCATTGACACCATGTCTATATCAATTGGCACTATCGTTGTGTCTATATCAATTGGCACTACCACCATACCAATGAAGAGTAACTCACCATCAAGCTTTTGCTACTCCACTCTGATATATGTAATGTTTCAAAGGTGAACTCGGCCTATAGGTGATCTCGATCCGTAGGCACTTATTTAGGTAGCCTTGTCGTGTGCTCCCAGTAGCAAATGCTTCAGGTAGTTCTCCCTCCGTGCCTCGGGTAGTCTTTCCAGTGCCTCTAGTAGTTCTCCTCCGTGCCTCGGGAGGTCTTTCCAGTGCCTCAGGTAATTCTCCTCTGTGTCTCAGGTAGTCTTCCCAATGCCTCAAGTAGTTCTCCTTCGTGTCTCGGTTAGTCTTCGCAGTGCCTCAGGTAGTTCTCCTCCCTGCCTTGGGTAGTCTTTCCAGTGCCTCAAGTAGTTCTCCTCTGTGCCTCAGTCTTCCCAGTGCCTCAAGTAGTTCTCCTTCGTGCCTCGGGTAGTCAATGCATCAGGTACGATGGAATTAGGAGGCAAAGGGGTGACTGTACGATCCAAGAAGGATGTTTGTACGATGATGGGTGAAGCCATATGGCAGTCTGGGACAGGCCGTACGGTAGTAGCAGGGTCGTACGGTAGGCCTTGGGTAGCCGTACAGTAAGTAAACGGAAAGTTGTATGGTGCAGGACGGAGAAGGAAATCATGGATAATGGAGTGAGGGAGGTCTTGCGCCACGGCTAGTGAGTTACATACGGTTCTTGGTAATCAACAACATTTGACAAGTAATTCAAATATACAAACAAGACATACCAACAAAGTTGCTCCACAAAATATATCAATATTTGCTAGAATCAAATCAAGAAATACACAGACAAAATAGGGTGAGGGTTAAATCCCACTGAAATCGTGCAAGCCAAATAAAGAAGGTCTTTCACTTTTAAAATAATGAATGATCCAGAACTCCAACAAGAATTCACAGTACATAAAAAATAATCCAAAAGCATACTTAAGACTACCTACAAGCCGTGCTTAAATACCCGTTGGGAAATTTCCTGAGGGTTTACAAAGATAGCCGATGGCGACACAAACTACAAAAACAAAAATAAAAATGGGTCCGAGATATATTAAATCAATCGGCCCATTAACAAGATTTAATTAAATACATTTATTTTATGACGGGGACATTACAGTCCTCCCGTCCCAGAATTTTCTTGTCCCCAAGCAAATGCACATCCGATTCTAGGAAACCTTCCGTAATCAGCTGCTTCAGTTCCAAGTCCGACGCTAAGTAGATCTTCCCGTCAAAGTAAATGATGTCATCAATAACTTTGTATCTTTCATCGCGTACATAGCCATCCATCCATGGAAATTTGTAGGCGTGGGATCACATGAGTGCAAGGTAACAAGGTTCCTCCTGCAACCTTGACCTCAAATCCTCCATGGTCAACTGCGCGCAAGCCTTTACTAGTGACCAAAGATGAATTGATGAAATTGAGTGTGGTGCCACTATCAATCATGATTGGGACTCGTTTTCCATGAAGTGTGCCATGAACCCTGAAGATACCACTTCCAGTCAATGTAGTGAGGGTAGTAATGGAACCACCTTTTTGTATTAGGGCATTTATTCTCTCCTGCTAGGTAATTTCTTCATCAGTTGCTGCAAGTATTTGTCCTTCGTCATCATTAGGCATCACCTCAATGTAATGAATCTTTCCCTTCCCAAGGCAGCGATGACCAGGTCCCCATGGTTCTTTGCATGTGAAACAGAGCTTTTTGCTCTGGAGTTCTTGTCGAGAATCTTCATCTCCTTGTCCTTGTCTTCTTGTGGGGATGGTGTTGGTGTAGTTGTGTGAGTTTTGGAGGAAGATGTGGCCATGTCACACACCTTCTTAATAGCTTCATTGAGTGCACACAGGTTGAACCCTTTGATCCAACCTCTCAAAGGCTCTCTCAGCCCATCCATAAATAACACAATTCAGCATCTTTCAGAGATGTTTGTGACTAATGCTAACAATCTTTGGAACTCAGTGATGTAATTGTCTACTGTGCCCGTTTCCTTTAGCTGAGCTAGATCTTTGAAGTTTAGCTTAGGATCCTTCACATCGAAATGGTCAATGAGTCTCTCAGTGAACTCGAAATAAGAGGTCACTTGGTCATGACCAAGAGTGACCAATCCATGATGCCACCACTCATGCGCCACTCCTTCTAGATGAAGTGCAGCAAACTTGATTGCTTCCTCTTCGGGCATTGGATTGAGTTGGAAATAGGTATCTGCCTTTAGGACCCATGACTGTGCGGTAATGACTCCAAATCCATCAAATGGCGATAACTTTACCTTTTTGATCTTTCTCCTAAGATCATCATTAAAATAACCACAATTTCCTCCACTAGAATATCTCATTCTTAGATCAACATAGTCTCTGTAAGATATATCACCTTCCATATTCGCATTCCGCCAATCTTGCCGAAGTTTTTCTTACATTTCCTGAAAAGTGGGCTCTCTTCCTTTGTGTGGTGCTTCCATCCTTGGAAGGAACATAGGTATCGAGGGTCGAGAGTGAGAGGGTTGAAATTTTGTCCTTCCCAAAACAGAATTGTCGCTATGCCCATTTTGTTCTCCTGTTGTCTTTCCCCCAGCCAATTTTTGTAGAGTTTCTTGCATAAGCCTTTAGGTTTCATTGATTTGCATTTGATTTCTATTCAGCTCTCTTAAAAGATTCATGAGTTTTGCCATAGGATCCAGATGATCTGCCATTCTATCAATAGGGTTATTTCACCTTCTTCTCTGAGTGTAAACTTGCATTCACTTCCACAGGCAAGCAGGATCAAAAATTCTAATACCAATTTAATGTTCCTAAGGTGAACTCAGCCTGTAGGTGATCTCGATCCGTAGGCAATTACTTAGGTAGCCTTGTCTTGTTCTCCGAGTAGCAAATGCTTCATGTAGTTCTCCCTCCGTGCTTCGGGTAGTCTTTCCAATGCCTCCGGTAGTTCTCCTCCATGCCTCGAGTAGTCTTTCCAATGCCTCAAGTAGTTCTCCTTCGTGTCTCGGTTAGTCTTGCCAGTGCCTCAAGTAGTTCTCCTCCATGCCTCAATTAGTCTTTCCAGTGCCTCGTGTAGTTCTCCTCCGTGCCTCAATTAGCCTTCCCAGTGCCTCAGGTAGTTCTGCTCCATGCCTCAATTAGTCTTCCCAGTGCCTCGGGTAGTCAGTGCATCAGGTAAGGTGGAATCACGAGGCAAAGGGGTGACCATACGGTCCAAGAAGGATGTCCGTACGGTGATGGGTGAAGTCATACAGTAGTCTGGAACAGGCGATACGGTAGCAGTAGGGTCGTAGGGTGAGCCTTGGGTAGCCATACGGTAAGTAAACGAAAAGTTGTATGGTGCGGGACGGAGAAGGAAATCGAATAATGGAGTGAGGGAGGTCCTGTGCCACGGCTAGTGAGTTACATACGATTCCTGGTAATCAACAATATTTGACAAGTAATTCAGACATACAAACAAGAGATACCAACAAAGTCACTCTACAAAATACATCGATATTTGCCAGAATCAAATCAAGAAACATACAAATGGAATAGGGTGAGGGTTAAATCCCACCGAAACCGCGCAAGCCAAATAGGGAAGGTCTTTCACTTCTGAAATGGCGAACGATCCAGAACTCCAATAGGAATTCGCAGTACATAAAAAAAAATCCAAAAGCATACCTAAGACTACCTACAAGTCGTGCTTAAATACCCATCAGGAAATTTTTCGAGGGTGTATAAAGATAGCCGATGGTGACACAAACTACAGAAACAAAAATAAAAATGGGTCTGAAATATATTAAATCAATTGGCACATTAAAAAGGTTTAATTAAATACATTTATTTTATGACGGGGACATTACAATATAAACATTTCCATGCCTGGGGTTATCAACATGCTATCCTAAATTTTGGTTTCACAAAATTGGGGTAACCCTACGCAATTCTCTTAGGGATTCGTAGGTGCATCCTCTTTCTTCTAATGTGTCAATAAGGTGTCATGGAGCAATTTGTTATCCCTAAATTGTACTCTATGTGATCCTATCTCTACATTCTTTTAAAGATTTATGTCAAGTTAAATCCAAAATTGTTTGCTAGTAAGAGTTTTTCTTCTTTGACTGCAAACGCTCGATTTTTGGCAAACTATTGTGTCTTTTCTTTATTTTTTCTTTGTGTTGTAAATAGTTTTTAGTCTTGTTGTTTCCTTAGGTAAATACCCTTGGAATCCTGCTCGTTTCGAGCTAACTTAGGTCAAAATTGGAGTGGTCTAGCTCAAGTTATAAAGGAAAAAATTGGATTTTTCAGGACAACTACATATCTCGATTTAAAAACCTCATAAAAGTGGACTTTTATTGGTAAAAGCATGATATAAAATAATATTTAATATATTAAAGTGGATTTTGTTATTCATTTTAAAATGTCAACTCATTATGAGTTGATTTGACCTAGTTTTTAATGTTTTACGAAATTAGCCTATTTCAAGTCTATTTTTCATGTTAGTTTATTGAAAACTATAGTTAAATATTAAATTTAATTACATAAGACAACTTAAATGCTTAAAAGTGGTGTGTTTATACTCATTGCATATATCAACATGCAAATCAGTATGTGAAAACCCACTTCTAATAAAATATAAGTCCCAGCATTAATTTAAATGGACTTTTTCAATACAATAACACATTTTAATGTGTTAAGTGGATTTTTAATATGCATTTGCATATTTAAAACTTATTAAATCAATGTAAGTGGCAGACTCTAACCCATTTACACATGTTTTTGCATGTATAAATTTATTTTATATATACTAATTCATTTAAAAGGAATTTTCTAACCCATTGCATATACATCTTTTAAAATTACCACTTATGGAACTTTTGAAATCAAATAGCATGTCTTTATAACATGTAAATGCATGTCTAAAATGAGTTTTCATTTAACTTAGACATAAATGGCGATTTTGGACCCAATTGCATGTGTATGTGATATTGAAAAACCCATTTCTACCTAGCCTAAGCATAGGTAGCGATTTTTGATCTGATTGCATGTATTTTAAAATAACATATTTTTTAGTCATAGAAGTGCGCGTAAGGCATGGTGGCAATTTTCTCAGCCATTGCATGTATTTCCGAACACGGAAGTGACTTCCAAAAGAGTGGTTTTCACTAAGTTTCTACCAAAGTATCCTTAGTGGCAATTTCACAAGTGAAAGCATGCTCTTTCCATATGCTAATACCTCTTAAAAACGCGTTATGAATTGTGTTTTCTCATATTAATTCTTGGTGACAATTTTATGTCACATTGCACGTTTTAAATAAATGTGTTTGCTTTTAAAAAAATGTGTTTTCCTCTATAAAAGCCTTGGTGGCAATTTATTGAAGGGAAGCATATTGATTATTGCATGTGTTTTATTAACGAAACCACATTTTTCATTTTCAGCTTGGATTTGGAGGGTTATTATTCATGATTTTCACATGCAAATGTTCTCTAACTGTGTGTCCAAGTATTGGTAACCCTTTGCCAAGTGTTTTCACTCAAAAAAGTCATGTTTTGAGCACAATTACAAAGCTTTTTGGGGCACTTTTGCAAAGTGGTGAATTTGGGAGTAAAAGCACGTTGATAGACATGTTTTTGGTAAAAAACAGCCCATCTAGGGCACGTTTTTTGCCAAAATAGCAAATTTGTGAGCGTTTTAAACATTCAAATCCTTCCTAGCAGCTTCTTAGGGTATTTATTGTTATTTCCAACTTGTTTTTCATCATTTTCAAGCGAAGAAATATGCCCTAGATGTCATTTTACCAAGCCATTGCATATGGTATTGCTAAGTCAAGTTTTGGTACAAGTTTTGGGCACTTTATCTCTCTAACTATCTACAGTTGTCCAAATTCGAACCTTGACTATTCTTAAGGTTTGAATTTCTAAATTTATATATGTCTTGTGATGCTAAACAAATCTTAATCTGAAATCTCTTCGATCTAATTTCAAATTTGTCAAAGAGTTGAAAAAGACTTGTTCTATTGTGGTTGGTGGAGAGAGGTATGTTTTTCCCTTATTTTTCTTAAGGCAATTTGTTCTTGTTGAAAGTCTTGTTGCAAATCTTTCAATTTCCATTTTCAAATTTGCATAGTTTTTTGTATATATGTTGTTCCTTCTCTTTCTTCCATCTACTTCTCTAAGTTGCATATGCAAGGTTTCATTTACTTGCATGCAGTCGTGGTAAACTCTCATTCTAAGGAAAGACAAGTTCTTCATTTTCCCTCATGAGAATGCAACCATAACTCCCAACAATTTGCATTACATGAACCTCCATATGGCTACCCTATGGTTAAAAAAGAATTTCTCACATGCTTGCCAGATAAATAGCATGACTTGCACCTATTAAATCATGCTCACTTCCATTTCACTATACTTTACTCCTCATTTGCACATTTTAAAGCTCAATGTCCACACATGTTATGCACTCAGAAAAAACTTGTTTTTGGTTTTTCTACTCATTTTTGAGCCATTTAGAGCCTAATCCATTTGCTCATTCTCTGTCCGCAATCATCCCATACACTTTCCCCATTCATACTTTGCCCAAATCTGTGTTTTTACACAACAAAATCTTGCTATGGACTCCTCATATGATGATATTCTTACACAATGGAACTTTCATATAACAATTGCACAGGTACATCACTCTACAATGTCAAAAGAGCTTGCATCAACAAAGGGCAAAGATAAGAAAAAGATGGAAGTACTAGTATGACCAGTACCACAGCGCCATCCCACCATCACAAGTAACTTCCTATAGTGATGAGGTTAGAGTTACGGATGTAGCGCACATGAATATGGAAGATTTTCTCATAAGAGTCAATGTTGAAGCCAACAAGAATATACACTAAATTGTAATAACCTTGGTAGGCTCACACTACAGATTATATGAAGAACATCCCACTCACTTGAAATTAATCTTGCAATTTTGCAATTCCTTTGGAATATAATATAATTCATAGTTTGTAGTTTCTGAAAATGCCAATGAATAGCAAATGCAGAAATCACAGATAAGAATTTCTAGCAAATAACTCAAATTAGAAATTTATTATTAATTCCCACTTACATATTAATGACATACATGATGCAAATATAATTCAAATGCCAATCTAATGGGAAATTCAGACATCTAGAATGCAGATTACAGACACCAATTTGCAGACCCAAACACCACTCATTAACAGAGGAAACTCACGCCTAACAGATGTAGAAAAATGGCTTTGCCACAATGCTGAAATACAGATGTCTATATGCACAATTTCAAACCTCCTTGTGACAAATAAATCCATCATAAATACTCAGCATGCAATAACCTCCAAGCCACAATTAATATAGTAGGAATAATGTTCAATTCAATACTATCATACTCAAATTCAAATCTGCTATACCTCAGCAGCAAATGAGATGCGCAATTCAGAAATTCAAAACCCTCCTAGGAAATATCAAGCAATAAATAGTATCTCCCAACCACAGTATACAACAAGAGACATTAATAATAATTTCAGAACTTTAATCCACAATACCTCAGCTATGGATTAAAGGCACAACCCAACTTCGAAACCCTTATACTTTAGCAAGGGTAACAAAATTTGGAACCTTAGAAAAAGCCATAGAGGCAACAAAAGCAAATAAATATTCAAGCGTGCGTTTCTCAACAAATATACTTGTATTTATAACTTCCAGATGCCCTTTTTGTTGCCAAAATGTAACTTCACTCGAGAAGCTTCACCACACAACATTGATTAGAAGCTTCCATTAGATTCTTTCACTTGAGTTGGCTTAACTAATTAATAAATGGTTGTTTTCAATGATAACTCAACACTCAACTTAAGTGAAACTATAAAGTTAAATTATAACTTTATAATAAGACATTTAATAATTTAATAATAATTTGGCCACTAAAAATATAATAACTCCCAAAATACTAATCATTTAAATATGTCGTTTGAAGGAGGAGTCAAACCTATTATTTCTCCATATGACCACATGCACTTTCCAAAAATAGAAAGGGTTCATCTCAATCAATACCCAACTTACCACAAATAGTAAGTACACAAAACTAAGCCCAAACGAAGTCCAATCTGAGCCAAACGAAGACCAACCTATAGCTTACTGAATTGCGGAGAAGAAAATACCCTCCCAAGCTAAGCCACTGCCTCAAAAGACCCTCTATCCACAATAATTAGCTTACAAGGATCACAATAATAGACTAATCCCTAAAACTCCAATGCTAGCAAAAATAGGGACATTACATAAATCATATTCATTTGCTATCCACCTTTTCCTGTGGCGGGTTCATTCCTGTGGCGGGTCATGAACCCAAGTCCATCCTTGCATTCGCCAAACATTTTTGATGCAACCTCCAGAACTATCAGGGACTAAGACGGCAATACCATCATTAATCTTGATCCAAAGACTATTGATCGGATGTTTCATGTTCCTCACACTCCATTTGTCACAAGCATCACTATACAGAAAGTCCTGGAGCAATTAAACAAAGATAGTTCTTACTACATCAAATTCATTGACAACTAGTTGATGCAATAAGAACTATCTTACTCTAAAAGCATGCGGAGGTCAGAGTTCAAGGAGAAGATCAATGATCTTATCACATTGCTTAGCTGCCTCGCTGGACTCAAGGATTCAAATTTTTCATATACTTAAAGTAAATAGCAGTAAGAAGATTACATGTATAGAGAAATTATTCTATAAGTACCAGATAACATGTCCATGTACAATCAGCTCATGTAATCAAGTTGCAACAGCATTAAGCATGCAACTTTGAATAAGTCAAATAAGTTAGAAGTTTGTTAGAGAATAAGTCAAGGTGGTTGAGGATTTCCCCTTTTCCCTCCACCTTTCTCTCCTATTTTCCTATATAAAGGGGAGTGCTCATTGTAAATAATCATCATTTGGCAAGGCAACAAAATTCTCTCAATTTATATGTGCACTCTAAGACTTTGTGCTTAGATGTAAATCTAAATTGTTATCAATAAAAGAGGAAACTTGCTTTCAAATTTTGTGTTGAGTCAAGGTGTTATGTGACGACATTTTCTGAATATCAATTGTGAGTTTTGGAGCTTTGATCAATAGGGATTTGAATTTAATCGTGCAGACTTTGAGTTGTCTATTGCATTCAAAACCAATTTGAGCTTTTGAAGACTTTGTGTTGTAGGAAGACAAATTATAATAGATAGTAGTGGTTGTAATCACTTAGATTTAAAGACATTGGACTTCAATTGTACGTGTTTTTATTGAATTTAAGGCTATCTAGTAAGAGACTTTGTGTCTTGTTGGTTATTCTGCTTGAGTTTTCATTTGAGACAAATGCAAGAGACTTTGGGTTCCTATTTTTGTTTCACAAAATATAAAAAAGCAAGCTGCTGCCCCTAGTGTTGTTCTTACGTCAATTTCAAGGTCATCGGTATTATCGTAGCAATAAGGCACTTTTTGTTAAATTGGAAAGTTATAGTTGTATGCTTGGTCACAAGGTTCGCCGAATTTTTAGCTTCAGATTCGAAATCTGGCGAACTTATAAAAAATGGAAAAAATTTGCCAAGTTCATTATAAAATCCGTACAAAGCCATTTTTGGATTTTAGGGCAAAACAAGATTCTAAAACAATGCCCTCGGTCTACATATCTAAAGCTCTGTTTGGGCAAATAAAAAAATCATTGGCAAAAAGATTGCATCTAAATGCCACGACGCCATTGGAGGGTCATGCTTGAAGCTCGTGTCAAATCGCCTTAGTCTGCCTTTCGCCCATCGACTCCATCCTCTTGTCGTTTGCTTGATCTGTTTGTGTCCTACATTCACTTTGCTAATTCTAGCCGATGATTTGATAACATTTTAATTTTTTATTTGTAGAGGTTTTTAAGTTAATAAGATAATAATGTTAAATTGTATTATTATTATTATGTGGTAACATTTTTATAATTTTATTGAGATTTTAATGTTTAAAAAGATAATAAGATATGATATTATTTTTATTATTATGTTTATTATTTCTTTATCAATATTTGTACGTACATTTATAATGTGTGTATATTTTATGTATATTTATTTATTCACTATTAGTAAAATAATAATATTTTATATTTACTATTAGTAAAATAATAATATTTTATATTTTTTTTATGATTATTAATTTATTTATTATTAGCATACCTTTTTATTATTTTTAATTCTGTAATATATAAAGTTTTATTTTATTAGAAAAGGTTAAATAGAAAGATTGCTATTCTTTTATTTCAATTTTCTTTATTAGCAACGAAAAGTAAAAATAATATTATACTTGATAATTGTCTCTACAAAGTTGCACACCCTCCCATAGTGAGGAATTAGGGTCATATATTTATATTTTTTAGAATTATATAAGGCAAATTTATTGTCGAATTTTTTTCAATTTTTCGCCCTGTCGAACTTTTTTCAAACTTCATAGTTGTCGAACTCGAACTTGAACTCGAACCTTGTGACTTAGGTTGTATGCAAATCAATCCTAGAAAAAGAGGAATTGATCAAAAGCACCATGTTTTTTGTAATTTCAGTCAAGTTCCTATTGAAGCCACCTACGGTAAGAAGAGAGCCTCCCCTATTGCTAAGAGGAGAGAGAAATCTCATGGAATGTTGCCTAGAGTCACAATTTTGTAAGTTGTAGTCAGTAACATACGAGATTTGGACAACACAACATCCCACAAAAGCCAATCATAAAACACATCAAAGCTCTAATCCAAAATCATCATGCGGTCATACCCATAAAAAGATCACCGGTAGTGTTTATTTCTCCATGCATTTGATTGATCAATGTTGTCTTCCAAACAAGCTCCATGCAAGTGTCTTCTTCAACCTTCTTTGTCATGTAGGCTTGGGTTTTCTCCACTTGTAGCGGTAGAACTATATTCTTGCATATCCTTGTTAGGCTCTTTATTTTCCTCATGTAGTGCATCACTCTTGTTGTTGTCACCAACTTCCTCACACTTGTACAAATGTGACACTAACTTTTCTTCACAATGCTTCTACTTCAAAAATTATTGACCAATCTACATGCTGCAATTGAAGGAATACATTCCAAATTAGAAACACCCAATAGCATAGATATGATAAGTTGGGTTATTTCCTCCATCTCTTCAATGCACAAAATCATAAGGCTCTCCATAGCAACCAAAACCTTAGTATCATGACATTTCTTGATTGTGACCAAGAAGTGATGAAAAATATCATGGATCAAATCTTGCAACTCAAGATCTAAGAAAAGGCTACTTACTTTTATATTTGCACAATTCTCCAATATTGTAAATTTCCTACCAAATGGATCACCATCAATGTCATCAGGGCTCTTAAAGTTGTCAAATATCAAAGTGTAATATCTCTATCAAGGTGTCATGATCATACAGACAGGATTCTTAAAAGCTCACTTAGACATATTGCAACTGTCAACTTAATTTCCTTGTCATGGTGTCTCAGCAAGCTAGGTTGTCTTAAGGTATCCTTAATCGATGCAAGGATCCTCTGTATAAATGTTGAAGGTGATTAGGTATCCTTAATCAACGCAAGGATCCTCTGTATAAATCTTAAAGGTGATTGGTCCACCTTACACAAACATACTTCTAACATATTTAGAGGAAGGTCAATACCATTGTTGAGCTTTTTACCAATCTTTTGTAGTGCCTTCAACGACCGTTATCCATCATTGTTGGACGTTGTAGTGTGATCCAAATCCCAAAATCGCTCAATCATCCCAACAGACTAAAAAGATCACCAGCTCTGATACCACTGTGATGACCTTAAGGCCTCCTCAGTCGTATGACAACCAATGCCAACTCTGTACGACACCTTCATCTTTAGTGGCAACTTGATACACCCATACTACCTTCGTACTATCTCCATACTATCTTTGTACTACCTTTGTACTAGCTTTGCGCTAGACATGCAGTAGTTACAACAATCTTCTAAAGGTGCTTGGTTTCGATGTATGATCTTATTTAAACAAACAGAGAATCATCCTTTGCACCTACGCCAAAAACACTAATGCCAAATAGCAAGAAAATCAACACTATAGAATGGATTGGAATGCACATGCAAGAGATGTTTGGAATAATAATGATAGTACCCCAAATTAAAATAGTTCCAAATGAAGAGAAAAGTGGAGTAGGGTGAGCAATTACTCCAACATAAACTGCAGAAGACCAAATCAGGGGATCTTTTACCTCCGAAATGGAAGACAAGAACTCCAATTGGAATTCGCAATACAAAAAAATATTATCGCATACCAACAACTTCCTACATGTTGATCATAAATGCCCCTTCGGAGAAACTCCCAAGGGTTTACAAAAGAATGCCAACATGGAAAACACCTAAGAACAACAATTAATAAAACTAAGCCCCCTTTATTGGTTAATTAAAGGTCCATTTATAATATTATTTAAATTCTAGGACCATTAATTGATTATTTATTCTTTACTAAAATTTGAGACATCACATCTAGGTTACAGAAACCTTGGACAAGTCGCACCAAATCCTTTTTAAACGCTGAGACGGAGTTGCAGCTGCAATTTGAACATTCTTTGACTGTGATAGATATTTTGTTGTCTAGGATTCGGTCATTCTACTGCCCAAATTTTGGATGCCATTTCCAAACTAATTGGACACCCTGCACGACATTTCGAGGTAGGTTTGCATGCATATATCCATGTTTTCATTTTCTAAGAATCTAGGGCATTTTTTTTAACTATGCTTTTATATTTGACAGGGATATTTTTGACATGTAGTGTTTTTTGTTGTTGTTTTGGGCAAAGGAGTCATGGTTTCTCCACTCAAACTATAAAATTTTATAGTTAAACTTACTGTAATAAACTTAAAAACTAAACTTGAAGAGATTCTAGATATATTTCATATTAGTTTAAAATTTAAATTTTAAAAATCAAACTTTAAAAACTAAAAATTAAAAACTTCAAACTAAGTTTTGAGATGTTGCAATTCTGCTTTCCAGCTTTGCTAATCTAAGTATTATTATTATTATTTTGTGCAAAATGTTAAGTGGGGCAAAATACCAGTTGTGGAAGTAGTGTGATAGCATTCTCGAGAATGAAATTTTATGTGAAACAACTACAATCAAATGTAAACATTGTCCGAACCTGGAAAAGGTGTTGAGCCTTGTAAAAATGAGGCAATATCTCTTGAGGCTATGAGGGATCACGAAAGGGCTGATGGGAGAATACATCAAAACATTAGCTCCTCTCATGCTTCAACAAGGGCAACTATTAGCAGCACAATTGAAATTCAACCTCTAAATAGAGAAACAATAAAAACAGATGCATCTTCTAGTAGGGATGTGGCAACACAACATTCACAGTCGCACAAGAGACCACATATTGGCAGCTCAAACCCATATTGGTAGAGTTTTTGATATGTAAGGCCAAGAAGTAGTTGATGCAGCAATTGCATGACTCTTTTATGCAAATAGAATACCATTTGATGTTGCCTACTCACCTTTCTTTACAGAGATGGACCAAGTTATCAATAATGGACCAATAGGGTATAAGCCATCTAGGTCTAATAAGCTCGGCAGTACTCTAATGGATAAAGAAAAACTTCAATTAGAGCAACTAACAACACCATTGAAAAGAGCGTGGCCTACAGAAGGTTGCAATATTGTGATGGATGGGTGGACATACTAAAAATCGTCCCCTACTCAATTTCATGGTAAAATGTAGCAAAGGGTCTTATCTTCTGAAAGTAATTGACTATACAGAGAAAGAAAAGCATGCTGATTTTTTAAGACAGCATTGAGGATGTGGGAGCATCGCATGTGGTGCAAATTATTACTGACAGTACCCCTGTTTGTAAATGAGCAGGTTTGATGGGTCAAAAGAAGTACAAAGGTGTTTTTTGGACATCATGTTGTTTGCATTCACTAAATAATGCACGAAAAGATGTTGGCAAATTCCAGTGTATTTCGGATCTTACAGAAAAGGGCAGAAAAACTCAGATGTTTATGTCTAGCCATCATCACACACAAACAATTTATTGGAAATTTTCCCAAGCGGAACTTTTCAAACCTGTTGATACAAGGTTTGCATCTTATATTATTCTTCTTGACTGCCTTTGTCAAGTCAAAGGAGCTTTGTGTTCCACTATGGTTAGTGATGCACAGGCATCTTGGAGACAATCTGCATCGGATGCTGCAAATGAGGTTAGAAGTTTGGTTCTTGATGATCACTTTTGGGCTAATGTTAGATTTGTTGTGATGTTTATTAGGCCCATTTGTGAGGTAACCAATTTTGCAGACTCGGACAGGCCATTTTTGGGGGAGACAAACCTAGGTGGATAGACCTTCACCTCAAACCCAATCTACTTGTTGGAGGCTTTTGTATAGCAAATTTAACTCTTTACTGATCTCTCAAAATGGCAATGTTTCTTGAGTTGGATCTATTGTGAGTCTCACGACATTTAGATAGCTTTGTGAATCAATTACTTATATGAAAAAATATTTTGTCTATAATTGATTTAAACAACAATTAACTTTGTTGTGTAGATAAGTTTTAGATTGTAAATCTGATTTCTTAATTGAGATTGCTCTTGGAAATACCTGATGAAAGTATCTTAAATCAGTGCTAGACCAGTGCCTTCAGTCCTTACTTATTTTATCAATTCAGTTTGATTGATTACATATAACTCTGTGAGACGGTTTTTATAACTTGCTTTTTAAAAAAGACCATCACCTCAAAGGCATCTATATGTATTGTTAATTAGAATTTTTTGTTACAATTAGTCTTACTAAATTTAACTTTCCTTTTGAAAGACCAATAAGATAGGATGATGTTTGACAACTAATCATTTGAGCTAATATTCAAACTGAAACTTAGCCCCAATTAAAATGACATACGATAGCACATTGAAGCAATCTGAATAAAAAAGATTTATCAAAGATAACTAACCAAACAATTGGAAAGTTAAATACTATTCAGGATGAAGTAACACTTGATCTTTCTATTGAAATAAGCATAAAATAATCCACTGGTTACAAAATGTTTGTCAGCAGCATTGTACTCCCAAGAGACGATACTCAAAATTTATTACAAAAAGATCTGACGGTGATTACTCCTTCTCTTCCATACAAAATAATCCTATACTTATAGACAAAGATCCGATTTCAAATGACAAAACATACTCTTTCATGACTAATAGACAATTGTTCTTAACTATTAACCATTGGCTTGATTACAGAAAACTGACTCTGTTAAAAATGAACTATAACACAGCATTAAAAAGCTTTGATGACAAATGATCAATCTCCTAATAGGACACCACATTTCTGGATGTGCTCAAGATAGCTCCTGGGTCATGTATGGTGTCCCTAATGACGAATCACTCCATGTGTAATATAGCACCCTCCAGTCCACCCTCATTGATGTGTGCAATATCTAGGGCTCTAACAAGGATTCCTGGCATTCATTTAACCACTTATTCTTATCCTTTATTTCGTTTTGTTCATCTGTCAAACTTGGTATACCTTCAATTCCACCATCCTTATACTTTGATGAAGAATTGGATGGCTGATCAGGATATCTTTACATACTCATTTTATAATTGTCCGTGCCCCTTTCCTCAGTCACGGTCAGTCAAGTGGTGCTTGGAGCTGCTAAACCTAAGATTCTATTCAATTGCGTTTCCACCATAAACTATATCAGTCTAAGAATATTACTCTCCTCTTCATTCTAATAAACCAATTAATTTTGGGTATAACCACCACATTGCATTTCACGGGACCATACATCTTTGAGCGTTTTAAAGGCAAATGCCATGCATTTTATTCAAATGAAGTGATTCAGTTTTTCTTTGGCACTAAACTGAGCTCATTATTTTCAAATCAAATTCATTTCTGCTCCAACAGTCTTTCATTCTCCCTATGGAATTCACTGTATTTTCTTCTCCATTGTATGTCATTGCTCTTTTGGCGCCATTAGTATGACATCTCCGAAAATCCTTTTAGCACATTCATCAGCATAAGTCAAACTGATAAATTCATCGGGGGTCAATGTAGTTAAGAAATTGTTATTTTGCTCATACAATCTTACTCTGATGTTTTTGTATCACTATAGCTCATTCTGATGTTCTTTCTGATGGTTTTATACATCTACATTCAACATATCCATTGGCATCACATATCCTGGTGATTTCTTTCTTCTTTTATCGGCATAACACATCCTGATAATTTTATTGGGTGTCGGAATAGGATTACATTTGTTTCTCTACAGTGTAAAGCTATTCCGATATGTCCATCGCTGAGAGATATCCCAATGTAGTTTCATCATTCATATAGCACCTTGCCGCCATAGGTTATTCCGATAAGCCCATCGAGTATCGGAGAGATGTTTAAATTGTCTAGCCAACTTCATGAGCTATTTCAATGATTACTATCGGGGAGACTTACTCTAATAATCTATGTTTAATAGTTTATCATTTGGAGAACTCCCAAAAGGATGGAAATCTATTCTGATTACTGAAAGCATTACTAGGCTCACCACGACCAGTTGAGCTTGCTATCAACTACAACATCTTTGCAAGACACAACCAAAGCACTCTAAGAACTTTGGAATTCTTCCCAGATCACCAAGTAGCTTATGGGACAACACAAAAATTGGGCTAAACTTTCACAGAATATTTTTGCTTAAAATTGGAACATTACAAATTGTCCTTGGCAATAAATTAGATTCCCTCCAAATTAATGGTAACAAGCTCCTTTTCTTATCATCACCATATTGTTAATATTTTATGTGATCACAGGCTTGCTAGTGGTACCTATGGTGCAATACTAAGAGTTAAAATATATTACAGATGCACATATCATTACATGTCAGTATTTGAGACAAGAACCATGTGCATGTATCATCAGCTTCAAAGTTATTGCATTGCTTCTCAGAGTGCTGTACTATAAAACAGTCATATTGCAACATATAGAAAAATATGGACTTGTGATTACCCAAAATGCATTACCAAATTTAATCATCTGCAAGATCAAATTTGGCACCTAATATCATTTTCTGTACTCAGAAGATTAGAGGACATGATAGAAGCTTAAAAATCTTGTAACCTAGGGAGTGTCCCAATACTTGACACAAACTTACACTTGCAGGTTTCCTTGCTGATACTGCATACTACTGCTTGATTAACTTTCTCATAAACACATTACATGCAAAACTTGCAGTTTGCATTTTATTCTAAAACTCAAACAGAATACAGACTGTTTATTGCACAAAATATAAAACGGTCATTGTTTCAAGTAGAATGCCCATTCTATATGTATGCAGCTATCACATTACCCCTCTAAAACAAGATAATCATAATGTTGAATGTGACAAAAGGCCCCACTGACTATCAACAATGTTAAAAAAATATTATTAAAGAAAACAAATCATTTGTGAAAAGGCTGCATACATATATCAGTCTATATTTTTTCAGATAAAATGACATAAAAAATAGATTACCATTCTAAAACAGGAGGTTCATATTCCATCTCCTTTGTATTGGGTGGATGAAGTGGTTCTGGGATCCATTCCTCACACAACTGATCAATTTCCTGCAAGAGAAGTAAACTAAGTTGTTTAGTCTACGATACAACAAGACAAATGCAAAATTTCTATACATTCCACTACCTTGAAAAGATTCCGATCTAAACATTTACTCTCCGATAATAAAATTCACCTGAACCATAAAGATACCAATGCCTCAGAACTAAGCACTAAAGTTCCTTTACTTCCTTAGAGAGGATTTTATTATGAATGTTTGCAGTTAACAAATGTAGTTAATGATACTAAATAAAGAATGTAGAAACAAAGACAATGCAGAATAGATAACAGATACTGCACAGTAATAAATATATACAATGAAACTAGGATAAAATCTAGCAGGCAATGGATATAGATTATATTGGCATGCTGCTAGAAATAAAACAAAATGTGTCCAATAGCGACCAATAAAAAGTTGAACAGATCATTGGCTCATTATTAAGAAATCAATTTAGTTAGAGCAAAATGATTCTATATTCAACCCCAATATATTAGGAACATAAAATTAAGGAAATACATATACAGAATAAAATAAGCACACAATGCATACTTGATACCACATGTAACATATCAATAAACAATTCAAAGACATAAAGAACAAAAGTAGGATAAGAACCATCCAGCAATAGAAGCTAAAGCTAATCTTTATGCTAATAGAAATGAAATGAAAAGAAAAATTGCTCATGAGAATAAAAAGTTGAATAGCTGATGATCAAAAAAACTAATTTTGCTAATAGCGTGATAGTTATTAATTCAAATTCAATACATCATGGTGTTGAACATAAGGTTGTTTGTGGAAACTCTCCAAGGCGTGGCTGCTGACTGGTTTTACCATCTTGCACCATACTGAAATGTCCCTTTCTAGTATGACAGACAGTTGTTGGGTTGGCCTATTACTGGAGTTCTCATAGGCCAATAGAGTATGCAGGGAACTCATACAAGGCATATAGAGCCAAACACGAACTTTTGTGGCAGTTTTAGGCAGTTGACGACAGGTTCCTAAAATTTAGGGGAATCTCTACATTTTAGGGATTTTCTGGGAGCTGTCCAGGAGGTATCCAGAGACCACATGAGACATTTTGGAGACATTGGATGCCTTTTCTGTTTTTTAGGAGGAACTCCCAATTCACTAACAATGGCATCGGAGGAACATATATTTTAAGGGATTCACAGAGACTTTGTTCGGGGTTGACAGGATCTCTTCTCTTCATTTGATGAGCATCCCTATATTTTAGGGAGAATTGGCAGTTAATAGGTTGACCATCCACAGGACTAAGGAGCTTTGGGAGAGGTCCCTAAATTTTAGGGCGAGTTCCTATTTTTAAGGAGGAATAGTCAATCAGCTTCCAGGGGGTTCATATAGCAAAAGTGATCACAGTATTTCAAATGGATTTTGATTCTGAGCTCCAAATTGGATTTTATTAATAAAAAGGGAAATATTTAAATACATCCTGAGTTAGGTTTTTAATAATATAATATTAAAGTGATACTATAATCACATGATATCAAACGAAGTTTTAATAATTGATTGGCCTTCCTTCCTAGGCATTATAATATATACTGTTATAATTAATAAAGGGGCCAACTTGAATAATGAAGAATTACCCCTTGTTCAATTTTAATAAGGAGGCATAATTAAATAGAGTTATTTTATTATTAAAAGGGGCAAATGAAACCCTAACTCAGAATTAGGGTTAGGGATGAAAATAAAAGTGAATAAAAAGTGTTGGGGAGCTCATTTTTCATCATCCAGCTTTACAATTTCATTGACAAATTTGACGAGAGCTCTATTGACAAGGTTTTCCAAAAATTTGATGGTGCAAGAAGAAAAACTCTTGCACCAAACAACCTGAACGTTCCTTCAAAATTAAAGAACGTGATTTTTATGGGCCTTTCAGATGAGTGCAGCAATTGGGCATTAATTTCATGCACAACATCTGATTTTGGGCTGAAGAAGAGAAGATATTACAATTTAAACTTGAAGAGCATAGATCAAACCATTAGTGGCCACAAATTAGGCTCTTCATTGATTTCCAGGCTACCCGTACACTCCAACCAGTGTAGGTGTCATATTTCCAAGATGAGTGTGTTGTTTCAGACTTATTTGGGGTTGAGTTGATATTCTTGCATAGAAGAGGGTTCAAACCATCGTTCCAAAAATCGCCATGAAATTGCCGAAATCGCCGAAATCGCGATAAGATTCATGGCTCCCGATTTTTTTGGAATCGAAAATCGCCAAAATCGGCCATTTTTTCTTGTGAATCGCCAAAATCGGCGATTCATGGCAAAAATCGCCAAAATCGCCATCGTGAATCTCCAGAAATCGGCCGCGGCAGCAAGGATAGAAAGTTCAATTTTTTTTTAAAAACACATGTTTTATTTGCTTTCTAAGTTGACTTTCCTCTTTGTTATAACCCTAAAGAGCCTTCTATTTGCTTAGTATAAGTAGAAGAGAGGAAGAGTGAGAGAGAAGAAGAGAAAAGAGAATCCATAGGTTTCCAACCGGCAAGAAGGAAAAGCACCAAAGAGATCAAAAGTCCATTTGGGGAGGCCATAAATTGCATTGGGAGCATTAAGGAGTCAATATCAACACTCCTCAACTCATTTGCAAGAGGTAAGTGTTGGTTTTTTTTTTGCATGTTAGTGTAGTATGCATTTTTTGTTAAATTTTTTTAGTGTTCATTTGCAAATCTTGAATGTTTTTTATTTTTAGTTTTACTAAATTGCAAACTAGGGTTTGTTGTTTTGTAGTTTTTGTTTATTAGTTGCAAACTTTGATTTTTTACATGAATTTTTTTATTGCAGCAGCCCTTTGCTTTCATTTTCCAATTTCCACAATGGGTAAAAAAGATGAATGCTGGAAATATAATGAAGAGTTTCCTGGGAGAACCAAATATCAAACAAAATGTATATTTTGCAAAGAAAAAATAAATTCGGGAGGTATCTATAGATTGAAATACCACATTGCTGGCATACCTGGCCATGATGTCACAGTTTGCACTCAACAAACCGCTGAGGCAAAACGCTCTTGTTTAGTGGCATTAGAAAAAATTGAACAAGACAAGTTGACTAAGAAAATGCAACTTGAAGGGTTAAGAGGTATTGGCTCCCATGCTCCCACATCCGCAACCGCATCTACATCTGCAAGTGTATCTGCATCAGCTTCCGCATCCGTAGGTTGTGTTGGAGAGGGTTCTTCTAGGCCTCATTTTCATCCTAGTGCTAGTGCTCATGTGAGTGTTAGTGGTAGTCGGTCTCATACTGAGACAGAGTCCAACACCGACCTATTGCGGCCTAGAGTGCGGAAAAGCAGAATGGATAGTTACTTTGTGCCCCGCACTACTCCTGGCTCCCAACCCACGCTTGAGGGCATGGGTTTGAACAAGGAGATTCATGATGCTGCCAGAAAAGAGATTTGCAAATTCTGGTACTTTTGCAACATTCCATTTATTGCAGCCAGGTAATTGATTCTTTTTTCTTTGTTATCTTCAAAGTTAAAGTTAAAAGTAAAAGTAAAACTTTAATTATATCTACTTGTTTTATGATTTTAGTTTTTGACATCTAAATTTATAATCAATATCATTATCTATTTGTGACAAGACTCCTTATTGGCAGAACATGATAGATGCAGTTACCATTTGTGGTCCGGGGTTTAAAGCCCCAACTGAGGCTGAGTTGAGTGGATACCTCCTGGAGGAAATGGTTGAGGATATGAGGCATGAGCTTGAGGACAACCGAAAGGAGTGGATCGAAAAGGGTTGCACCATCATGACTGATGGTTGGACAGATAGGAGGGGAAGAACACTCCTCAATTTTCTTGTATCCTGTGGAGGTGATTGATCATTCTACTTTCCTACATACATAATTTTGAATCGTGATTGACTATTTCAACTTTTGATTTGTTGATTGCTAATAGTAATTATAATTCGTTGTTTTGTTACTTGTAGGATATACCATGTTCCTCAAATCCATTGATGCTTCTGCTCATGTAAAAAACGCCACATACTTATGTGAGGTTATTGAGGAAGTTATAGCAAAGGTGGGGGAACAACATGTGGTGCAAGTGGTGACGGATAATGCAGCAAGTTATGTTGTTGCAGGTAAACTTTTAACTTTTTAAGTTTTGAAAATAAATTTATTTGAATTTTGAACTTTTTCTAATTCTAACTTAGAATTTCTAAGTTTCCTAAGTTCTAACATGTTTGAAATTTGAATTTCTAATTATCTTAAAATTGTTGTAGGCAAACTTTTGATGGAGAGGCACCCCACCATATTTTGGTCCCCTTGTGCAGCACACTGCCTTGACCTCATGTTGGAGGAAATTGGCAAACTTGAGTGGGTCAAGTCATGTGTGGAAAGGGCAAAAAACATATGTAAGTTTATTTATAATCATTCATTTGTCCTTAGCACAATGAGGAAGTACACAGGAGACAAAGAGTTAGCTCGTCCAGGGATCACGAGGTTTGCCTCGAATTTCATCACCTTGCAGTCCTTGTTGACATCAAGGGATGATTTGAGGAGCATGTTTGTTGGGCGGGAGTGGATTTCATCTTCCTATGCTACGACCACTGCAGGGATAGATGTGGTGGATTGCATATTTGATGATGATGGTTTTTGGAAACCTGCTAGAGAAATACTTAAGGTAATTTTATTGCAATTTAACATTTAATATTTTACAGTTTACTATGCTAATTGTTTAATGATTTAGTTTTACCTTATATTATTGAATTATTCTATGTTTAAGTTTTGACTCAAATTTTTGTTTTACTTTATATGTAGGCCACTGAGCCTCTTGTATCTCTCCTACGAACTGCTGATGGGGAGAAGCCCTCTATGGGCTACATATATGAGGGCATGGATAGGGCCAAGGAGGCCATTAGAGCTCAGTATGCAGGAGTGCAGGAGAAGTATGCCCCTATTTGGGACATCATTGATAGGAGATGGCAGAATCAGCTCCACAGACCCATCCATGCAGCAGCTTACTTTTTGAATTCGGCATTTCGTTTCCGTCCTGACTTCAAGGCGGATGAGGAGGTTCTCACCGGATTATATACAGTGATCCAGAGGTTGAGTACTGATGAGGATAGCAGTGCTGCAATTATTGAGCTTGATAAGTTCAATAATAAAGAAGGGTCACTTTTCTCTAGCAGGGTAGCCATAGATGCTCGGGAAACAATACAGCCAGGTAAAAATTAAATAATATATTCAATGTTCATGAATCTAGATTCTAAACTTAAAGTTGATTATGTAATTTTAGAGTTAACTTGTAATTTGTAATTTGTAAATGAGACTAATTATTTTTATTTTCCCTTATTTCAGATAGATGGTGGCAAATGTTTGGGGCCACAACCCCAAAACTTCAAAAAATTGCCATTCGTATTCTGAGTCAGCCAAGCAGCGCTTCTAGATGTGAGCGCAGTTGGTCCATGTTCGAGCACATCCACTCGAAGAGGAGAAACAAGTTGACAGTGCAGAGGTTGAATGATCTTGTCTTCGTTCATTACAACCTCCGTCTTAGGATCAGACAGATTTTGGGCACTGACTCCTCTCCGATCATTCTGGAGGAGATTGATCGAGAATCAGAGTGGCTCACAGAGGTTGTAGATCCAGTCTTCACTGAGGAAGACCGTGCGTGGATTGACCAGGTCGATACAAAGGCTGAGGCAGCTAGAGCACATTCTTCAGGCATTGGTAGACGCACACGTGCACGCACAAACATAGGCCCTAGCGACATTCGTGAGCCCATCTTATATGCGGGAGATATGGCTCGACAGTCCTCTAGGACCTACATTAGACGCCTTGCTACTAGGCAGACTGGATACTCAGAGGCTGAGGCTGAGGCTGTAGCCGAGCTTGAGGATGATGTTGAGGATGATGATGACTATGAGCCTGAGGCTTGAGCTGGAGCCTTGTTTTTATATTTTGTTTACAGATATTGATACTGAATCATTGATAGACATATGTTTCAAACTTTCAAACTTTCATGGATCTTCATCTTAGATTCTTACATAAATTTATGATTTGATGTCTTATGGATCATCTTACATACATTCTATGATTTAAATCATTATGATCATTTGATTTCTATTTACTTCAGCTAGCCTACAGTTTACATTTTAGATAACATAGTTACGTATGTGATGGATTTTATGTTTCATGTTTATGTATGTTAAGTTTTAACTTCTATTTGATGATGTTATAGTGTGCTTAAGTTATATTCAATAAAGGGTGCATGAAATAAGTTTTAAATTGTTAAAATCTTTAAATTTAAAGGGTTTTTTCAAATTTGCCGATTCATCGCCGATTCATTGCCGATTCACGATTCGATTCGGCCTTGCCGATTCCGATCCGATTCCGATTCACGTTTCTTTGGTTCAAACTTCATTCTCTTGAGCAAATTGTTCATCTATAGCCAGCCGTATCATCTCTGCTAGTTGACATCATTTCATAAAGAAGAGCATTGTTCTTTTATTTTGACAGCAAGGGTGCAATAAACTGCATGAGCGTAGATCAGTCATACTTGGAGCAGATATTACCAGGTTTCAGCATTATTTATTTTCCCACAGGTCTACTTTGCTTCCTCTAGCGGATGTCAGCCCTAGGGGGCCATCAGCACTGTGAATTTGGATGCATATCAGATTTATTGAGTTTCCAGAATTTTCAAATTAATCATTTGTCCAGTTGTTACCTGGTAAGAACTTGTATTACTTAGTTGATAGGAAAATAGGATATTTGGAAATGTTTCAGAGTTGTCAAATTTGATTTGGTAATTGTTTTAGTTCAATTTATTTCTGCATTCCATATTTATTGAAAAATCAGGAAACTTATGAAGAAATCAAAAAAAAAATCTTAAAACACCAAAAACTACATGAAAAAATTAGAATACGCAAAAATTCAGAATAGGCATCACACTGGCTAGACACTTCAACTTTGCAAACAACTCTCCAATTTCAGCCTTATATTTAGTTGGAACTTTTCACGCAGACTATCAAAAACTGGGCTACTCTCGTAGCCAAGTTTTAAGAAAGGTTCAAGTCTACTGAAGATGCTCATGCTTTGTTGGCCCAACTCACCCAATTGAAGAAGACGTCTCATGTATCTATGTGTGAATTGGTCATGCCTTTCAACAAATTGACACAAAGGATTCTGATTGTTACTCAGTCTACAGCTGCAAATTTAAAGTGTTTCTTAGTCAACACTCAAATTCTCGAGGTCAGTTTTCTATTAAGAAGAGCAGCCCCAGCTACTCTTACAGACGTTCAGACTATGGAAATTGGAATTGAAGTTGATCTTATTCTTGTCGAGGGGATAAGAATAGAAGCAAGTGGGTTTGAAAAAAGTTTGGATTTTTTCCTCCATCACAAGGAGAGATTCTGCAATGTAGAGGTTAGAAAATGACTTGCATGTTCTCGAAAAGAAAATAGTTCACGGTATACTCTTCACCCAAGAAAGGATGTACAAAGGAGGCTTCTATCAAATGTTGCTCGTAGTTTTGCAGATGAAAATCAACAAAAGTTAGTTTTGTCACCAAAGAAGCTTGTTATTGAGGCACCATCAATGAAAGCAGAAATGAACTAGCATCATGAATCCGATGCTAATGATTATACTAACGAAAGGAAGTGATGATACTAACTATACATTATGTCCAAACCAAGGTGATGGCATTATTTAATATATAACTGTGCAGCACTCATTATAGGTAGTAGAATTGATATTCTTGGTAATAAACCAATAGTTATGAAGAAGTCCGATTATGAAGAGCAATGTTTTGGGAAGGATATACCTCTTTGGTATCCAAAAGGTGCAAGCCCTTCACCAAGCAACATATAAGTAGACAACCAGACTCTCTTGATCGATCATCGAATACATATTACGTTTTTCTTATTATCCTTTGGATATTCTCAGTTTAGAGCCTGTAAAGACCCCAACCAGACCCAAACTGTAATACCGATGTACAAACTGATTTTTTGCATGTTTGATAATTTTCTGATTTTTTAAGAGATATATACTTTGAAATTCTATTTCAGAAATAAATGAAAGACAAGGAACAATATTGCAAAATAACATACTCCCAAAATTTTCTAGAATTTATTTGCGAAAGAGAATAACGAATTAACAATTATTCCACAATTTCAAGCAAACTTCCAATAACCAAAGAACCTGATTATAATTTGAAGACTGTAAGTTGCTGATTTAGATCATTTTGTGGCCTTCTCCAATTCAGATTATCATCCAGCCAACTATGATTTGCCACCCGCCTTAGTATGACAGCCAAACAAGGACATGGCCCAATATACAATAGAAATCACAGGCCTGGAATCAAATCGTGGACCTTAAACTGATATCGCTGAGCATGTATGAAGTGGCGGCTAAGTCCCAGACCAAACACAGTTGAAATGCTGGACGGTAGGTGCTTCAAATGCTGGTGCTAACCTCGAATTCCCTCACGCAGGCCTGATTATAATTTAATAAACCCATCCACTATAAAATATGGCCTCCAATGATCAACGACTGCCCTGATATGAATGTCAGACTTTCATAATTCAAAATGGGACCTCCAATTGAAATCGCGATTCCAGAAATGCAATACATTAACTGATAACCACAAAAATAAACATCTCCTTCAGATGCAGTGGGAAACTATAGAGAGAGCCCAGGCAAATTGTCATACAACAGCAACAATTTGCAATATCACTTCTAGCAATTCTCAAAAATTCACAAACCCTCAACCAGATGCTTCAATAAGTATGTAATAATCAAGATTATTCTCCTTACCCACAGAATTTACAGTAGGAGATGTTGGCCAATTGTATACTTCAGCACAATTGCAAAGAACTGCTCAGAATTCTAGACTCAACCCTTATACTTCAGCAAGGGCCACAAAATATTAGAACTCGGAAAAAGCCACAAAGGCAACAAAAGCAAGTATATTTTCAAGCATGTTTTTCCCAATGAAATGAGCTCCTATTTATAATCCTTCGTTGGCCAAAGTTTCCTAAAGAACTCCACTTCATAAATTGTGGAAGTTTTCCAAAAGAACTCAACACTAGAAACTTTCCAACACACATTTTAGAAATATCTCTTAATGTCATTATTATAATAACATAAATATTATTATAATAATGCAACTTAATAATTAATATATAAATAAGAGCTCACACAATTATTAACCTTATTTAGTGTAGGTGACGACCAACTGCCAAAGCCACCTACTGTATTGCCAGAAATAGTAACTACCAAAAATAGACTTTCTAAAAATAGTAAGTCCACAACTGGTACCCCCAAAACACCCTGTCAGCTCACAAGAGTTGCTATGATGAGAAAATTCCATCAACTGCACAGACTTGCCAAAAACGAGGACATTACAAAGCCAGCCACCTAATCTACCATACGGGTGCAAGAACAAATAGACAATATCAAAGACAGCATCTAAGGGATCGTTTAATTCATATTGCTCATCAGATACAACATCCTTGAAAGTGCAGATTCTTATTGTTGATCAGAGTCAGCACTAATTGCTTCAAGCAATTACTTTCTACTGCATATTATCCATTTATACATTCGGACATTGCAGCATTATATATCAATTGCATGTTCCTCTTGTAAATCAGAGACAACATTTTTGATCTATCACAATAAGTGATAGAATCCTCTTTACATTTGTATAAATCCATTTTGTTTATGTTTCATAATGTCGGGAGTAATCGCTATCCCTGTGATCTATTTTGTGATCGCTATTCAATATTAAGTCTATCATCATTATCATGAAGACTACAATCGCTGCAAGCAACTAGTTAAATAATTAAATTGACCTAAAACCAATCACTGTGTGATCGGTTACATGAACTGATAGTGATCACTGTTTGCTCCAAAATTTACACCCAAATGCCAAGCTCCTGAAACGTCAGCAATTTTGGACTAACATTGGAACAATCATGAGCTTGTGGATAAACTAAGAAATGATTGAGTCTTTGGGTTCTAGGTCGGCTCCTATATGGTATTAACTTGATATTTCACTTATCCTAATGGAAAACTATAAACTTGATAGAAAAAGGAATAAGAAAGAACCTTTAATGGAAAACTTGAGTAAAATGCAAAAAAGACGTGATACACCAAATAAACAGTGTAGATCAATGTTATATCTTCACACAATGAACATCCTTAACAAATAATACACTAGACACACTATTCAAGAAACCACCACGCATATAAGTATTTCAATGAGGAGGCTCAAAATGGATATTGTTGAAGGAAATTAATCACATTCAAATACATCACCTAAGTGCACAACTCATGACCTATGAATAACATAGATTAACTATGAAAGATGCAGAAATGAGACATTACCAAAAGATTTTCTAAACAAAACGCATCAAATAGCATCAATCACTTCTCGGACTTTATATGGACCTGGCCATTTCACCTTAAACTTCCCGAGCTTGATTTCATTTCGGTCATTAACTTTCAATGCTAACTATCCAGGTGTGAACTACATTCGACGGAATGTTTGTCATGCTACACCTTCCTCCGCTGTTGTGCCACATCCGTCACCCATTGCAGGATAGCTATTTTCTCGTCTAGCCTATTCAAGTTATAAAGTCTTTCCCTTAGACTATCCATGTCACCAAGCTTGTTATCAATGGTGATCTGTAGGTTGGGGACCATGAATTCCGCATGAACCATTGCCTCTTGTCTGTACATCAATTGAAAGGGTGTCTATGTTGTGGTCACCTTGTAAGAAGTTCGATACGCCCACAATACCTAAGGTAATCTCTTTTCCTAGTCTTCAACTTCGACCCCACAAGACTTATAGATGACACCTACTATGATTTTATTAGTCGCCTCTACCTGACCATTCACCCGAGGATAATATGGGCTCGATAGTGTATGAAATAATTTTAATTTTGTGGTCAATAGCTTTATGAGGTGATTAACTAAAAGTTCACCTCTATCGCTTGTTAATTGCAGTGGTATGCCATATCTTGTTATGATTTGTTCATAAATGAACTTTGTAGTACTTAGGGCTGAGTTGTCCGTCAGTGCACGTGCTTCAACCCATTTTGATAAATATTTCGTGGCGACCACAATTTACTGACATCGTTGAGCATGACTAGCCTTTAAAGGTCCAATGAAGTTGAGTCCACATCTCTCAAATAACTCCTAGGCATGGGAAGGGTTGAGAGGCATAAAATCCCGTTTGAGGGGTTTTCCCACCTATTGGCATGTGTTACACCTGACCACTTGTTAAGGCCTGATTTGCACCTTACCAAATTTAGTGAAATGAACTGAAAATTTAAGGTAACATGGAATCACTCGTAGGTAGTGGGATTTTCCTATTGAACTGAGTGAATCTCCGGGTTATAGGCCGACTCCTTGGATAAGCACCTAAGCTCTTATTTCTAAAACAAACTGAACTTGAGGGGAAAAGGGGGAAGAAATACAGAAATGAACACCTAAAATTGGATCTAAACTTAATAGGTGATACACCAAAACTTGTGGATATTGAAGATATGACTGTTAACAAACAATAAGACTCTCCTTGTTGACAAACACTTCAATCTTATACTAGTTTGCATCAATATTTCATAATAAAGTCCTGACAATGAGAGTTAAGGAAGACAAAGGCATTCACATAACTATCCCAAACATAGAAGACACAAATTATATCCTGCAAACAAAGTACAAACTACAACTAGGTGATGGATGAGACAAAATAGCAAGGAATCTTAAAGACTCACTTTCCACTTTATCAACCAAATATTTTCACACACAGAAACAAAAAGGAAAGAAGGCTAGATTTCAAGAAAGAAATTGTCACAAAATGATTCAATCCATACATTGAGTATCCCAAAACTGAATTACAAAAAATGCAGAAAATACACCAAGGACACAAGAAAATATTACATCTTCCTCTGCATAATCAGAACTCTCCAAACAATAAGAGTCCAAGAGACTAATTGCAAACCCCCTTGGGGTTGAATCTATGAAAAGAGCCTCCATAATTGGAGTCAAAATCATCAAAAATGATGACTAACTACCACACAATTGCCACTAAGTCATAAAGGAACCTATGACTCACTCATAACTCCCCATAAAATACTTCAACTGGCCATAAAGATCCCCAACTTGCCTTGTCAAAGTCCAAATTCGACCCCAAACTTAACTCCTACAATCTCTCCTCATGACTCTAACTGATTTGCAACACTAAGTCAAACATAATGATAGTTCCATCTAATCTCACACGTGTTGAAATTTTGACCCTATCCACATTATAATGAATAAAGATATCCAACTAGACTTTAAAACTTCTAACATTTTCTTTTAGAAATAAAATCATTAAATAGCTTATCAGATGCTAACTAATAATTTTATCTTACATTATTATTAAGCAAATCTAAAGGAGCTTTAGAAAACAAAAGTGTTCAAAAACAACACTTAGTCAAACTACCCATGGCATCTTTTATGAGTGGTGATAAATATAAGGAAGACCACTTGTTCAGGCAAAGGCAATGTGGTCACTTCTCCTCCAAGTATCGATGAGCAATCCCTAAATACAAAAATTCCATTGTATTTTCCATTCGCATCTTTCAGAGATGAAAGAAAAGATGAACAGCTGCCATTTCAAAGGGTTTCTTTTGTTGATTGTCTCTAGGTGAATCCATGAGTTTTGAACTGCCAATTTTGATAGGAAATTGGAGAGCGTTTTGGGCGAATCTGGAATTTGAGCTTTGATGTCATTATTGCTAGTGTTTGTAGACTTCTTCCACAATCTGCACACAACTTCTGGGCATATGTGGAGTTCTTTTGATGCTGACATGAGTATTTGGAATCTCTTCTGTCTGTGGTCTTTTGCTTTATATATTTAGTCTTTCTCCTTATTGACTGTCTGGAACTATTTTGAAGCCGCATTGTCTAAATATGATTCCCTTCTCATGGCATAAGTGTCTAAATGTATTGAACTTTCCATAGTTGCATTTTGTGTTGTTTTTTGATAATTTCTGGAAGTTATATAGACTGTAACTTTTGTAGACATTAAAGAAATCTGAAACTTTTCTTCTCTCTTAGATATGATAAAGAACACAGATTCTTGGATGTATTTGCATTTATCAGTCTAAAGATTCTCCTTTTGCAGCTTTTGGCGACTAGGGTTTCATTCTAGAATTAAACCCACTAATGAGTTTTTTTTCTTCCATTGTTGCTTTCTGGGTAAGCCATTATTGTATCGTGGCTTTTGAAACTTGGAGCTTTTCTGATGGTCTTAGACCCGACTTGAGTTTGTAGCAATAAAAGTTTCTTCTTGGCACATGTCAAGGGTTTCACTATTTATTACTATGTACGGCTTTTCCATTTCTTTGGGTATTCCATGAAATGTGTTGAATAATATAAATATAGAGGCTATTCTTTGAACCCTATATTGGGGTTGCAATGCTTGAGCTGGAATTTTCAGTTCATTTTTCATTCTGGGTACTTGAAGATCTGTAACATTCTTCCATTTTACATATATTTGACCATCTTCTGATTTTCTTTTAAGGAACTGAAGCCACCATTGATATCCAAGTAATATTGCTCCTAACTCATCTTTTTGTAGATGACTTTTTACTTATGTGCCTCTTACTTCCACCACTATTCCTTCTCCTATGCATTTTCAGCTACTAGGAAGTTGCCACCATGATTAAAACCCCCTTTTGTAGAAGTCTGAAACTTATCCAGCATGGATATAATGATACTCATGTTGATTTCATCTTTAGTGTTTCCATTCTGGTTATCTTATTCAGCTTTGACAATTTTTTGAAACTCTTTTGAAAGGTAAGTTCTTGCTGTGAAACCCATGAGGGATTTTCCTCTCCTTTTACGGCTTCATTTTAGTTCACAGCTAGATTTTTAAAACAATCTGCAGACCCCTCAACTTGTCTCTTGAAAAATTTATTTGATAACCAGTATGCCTATTATACATTTGTTTTGCATCTAGAGTAATGTATTAAATAAGACATGTAGCATTTACTTTTCATCAACAACATTATTTTGTTATGCACTTATAGCTTGTCCTGCATTTTGTCACCACAAAATGTTAGTAACAGCATGAAACTTTTTCGCGCTAGTTTCATGTTTCTCTAAGCTTGAATTTGATATTCAATTGTTTAATGTTGATTGCTCGATCCATTTCAATTCAAATATCAAATTATTTTACTGAAGGCCTTCGTCAAGTCTTTTCCATTTTGTTTTTTGTTGAGCCTTTACTTGATTTTTGAAGCCTTCACAGTCCGTTCTTTGCTTTTGAGTTTGCGTTTGCTTGTTTTTAGTCCTTTGATTTTGCTCATGTCATGCCTTTCGTTTTCCCCTTCAATTCGATCTAACCTAGAGGTCAATCAAAGTTGTCAGTCAAGAGTTATGCCCGTTTTAGTGCCTCAAAAGTGGACATTTTAGGTGTAACAACACGAATTAGAAATATGATGTTATATTTTCAATTTGACATTCACTTTTTGAAAAATATAACATTATATTCACTTTTTGTTATGTTTTTAAGTTACTTTTACTTTAAATTTATAACTTAAAGTGACTATAGTGCACTTTATATTATAATTTTAAGTTGAGTTACTTTTTAATTTTTCACTTAAAGTAACTATATAACTATATAGTTTCATTTTAATTTTTGGTTTTAAAAATCAAATACTTATTTTTTTTTTATGAATAGTCATTTTCTATTAATAAAATACACTAAGAATACAATTCACAAAAAAGGGGCTAGGGGATACAAGATCACCCCACGAAAGAGTTCACACAGCCGAAGTCGGACTTAAAAACACGGCCTCAGCTGAAAACAGCAACTATTCATCATAAAAAAAAAGAATAAACAACCTCAGGCTGCCAAGGCAGTACCAGCCGAAGGAGGAGGATCATCTTTATCAGGAAATCCCCACGTATCAGTGGGATTGTGGGGTGGACTGGGAACATTTCAGCCATCATCAGCAGCAGCAGGATCAGGGGCAGCCTCCGCATCCTTAACCTCTAGCCGCGAAGGAGAAATCGCCAAAGCCAGGCGAGGAAAATTCCCAGAATGCGCCTACTAAGGCCCAAGAGGAGCCGGGGACTAGCCAGAACCACCGCAGGGTGGGGAAGCAGAGCGGCGCCTCCATCCGCCATCACCACCACTAGGAGAGCGGTGGCAGGAATCTTGGGAGCGTGGCGTGTGCAAGTGGCAGCCTAAGGACTGGCGGCGAGAACGGTGGCCATGAGGCGTAGAGGCATCAGCCAAGGCATCCAGAGGAACTCTGGCAATGGTGCAAGGAGCATTGCCCCAATGATTTAACAATTCCTGTAAGTGAGCAACTTCTAGGGCAACTTTATTAGCTTGCACCTGGATTTGCATAATCACATTGTTACAAATGCATGCCTTAGTGTACATAGCAATGTTAACATCCAAAAAACTGTGAGTGAACAGAATAGCATTCCTATCTTTCCACAAAAAAAACAAAATTTCCATCTTGAAGGTATGCCAAATCTGAGTGAATTTTCGAAGAATTCTAGGGGAATCACCCAACAGGATCATGTGCCATGAAAATGGTTCGGACCTAAAAGGCTTAAAAAAATCATGAATCCAGTGCCAATAATTTTGAGCACGCTTACAAAACCAGAAAATATGCAAAAAGGACTCAAGTTGACCACAAAAGGGGCATCTGGGATCAGGAACCCCAATGTGCTTGAGCCGAGGCCCCAGGGGAAGACCTTGGAAGGCAAGGCACCAAGCAAAGTGGGAAATCTTGGGTTCTGTAATAGCACTCCAAATGGTGTCAAAACGTTTTCTCCATTGAGAAAGCGAAGATTGCAAATGCCACCACTGGTTAAGTGTGTCAACGATCAGCAGATGGGGCAAGAGCCATATGTACCCCACATTGGGCTTATAATTGGCAAATGGAGTGGTAGGATACCACTTCCAATCATACCACCAAGGCCGAACACACTGAATCCCCACCTTACGAACTAGGTGCGCAGGGATGGAAGACAGCAGAAGGTCAAAAGTCTATTGATCTGTACTGACAAAGCGATACTGAACTTGCATATCTTCCCATGACCTGAAACTCATGGTGACTCTTGAAAAGAGATCCTTAGGAGTTCGGATGCCACGTTTGAAAAAACGCAAAGCACTAGCACCTTGAATCTTGGTAAGAGGAGTACCCTAAATTGCAAACAGGGGAGACCACCAAATGTTCTATTGATTCAAGGAGAGCCTGTAATGCCCCGCCCGGAGATCCTTGGAAACAAGGATTCAAATCAAGCCAAGATATATATATATTTTTTTTTACAAGTATGAATGCACATGACAACATCATACAGGGATCACAACGATCGCAACGGAAGACTTCACCACCATCCTGGCAACCAACGAATCTCCAAACGCCACTACCAAACTGACACACACAACCAAAGCCAACAACGACAACACACATGATGAGGGCACAAGAAACAATCACTCATCAACAAAACACCAAGCTGGGGTAATATGCAGAATCCCGAAATTTGGCTAAGCCTGAAATCCTGAAGCCCTGAAAATTGGCTAAGTCTAGATTTCTGAAGCCCTGAAATTTCCTAGAATCCATAACTTATCTCTGAGAGGTCTGAAACATATCTCAAACGATTTGTCGTATATATTAAAATATATCTTAAGTATAAGGAATTATCCTTATACTTAAACGATATATTTTAAACCTCTAAGAAATCTGTTTTGAACCAGGAAGGTGTAAAATCCAAAAGGGTGTCCAAAACCAACTTCCGAACTTTCATCTGACAAGCCTAGATAGCCCCTGTTTCTCGCGCGAGAAAGAAAATTGGTCTCGAGTTTCGCGCAAGATCTTTCACCGCTTCGCGCGAGGATTCCCTACGTGTCGTGCGAAGATCTACATTCTCGCGCGGGAAATGTATTCTTTCGCGCGAGGAAGAAATAATCTCGCGCGAGGAAGAAACAGTCTCGCACGAGGAAGAACCAGTCTCGCGCAAGGAAACAAATCAGCGCGACACAAAACACAATCAAAAAGCTAAACAAACAAGGAAACCTCCACACCGGGGAGTACCGGATCCACGTAAATCGAGGAATGAACACTCGAGAGCACTAACAGCAAGGAAAGAGGAACATCTAACCATCTAAAACATAAAAGCAAAGCACATACTGAAATAAACATCGCAATGAACAAAATACATTTCAGAACTAAACAACCAAATAAATGCGCGGTTCCTCCCAAGCCACCGACCAGATCGTTAGTACTGTCGAAATAGGGATGTCACTACTAAAACATGCAACAATATAAGCATAAGGAAATCTAACATGCTAGTAGTAAAGCATAAGATAATCCTACAGTAGATAACATCTCCTATTACATGCTAAACAGCAATAAGCACAGATGTTCTACTAAATCAAATAACATCATCTAATCATATGCTAAACATCATGATAAGGGAATGCGTCAAGTAAACTAACATCATCTAAACATGATATCCAAGCATTCCAATGAAAGCATAAATCACAAGAAAGCATACTCCAGAACCCGAAGTACCAAGTGAAGACATCCAGCAACGGTCGCACTAGGACAAAAGATCGTCTCTGTACACCGATCCCTAGCAGTGGTGAAGGTAGCTACGCCTCCCAACCATGTGGCACCCATAGGTCCACACCCGTCGTGCTGATGGAGATAATGATCCAACCACAAACACACATAAAACACAACATCCATGGCTAACACTCACGCCAGACAGTATGATGGCTGCAACCAAGAACCTAAGACAATGCAAGGAGTACAGGTCCTGGTCAAACACTCAATAGGCTACTATGTAGGGGCTAACATCATGGAGAGTCGCTTGGCATCAAAAAGCCCAAGCTAGGACTTGCGCAGATTCAACATCCCTCAACGGAAAGGCTCTTGCACCCCAAACCTTTTTATTATCTTAAGTTTTATTACCAGTCACACATTTTATTTAATTTTCACTTAATTAAAGCTTCCTTCGCCAACCCTCTGGGCACAATGATCACCAGGCTACGAGGTAGAAGCCCCCTCCATATGCTACCCTACCCTACTCATGCTCATCCTACGACAAGTGCCCGTGGGCATGCATACTCCCATCCCAACCCTAATGATCATAACTTCCGGCAAATCCACGGAAGATCGGGCCTCGCAAGTCACCCAACATATGTACGCGCATGTACTCGTGTGTGGCGCACCACCATCACGAAGATCATAACATAAAGACAGGAATGAGAACACAATGCAAAAAAAACACCCAACTGAAAGCAACACAGGAAGGACGGATTCTACACGAATCCCAAAGCCAATAAAACCATACATCATTAAATCACTCAATCGGCCTCAATCTGAGAGTATGGATTCTACACGAATCCCAATGATGCAACAAGACCAAACATCATGAACACACTCAACTGGCCTCAATCCGAGAGTATGGATTCTACACGAATCCTAGTGTTCACGAACAAAAGCAAAGGTCTAAAGGAAACCATAACAAGTGTAAAATAACTCAACCGAACACAATGTCGGGAGTATGGATGCAACACGCATCCCAATGCAACATAAAAGTGCAAAAGTGGTCTGACTGATATCCAAACGGATCATCAAGGTTCACGACCCACATTGTGCCAAGAAATCTTGAGAAAACAGGGCGGCACGCAAAACAAGGTAAAAACCCCAAAAATTTGAAAAATTACAAAATTAAAACCCATTTGGCCTTTGGGTTCAAAAACCCCAAAAATCCAAAAATAAATGAAATCGGACACCGTATGCAAAAACGGCCAACATAACGGCGTAAAATTCCAAACCCTCATCCCAAAAAATAGGGAAATGTTCATACCCGCCCAACCGGGTAGAACTAGCATACAGAAACGGAGGGGAACACTAGTTCTCAGCCTCCAAACAAACGGCTACCAAAAACAGAAGCAAAAACGGAGCAGAAACAATAAAACAGCAAAGCCCTACCTCACAGCCAAAAGGGCAAAACGGAAATCTGAACCATAAAATAAATATCCCGCAGAAGTAGCTGAAAATCACGGCAATCCAAGGTTTCCCCGAGCTGGATCCAACGAGCCCAACCTCGCGACGATCCCACGCCCGTAGCTCCCACAACGAACAAAACAGTAAACCCTCATGAAGAGGATTTTGGGTTTTACTCTCCAACTTTCCAATTCAAAAGTGAGAAGTCAGGAATTAAATTCTTTTTTGGATACTTATTCACTTTTCGGGTGAATAATCAATTAGGGCATTTAACCAGCCAATCCAGTTAAACCCCGAATCAACCCAAACAAAAACAGGCTATTCCTATAAATAGGAATTCATCTATGGCAAAGCTGCCACAAATTAAAATAAAACAATAAAAAGCCCAAAAACCCAAAAACACATAAATCTCCTTAATAACTTTCGCGACAATGCGAACCTCTAAATGCACAGACACGATTACTGGTCTAATCACATAATGCAAATGAGTTCGGATTTAATAATCACCGAAAGGTTTAAATTAAACATTTAATTAAGGATACATCGACCATACAAAGGCGACATTGGTAAAATATGAACGGCTGAATCACTAACTCCATGTGCCACTGCCAGGGATATAATCCTGCACACTAAACAACACAATCAAGTGCAATTGCATATAATAACATAGCGGAAGCAATAAATGCATTAAATCACCTAATTTAACCATTTATTTAATTATATTAAAATAATCTATTTACATCACTCACGTTCGCAAAAGGCATAGCAACGCAGGAATGAAGTAAATAACCATAGCATTAAATCCATCATATAGCGAAATCAGAGGTATGTCCAAATACCAGATAACTAGATAACTAGATATCATCATAAAACACACTGTCATCTCAAAATGGCATCATCATGCAATATGATTAAGTGAACAGCATAGTAGTCTAATATCTATGATACTGGAATCAAAGAGTAACATTTGACCCTCAGGTCATCTCAAATGTAAAACATAACATGAGTAACAAATATCTCTCTAATCAGAAATATAACAAGGTAAATGTCTACAGCACATAACCAAAGAATCCAACATGAACAATCCATTCTAATTACTTAAGCATTTAATAATGATTGATTACTCTGCATTAAAAGGGCATTTAAAACATATAAACAACCATAGTCATAAACATGACTAACCACTACTACAGGTACCCAGTCCAGTGTAGCATGCTAATAGAACATAGTGCAATCTCTGCACACATCTCAAGGTAATCACGGAACAACCTCATGATACCACATCGATCCTGGTAACCACTGGCACAAACCTCAGTGAACCAAAAATCACATCATAATCTCAAAGATCAGTCAAAAGCATAATCAAAGCAACTGATACAGAAACATAAATCCGAACACCTCGATGGTGTAGACCACTCAGGGTCACAATCATGATCCATCACAACCAAAGATCAGCAAGGGTGCATCCATCAGGACGACTTACAAAAGTCAAATGGGAGAGGCACTACAGAGCCCATTGCGAAACTCATCTCCAGCCCAACGAAGCCATGGCTTAAGAGCTTCCCAATCTTTCCAGATACTCTTAATAACAAATGAGCCCTGAATGGCCACTGGTTCACGCATGATGAGAAGGGTTTGAAAACCAATCCCCTTCCACGCAAGCCTATTAATAGGGAAGCCAAAAGAAATGCAGTGCCTTACTAGAATCTTCCAGGCTTTGTCCCCAGAAATAGCTCAAATAATCCATTTTGCATAGAGAGCAAGGCCCTGTTTCTGAGTGGAAAGCAGGCCAAGACCGCCAGACTCGCTTGGGAGACAACAAAAATCCCAAGCAACTCTGTGAAAACCATGATGGTCAGAACCAGAAGCCCAAAGAAGATCTCTGAGCAAACGTTCCAGCTTGAGATAGGAAGCTTTGGATGGCGCCCAACAAGAAGAATAGTACACATGAGTGGCGGCTAGAATCTTAGAAAAAATCTGGAATTTACCAGCAAGAGAAAGCAGCTTGGTGATCCAATAGTCAAGCTTTTTGCTAATCTTGGCAAGCACAGCATTCCAAAGCTCCACAGGAGAGGCCTAGAAGGCAAAGGGAATGCCAAGAAAGCGAAAAATTTCCTCGTGAGTAACCCATTTCCACTGGAATTGGCTGAGCCAAGGTGGAGCTAGCAAAAAAGACTGGCCGTAGCAGAGCGTTTTATGCCATTGGATGGCAGAGCTAGAGGCTTGACAAAAGGTGTCCAGACAATTTAAAGCATTTTTTATATTTTCTTCATCCTCAAGAAGCGTAAGAAAGGAATCATCAGGAAAATGACCATTGACTAACTGGGAGGAAGATTCAGGCAAGGAAATGACACGAACCAACCCTAAAGACACAGAATGAGCTAGTGTAATGTCCCCTTTCTAGCATTCATAGCATGATGTTGTCGTTAGCCTATTTCCCCACAGTCCCGTAGGCTAACTAGGACATTAAAGGGGCTTAGAGGCAATTTGGCCTAGACAATTTCAGTTGCAGGTCTTTCTGAGGGGTTCTGAGGCAACTTTGGGCATACTTACTATTTATAGTAAGTCATCTTGGACATGGCCGGACATTCAGTCACAGTGGTATGTCGATGGTAATTGTTTAAAATCGACAGGAAGACTTATTTATCATTGATAAGATTTGTTATGCATTGATAAAGCCATTTTATAAAGTTAAATTTAAATATTTAACTTTATTAATGCATAGACTATAGTTTGTGGAAAATATTTAAATTAAAAGAGTTCCCTTTATTTTTATAACACATTGGAGACATAAGGTACATAAAGGGAGTTATGTTTTATCCCACATTGAGAAAACGAAGGATTGAGCTCTTGTGAGAACACTATAAAAGAAATGGAAGAGTTTTTTTTTTGTATGCTTGGATGAAGATTAATGTTATGTTGCTGGATATTTGATTATCGGGCTTGGAGGACGGAATCCCTCTTTGCTAGCATTCTCTTCGCTGTTGGAAGACACAGTCAGGAGGATCAAGGGTGTTTTCACTTCAGGAAACACAGGGTTTCATTTGGGGCGTTTGCATAAAGAAATTTACAAGGGTTTGAGGTGCAGATCTGAAGTTAGTTATTGCTATAGTGCCGCATGAACAGTATTTTGCTACAGTCGGCATGAACAGTATTTTGCTACAGTACAGCGTGAACAGTGTTGGTAGCGTGAACAGTGTTGGTATCAAGTTTACTTGTTTTTCCAGCTGATTAGAAGTTTGGAGGGCTGGCCGACTACATCTGCAAAATACTACGGCAACTAATTCCAGGTTTCTTCTATCAAATTTTGATATTTTGCATAATAATTGTTGAATGTTGCAGCCTTTAAGGCAGCTGTAAGTGCACAACTACATTTAAAAATCACCCTTTATTAGCAGATTGAAAGAGTTTCCAGATTTTTCATATACTATTGAATGTGTGCCAAGTGTTTGTAAAAATGTTATGATGTGTATTATGCATTTTAATGTCACTTCATAGTTGTTCGTAAATCTACTCATTGGAAAGCAATTTATTGAGGAAATCAGCTTTATGAGTTTTCATACAAAGTGTTTGACAATATTCCTTAAGTTAAATTTCTGCAAGTCAAAGTTCAAATCAGGGGAGGATATTACAGCTAGCAAATAGCCAAAACCTTCAACAGCAAGGACATAAAGTGCTAGAGCTAGAGGGCAACCTTGCCTGATTGAACGAAAAAGTCCAAAAGCCTCAGATTGCGAATTATTGATGGTAATGCAAGCATTAGCATCACCAAAGAGCATCTCCACGGACTGAAGAAAATTAAGGCCAAAACCTAGAGCCTGAAGCATAGCCAAGATGAAGGGCCATTCAATGCGATCATAGGCTTTAGCAAAATCAATCTTTAAAAAGATAGCTTGCTGCTTGGACTTGCAAGCCCATTCCATACCTTCCCAAATAGCAATGATGTTGTCAAGAATATATCTGGACTTGATGAAGCCAGTTTGCTCAAGCCGCACAATTAAAGGCAACATGTGCCTGATTTTGAGAGAGAGCGCCTTGGCAATGATCTTATAACACACATTCAGAAGGTTAATGGGCCTCCAATTGCATATGTCCTCAGGATCACCAGCTTTAGGTATGAATTTGATATTCCCTTTATTTATTATCGCTCCTAAGCTTTTAGTATGATATGCTTCGAGATAGACTTTGTGCAAGTCAGGACCTATTTGTTCCCAAAGGTGTTTGAAAAATTCACAAGGAAAGCCATCACACCCAGGAGACTTGTCATCCGCCATGGAGTAAACTGCCTCTTTAAGGTCTCTAAGGGAAAAAGGTTGCTCACAAAAAGCACGTTTCTCAACTGCAAGGCGGTTTGGAGTAACAGAGATACACTTTCTGAGAGCTTCCTCCTAAGCAACCGAATTTTCCTGCAAAGCAAAGACATTCTCATAATGATGAACGAATGCTTGCAGGATGTCAGGGAGACTGGACAGAACAGTCGTTCCCTGTTTGATCTTTTTAATCCCAACATTGGTATGACGGGACCGGAGAGCCTGAAAGAACTCCTTTGAGGCTTTATCGCCAACCTCCAACTAGTGGATACGGGCCTTGATTTGAGCTCCATGGGCAGCATAATTGTCAGCAATTTTCTTGTCATGGCAAAGCTTGGCAAGGTGAATTTGCAAATCCACATCAAAGGGGTTGAAGATGAGAACCTAAGAGGCTTTTTTGAGGGCGAGGGTGTTGGCTTCATAAGAGCGTTTCCTGAAAATTGCTAGCTGGCACCCATAGATGCGCAAAAATCAAGCAGTTCTGGTAATGGCATCATTCCACCATTGAATCCATCCCTATTGGGATGGCGGACGTGGCTCCAAATTTCAGACACGTTGGATGTGCGAGATGGTGGAAGCATGCAGCAGCACAGACGTGTTGAGGAAGAACTGAGACTTGGGCACCTTGGGGACAATTGTTTGCCAAGAAATGACAAAATAGATGGGATAGTGATCGGATAACATCACATCTGTCAGAGGAATGGCAGGCAGATCTCGATCTTCAGAAAAAGAGAAAAAAGATTGCACAGAGATCATAGCACGATCGAGACGTTTTAAAATGCGGTCAGAGCTAGCTCGAAAGTTGGACCAAGTGTGCCAGACCCCACTACCCTAGCAGTGGTTTGTATTGGGATCAAAAAGGCTCAATTTATTTCGCATGTAGTACCAGGCTTCTCTTTCCCCAGCAGTCCACCGAAGGGGCAGAATGCCATCTTTGTCAGATGCTACTTCAACCATATTGAAGTCCCCACACATGACCCAAGTAGCAGGAGGCAAGTTGTCAGCGAGCCAAACCCACATCTGGGAGCTTTCCATAACATCATTGGAGGCATAAACATTAATGACTCCAAAAGAATGATTGTGAATGGAAAGCAAATGCCAAATAATTCTATGCGTGGGGTCAGAACTGTGTGAAATAATAGCAGAATGAAGGCGAGGTGACAAGAGAGTAACTACACCACCTCGGCCAGGTTCATGCTAAGAGGAAAACATAACGCCATCCTACCAAATGACGCAGCACATAGCAGAAAGCATCAAACTTCTTGCAGGCAGAGAAAATCTAAATTACCAAGTCTACGACGGGTGTCTCGAACATAGAATTTTCTAGGGAGGTATGAAAGACCTCGAACATTCCAGGAGAGGAAGTTCATGAGAACTCTTCCATATCATCCTCGTCCTCAAGAGAGGAGTATCTATTCTGCAAGAAGGTAGAAACCGGGTGGAAGTCAGACGAGAAATCCTCTGACCTAATAGCCTACCGTTTCACTTCTGGTTTCTCCACACTCCAGGAGGACTGCGAGAATGTCTTATCACTGATGGAACAATGGAAGAAACTGCAAGAGGAGCATGAATACTTATTTAAATGTTACTTTAAAATGATGTTTATGTATTATATTTCATAATATGATAAATAAATATTGTTTTTGACCCATTTTGTAACATTTTTATAATTTTAAATGAATTAAATGACTTAAAGGCTTCATAAGTGGGCATCTTATATGCAATTACATGTAAAAATTATCAAAAGTGGACTTTTTACATGCTATTGCATATAAAGTTTACTTTGGTGGACATTTTTGATGTCATTACATCAAAAGTTCACCATAAGTGGACCTTTTTGATGCCATGACATGAAAAGTGGAGTTTTTCTGCTTATGCATCTAAAAAGTGAGATGCATTTCCCCTCCAAAAGGTCCGATTTTCACATGGAAGCATATTTTAAAATATGCATTGCACCTAAAAAGGTCCTATTTTCACTTAATGCATATTTTAAAACATGCATTGCACCTAAAAAGGTTCGATTTTGAAGGAAAGCATGTTTTAAAATATGTTATGCATCCCAAAAAGTCCGATTTTGAAAGGAAAGCATGCATTTGGCCTCCAAGAACCCGATTTTGCCCATAACTTGAGATTTTCTTGGTAGAATTGCATGAAATCTTCTCCATTCAAGACGTTTTTCCTTGGCAATGATTTTATTTGCATCAAGAATGGATTTAACATGCTGAAATTTGTTTTTGGAGCTCAATCCTAGGGCACGTTTTTGAAGAAAACTCCAAATACCTCCATTTTTGCTCATAAGTGGAGATTTTCTCAATGGATTTGCATGAGATCTTTTCCATCAAGGTCGTTTTTTCTTGGCAATGGATTTTCTAACATAAAAAATAAATTTATCCTGCTAAAAAATGGTTTTTCAAACTCCTTCCAAGGGCACGTTTTCAGAAAAATCTTCAAATAAATCCATTTTGAGTGATTTAAATCATGTTTTTGCAAGGAAAAGAGGAGTTTTTGCATCTTCGATCATTTGCAATACATCTTGGCTCACATTTTTGCACTTAGAAACCAAAAATGAATTCATTTCATGCCTTTTATGAATCACATTTTTGCTAAAAAGGCCTAGAAAATTGGGGTTTTAATCCACTTTTTTCCATTTTGGAGCACTTTTTTGCATTTGAATCCATGTATATTCAATTGGGAAAGTCGTTTTTGCATTCACAAGTCAAAAGACTCAAAAACATGCATTTTTTGGTCACGATTTTACAAAAACGGCCCAGATTTTTGCATTAAAAAGTCATGTTTTTGTTCAGAAAACTCAAAAAATGGCATTTCAGCCCATACATTTGGATCAAGAGGGGTCGTTTTTGAGTTTTAATGCGTGCTCTTGTCTTTGGAGACCACGTTTTTGGCCTTCTGTAATGTCCCCTCTTTAGTTCGACATGGCATTGATCATGGATTTGCCTATTCCAGACTCTCGTAGGCAAATGGTGTGGAAAGAGAGTCAATTCTGCGGATCAGATAGTCATATCTTGCTCTTGAAGAAGTGTTAAGAGGTTATATTTTATCATTATGTGATATTGGGGCCCACATGTTATAATTTTAATTTGAGTTGCACTTTTTATTTTATAAAATTACTTTATTATAAAAAAGTGCATTATAATGAGAAATTATAAAGGATGTTTCTAGAAGTTCTAGCAACTTCTTAGAAAAGTGAATAAATAGAGGGCTGGGCCTCTCATTTGGACATGCTTGGATTGGAGAACTCTTCTACTTCTTCATTGTGAAGACATTTGTGGACTTTGGATCTGCAAATTATTCGATCTTTGGGAACGAATCACTCCCTTGGATTGGCGACTTTGAGGGTGTGAAATATCACCTGAATTGTTGCATAATTGGAGTTGGTATTCAGCCATCTCATTGGAGCTTATTGAGAATTCGTTGTTAGGGTTTGTTTTTGGTTGGAATAAGGATTTCAGATTTGCCCTATCATTGGAGAAGCATTTGACAAGAGTTTGAAGACAGAATAAGTGCATTTTCAGAATTGGCAAAGCAGGGTTCGGAACCACATAATTGCTCATATCTCCTCAACCCCTTGGAGTTATTTTTTATGGTTTTATAGGGTTACTACCTAACCCTAGGCGCCCATTTTCCTTGCATTTGGGGGTCCCAAAACCCTAATATTATTTTATTTCAGCAGCCGTACAGGTACGGCCTAGTACGGCCCTGCTAGTTTGGGCAGCAGCAGCAAATTAAGGACAGTTTGGGGGTGCGGTTGGAGGTCTTCATCAACGATCTGCAGCAAAACGTGGTGTTCTTCCATAGTTCTTCAAACCAGGTTCTTGCATTCTGAAATATATGTCAATTTTTGGGTAAATTTGCTGTCATACAGTCATTGTAATAATCAGTCCAGAATTGGTAATAAAATAATTTCAGAATTTATTGCATTGTAATTGAAATATAGTTCAATGGCTTTATATATATTGTAATTCTGTGATTATATTCTGAAAGTATCAAATCTGAAATTACCATATTCTGAATATTGTTACTGTTACACGCCAAGTGTTTGACAAAATTCCTAAGTTCAGTTTGAGGGTTTCTGTGGCCTTTATAGAGAGGGTCATTACACCTTCTCATGTCAAATTCGACCACTGAATGTCCATTACATGCAAGTGCGGAAAAAGTCAAAAGATTGTTTGAAAATCCGGATTTAAGGGAGAATTGGTCTTAAGTCTATAAAACTTGTTATTTTGGCTCTTTCTCCTTAATTTTTGGCACTTAATCTTCATGTAAGTGGACTCTTTCTTTCGTGCTATTTAATTTGTGCTTATCTTGCTATTTCCATGCATATTTTAGCTTGAAATTGCACATTTGTCCACATATATGCCATGAAAATGATGAAGACTCATTTTCACACTTTTAGAATTTCTCCAAACTCCAAATTCCAATTTGCATGTTGAAGTGGCTTTCTTATTGACATGTTTAAGTCTTTTGCCAAAGGCATGTGTTTTTTTTGTGCTTGTTTTTGTGCTCTGTGCTTGCTTGTCGGCTTTCTCCACTTTGGAGAAGTTACAAGTTCTTTTCCAAGAATTTGTTTTGCTTCACTTCATGCGAAAGCATCATCACGTTTCACTTCCATTTTCCATCTCACAACATTTTACATTTCATCCGACAAATGCAATTACATGCTTTCCATCTCATTCAGAATCTACACATGCATGTAATCTCATTTTCCACTTCCATTTTCATTTTCATCTCTTCATATGCATTTGCGCTTACATGAGTAAATACATGTTTCTACCTCATTCCATGCTTTACATCTTGACCTTCATTCGCACATACATGTAAAGTGTATCCTTCACTCGCATTTGCATCTCATCTCACTTTTCATTCCTTATTACATGTTGCACTTACATGTAATCATTTTTCATGCAATGACATCTTGAAAGCCTAAGTCACATTTTGGAAATTAGCAATCTCCATTTGCACGAATTTCCATGTGCCAAGCACTTCACAAAGAAGAAAAAAAAGAAAGAGAGAATTCAAGGTGTTGATGGAAAGTTGTTCTGAGTGTACATCTGGACATCGTCAAGAAGGTTTCAAAGTGTCAGAGACTCCAATTTCTGCTGATCTACAAAGGAGAATTCACGACAACTTAAACGAGAAAAGTTTAATCACATCAAGCTATCAAAAGACGTAACATCATGGTTATCAAGGTGAATGCAGCAGTACAAAGTACGGGAACTCCAAATCCTATTATCATCTGGGATTGCATCATCAAGTACAAGGCCCTTCAAAATTGTTTCCTTCTCTTCCGTCTACTTTCTTCTTCTTTCATGTTAGTAGTTGTATAGAACGCATTACATGAAAAAGTGTAATTACATGTAATGCGAGTTACATGTATGTAAAAGGATGTAATGCGAGTTGCATGTGTAGTTGCATCTAACCCTTTATTTTCTCCTGTAGTTAGACTTGGTCAAAGTTGCTTGAATTGCTCCCACTTTTTCCTCCACCTTTTTCTCCACTTTGCCTATATAAAAGAGTGCCCCCTCATTGTAAAATCATCATTATCTTTTATGCAAGAGAGCTTTGGAGAAATTGTGCCAGCTGAACTTTGTTTGTGTTAGCACTATTTTGAGAGAAAGTGAATACAAAGGAGCATTTGATACTTAACTTTGATTAAGTGAGATTGTTATTTGTGTGAGTTGTAAGCTTTGTCTATAATTCATCCAAGTTATCTTTGATTCATATTATTTTGTGTTATTGGTAATTGTATCACGTGAATTGAATAGAAAAGAGTTCTAAAGCAATTGAAGCCAGAGCTTTGACTAAGAGCAATTGTGAAAGTGTATAGCTAGAAACTTTGTCTGTAGCTTATATTTTCTTCTTAATTCGCAAAATAGTTAAATATTCTTACTTTTAGGAATCTTTGTGCCCTAACTGCAAAAAATTTTCCATATAGAAGTACAACTGGACTTAGAGCCAAACCGGTACATTTTTAGCTAGCCTATGAGTTAGTAAAGGTTTATTGGTATCATTGTTTCCATCTCTTGATAGAAGTGTAGTTAGAGATTCACCCTGCCCATTACTCACTCCACGAGTAAGTGGATTCTTTCTTGAAAATTAAAAAGAAAGGATATTGATAACACCCTTTTTACAAAATCTCTAGACTTCTTGCTTACCTTGAGTTGATCCAAAGAACGGTGAGAAGGGGGAGCCTTCTCTTTAAGGTAGGAGAGACTCTGTCTCACGCGCTGTGGCTAGTCATCCTATTTTGTGACTGGATTTTTACCCAAAACTATCGGTTGCAAAATATCCACCCAGCACAATTGTAGCATTAATCCTTATTTGTTAGCAAGGCACCTTCTAATATATTTGTTAATGTTGTCCCTCTGCTCATTGACTCCTCTTTTTTCTATGCAAATCTATAAATTGATAAGTATGCACATGGAGAGGTACTATCGTTGCTTAGATCTTTCGATCTAAAACATTCTCTTTTCTCTTACAGGACACAAATGAAGCTTCGGATGCGAGGCATGGGGAAGCTGACAAGAGGGAGCACTCAAGAGGAGGCTTAACTAGTCATTCAGCACAGGCAATGACCGGTTACCTATAACCTTTGCATATCTATTCTTTCTTTTTTCCATGTTCATTACATTTGTATAAAATAGATAGAAACTTAGCAATAAAGCAACAGTGACTACTCTTACAGTCTTTTGTGTGAGAGACGTAGATTCATCTGGCATATCAGTTGCACTTCATCAAATGTATATCTCGGTTATACTCATCTTTTGTTAATGAACACAAAGAACATTTCAGCTTATTTTTCATCATTTGTTTACAATAAAAAGAATATCTTGAATGTAATTATGAATTGAACATGCATTATTTTGTGAAATCTTTTCTATTTATGAAACTGAAGTTTCACATAAGTAAAAATCAGTAACAGGCATCATTATACAAAGTTGGCCATAAAAGGCCTGCTAAGACCACTTTTCTTGCCTTTGTATCAAGACGCATGTGTCCTTCTGCAGGTCCTTCGTGGGATTCTCGAAGCACACTCGGTACTTCCTCCACCATCACACATTGCCTTAGATCTTGGTCCAAGCCCATTTTGTACAACAATCCATTGATGAGTTGGAAGGTCCTACTATTGAGGACCAACTTCCTTCAGTCCCCTATAGGCATGTCTAGAGGGAACTGAGTTGTGGACAGGTACTCCCCTATACTTGTATACCATTTAGGTAGTATGGCAATATGAAACAAATGGGAGTCTTGAAAATCGTCATTTACTCCAACTGGTGGTTCATTAGACTTGATCCGTAACAATCAATTTGCAATAACATGGCTACGGCTTGGCCGCACAACAATCTTAAACGTGAACTTCTGGAGTAAGAGGAGCTATCGGCTCACCCTCCCTTGAATAATTAATTTGTTAACCAGGTACATAAGGGCTTGGTGGTCCACAAAGAAGGTGAATGGCATTGGCAGCAAATAGTGTCTGAACTTCTGGACCGAATAAACCGTTCTGAGAGCATCCCATTCCGTAGTGCTATAGTTGTTCTTAGCATTTGACAACAATCTACTTGCGAAGTAAATTGGGCGATCAAGTCCATGTCCCCCTTCCTGAGCCAAGGTTTCTATGATGGCATATGTTGATGCGTCAACATGTGCATGGAATTCTTTGTCCCAATTTGAAAATGCAAGAATAGGGGCTCCCAACAGTCTTGTTTTTGAATCCCCGTAGGCTTCGTCTTGTTCTTCCTTCCAAGCATACGCTTCCCCCTTCCTCATGAACCTATCCATCAAATATGAAATCCGTGCAAAGTTTTTTATGAACCATTGGTAATATCCGATGTGGCTGAGGAAAGACTTGACTCCCGTTGCGTCTATAGGAGCCTCCATTTCCACTATCACTTGTACCTTATCAGGATCCATTTTTAATCCTTCTTTGCACACTATGTACCCAAGCAACTTCCCTTGAAGCACCATAAACCAAAAATTCTTGGGCTTAAGTGCTAGACGAGCTCACTGACACCTTTCCATGCACTCCCCCAAGGCAGGATTGTGCTTGTCCTAACCACTGAATTTGGACCAGTCATCCAAGAATGCTTTTAAATTCCCAATTGACATCTTATCAAAGATGTGTAAGATAATCCATTGGAAGGTCGTCGGTGCATTGCAAAGGCCGAAGGGCATTTGATTGTAAGCGTATACATTGCCCTCCACTACGAAGGTGGTCTTTCAGTTTGTCCTCTGTAATGGATATTTGATTGTCTCCAGAGAACCCATCCATGAATGAGTAAATTTCATGGCCGGCTACCTCCTCCAATATGTTCTCTGTGAATGGAATAGGAAACGGATCTTCAATAGTTACTGTGTTCAAACATCAAAAATCCTGTAGTGCCTACCCTAGTTTGCATTTTGCTATGATGGATGTTTGTACTTTACTTTGTAAATCCTTGGTGTATTTTCTATTAATTAAGTTTAATTAAATCATTTAATTAATGATTTAGTTAAATGGAAAATTAATGTGATATTTTATTATTTCATTTTATTTAATTAATTGAGAAATTAATTAAATAAAAGGATTAAATTTGGGAATGAAAGTTATAAGTTTAAAAGTTGGAACATGATAAAATTTATTTAATTTAATAATAATATATTTAGAGTTCATTTTTAAATAAATATTAAATAATATTATTATTTAAGTTATTTTATCGATCAAAGTTTCAAAAAAAGTAAATTTAGAAGTGGGAAAGAAATCAATTTATTACAAATTTCATGATCTCGTGATAAGTGCATGAGATTTAAAATTAATAAATTAATTTAAAAAGAGTCAAGTGAAGATTAAATAAAGTAATGTGCATTATTTTAATAATTATTCACTTAGGAGCATGCGTACCTCTATTATGCACGTGTTGTCTACACTTAGGAGTTAGCATATTATTTGAGCACATGGTGTCTACAATATTCTAGACACCTCATCATGCTGTGGAAGATAAGTGCTTAGTTGTCATGCTTATCTCCTAGTTCTTTCTAGACACATTCTAGATGCATCTTAGAGACCTTTATATACAAACTCTCCTAGAGTGTATGAGGGAGGCTCATATGCTTCCATAGGCTCATAGGCTCCTACATGCTTTCTGAGAGGTCCTTATCTTCAGCAACTCTTAGTCACTATGGTGGGAGGGACTGCGAATTAGCATCAATGTCCAGCAATTTAGTGACAACCTTCGATGCATGGAATCGGGTGTTTCAGCTATATAGAGCCTTCATCTCTTCATAACAGTAGCCGTGTTTCCCCATGGATGGAATCGATAGAATTCTTTCACAACACTGACTTGAAAAGTGATACTTAGGATTTGAACCATGATTGGGGAATAAGTTGACTGGAACACAACACTCCCTCTTTTGCTTAGACCTCTTGTTGAGAAATACGAAATACTAAGCTACAGGAGAATAGAATAAGGCAGCGGATGGATATTTTGGAAATGAGTATCTTCTGCTAAGGCTTAGAATAACCATCTACAGACATATATCAGGTATGCTTTTTCCTGCTTAGAAATGCATTATGTAATTTACTCATAAGTGATTGAGACTAAGTAGAGTTTTGGGGTTGGTGTTCTTCCAATTTTCCTCAAGTTGTGCTACCATTTAGTTCAACCCAGCAATGAACTTTAGGAAACGATAAATTCTCCTTAGAGTATTCGAAACGGAAACTTCTCTATTTCATCTGGTACAGTTATGAAATTATTTTATAGATTTAAGAGAGAGGTAAAAAATTGTGATATATAGAGAGAGTTCTAGAAGGTTGCATTTTCTTCACAGTATATATTAATCGTGAAAAATGACATGGCTCAAGAAAAATACCTCTGAATATAGTCAACCAAGAAATGATTTTTTTTTAGAACCAAACTGGAACTATATCCTTTTGTTACCAAAGTCGATGCTTTCCCACAAATTTTAGAGATATAAATTATAAACCATTACAGTCAGTTGCTACTCTGAAAATATAAACAATATCTGTCATGTTTGGAAAGTTTAATGTTAAATCTTCCAGTGTATTTAACCTGGTTGTAGCAGACTACAAGGCCGAATAGTTCCCATGATGTATCAAATATAAGGTAGTTGTACAAACTATATACTTGCTGCCTCTTCGTTATTGATCTTTGAAGGATCTGAGTGTTTTAAAACTAGGATAGACGGGGTGGGAGTTTGACCTGCGACTTAAGGTTGAATTGGTAGCCCAATGTTGATGCCAGCTAGTTATGTAAGGTAGTTTTGCACTATTTTAATGTAAAAGACACCGTCCGATTTATACATGCTGGGAGATAAAATTAACATATACAGTTGTCCAACAGCCGCCATGCCAAAGCAACAACAATTCCAATGCGGCTCCATTACCAGCAGCTAAGGTTTCTTTGACTACTCCTCCCAATGTTCCTTCAGCAAAACCGCCCAAGGTTCCATCTCTGCCAAGTCCCCCTCGGAAACATGATTTGTTCATGAGTCATGATTCTGTGTGTTCATCAAATTGGGTAATTGTTCATTTAAATAAAAGTATCTCTGTTTGGAGGCTTTGATAGCGAACAGTTTTAACTGCTGTGAGTGCTGAATAATATCGCAGAGGGACTTTATAATTGGCTGAGATCTCTGCCTGTCCTCCCATGGACATCAAGCCGGTGAAAGATTTAAGATCCGCTAGGTTTAGATTGCCAAAAAATAAGGCTGTAAAATCTGATTTGTTAAAACACAAAAAGAATTGTCATGATATGTAAAATATACACACACGAGAGTGCAGCGTACCTACAATGGGGTGAGGAGCTTATCTGAACTGCCGCACAGTTATAATCAAAGCCATATGGGCTCTCAGCGATTTATAATCACTTAAAATTTGGTATTAAAACTTCATTGTTATATCCCTTCATATAAGTCTTTTCTGGCCATAGGGGTTGCCTCGTATTTGACTGCAAGAGGTCGAGTCTCCATGTTTGAATCATATTTGCTGCAAACCTTCTGCATAGGGTTAACCGGGGCTGTAAAATATTATGTGGTTCTGTTAAGTGGGAGTTTAAAAGAATGGCCGCACTGTATATTAAACCAGCGGACGTTTATAAGCCTTGTTTATGCCAAAGGTTTGTTTATTAATACATTAATCGATATTAATTTATTAATAAGTTTTGTGATAAGAAGCTTATTCATATTTAATAATTTTGTTATTAGATTTTTGAATTAATTCATTATTATTGCAAATGAATTCTAATATTGAATTTATAATCATTTAATAAGTTGTATTAATAAGATTTTATTAATTCTTTTATTAATGAAATGTTGTTATTATTTATTGGTGTGATGTATTTAATTTTATTAATTATTGATAACTGATGATTACTGTGAATTTAATTTGGACATTATATAAGTGTTAATTAATTAAATTATGCAACGGGGTCTAGTTTGAAAATTGTGAATCATTTATTTGAAAAGTGAAAGGTATTATTCCATTAATTTGAATAAACAAGTACCTTTGATTTGTACTCAATCAATTTCGGGTAATTGCACCCACCATTCAAAATAAGAATAGGATTTATGTGTGGGGTGAACTGAGGATCCCTTTAACTTGAAATATTCTTTAAATTGGAAATGGGAGTTTTGGAATGATTTGATCTTGATGATGTCATGTTTGACATGTTTGACTTGGTCACTTTGAAGTCTTTGATCAGTAGTATTTTGAGATACTTTCCAGTTGCTTGTTGAGAACCAATGGATATGGTGGATTATCATTTAATGCCTTTCAGTTGCTCATAAAGAACTATTGTGAATATTATGATTATCATTTTGATGCTTTCCAGTTACTCATAGAAAACTAATGTGAATATTGTGGATTATCTTTGATGCTTTCTAGTCACTTGTATAGGACTAAGGTGATTTTATATGATTCTTTGATTTGTGATTTCATGAGAGTACGCCAGAGGTTTTGTGAGATATCCTTTATACTAGTTATGTGGTTGGATGTCATGATATGTCCTGTCATTCAAACTGAAAATTGTATTTATGAGGTTTACTCTGCAAAGCATTTATGTGTACTTGGGTGGAAGTACCAGCTTATTTTCGGGTTGCCTGTTAAATAACCAAGTTTGATTATTGTGAATGTTGTGGTATGGGACACAACTGTGTTTTATGTTCTTAAAAGAGGTTGTTTAGGTACATGTCTTTGGGAGTGGCTTGCAGTAGGGGTCTGGGGGCCAAAGAGGTTAGTACCAGGGTAACCTATTGCAAGTTATGTAATAAGTAATAATCTAGTAATTAATAATTTTGGGAAAACACACTAAAAAGATAAGTTAGAGATATTTGACCTGCCCATACCTTGAATGCTTGTATAGACTAAGGATAGGAATGGGATGATTGCCTCATCTTCATGAGAGGGCTTTCTAGTTCCACATGTGCCACGTTGAGGGTCTGGGGTTCAGAGTAACCAGTCCAAGGTAGCTCAATGCTTGAGGGTCCGGGGTCTATTGAGAGACCAATCCAGGGTAACTCAAGCAGTCATGTGATGACACTCCCTCTGTAGAGTTGGTGTACCTCTGGTGGTGTACTTATTGTTGAATGTGTTTGTTGTGATTATTTACTTTCATTGATGATGATTGGTGATTCTTGGATGATGTACTTTGACATGTGAATTTTGTCTTGAGACTATCTCCTCCAGTGCATTCTTTGTTGGCATTTACCTTCATTCTGTTCTTGGATCATTATGATGGATGTTATATCTTATGCTGGATGTTATTTGCTAACATGATTCTTTATATTGATGATTAGCAAGTGATAGATGATGCTATTTACTTATAGAATCATCTTATGCTTTATTTTGCATGATTAGATTTCTTATGTATATGTTGTAGCATGTTAGATTTCTTTCTGCATATGATGTAGTATGTTTTAGGAGTGACATTCCTACTATGATAATACCGATGATCTCTTCAGTGACTTGGGATGTTGCGCGCAGAGGGATGGCTAGGGCCCACGATGGTCTAATGATGCTATTGACAGTTGGGAGGAACCGCGCGCTTAGATAGTTGTGTATCTTGATGAATGGTTATCTTTTACGATGATTTTTATATCTTTATTGATGGATGGATGTATCATGTATGTTATTGATTCCATTTACTTTATTGTACTTGTATCATGGATCCGTGGAGGATGATGTAACTTTACATATGTATATTCTTTTAAGCCTTTCATACCCTGTGACATGTACCGTGGATGATTGAGCATTCCAAATTTTATTTGCCAAGAGACATTCAGAACAAATGTGTATTATGGACTTTGGACTTTCTAATTATTCCTGCATGTGGATGTGGTAGTTGTTAGACTTAGTATTAATTATATTAAATGTGACTCAACGTCTTGGGATCCTTAAGGAATGTAACCTGTTATGTATTCTTTTAGATGATTATGTGTCATTGCTTCCGCTGCTATGCCTTTGAGGTGTATGATGTTATCTTTCATGTTTCAAAAAAAAAAATTATTAGGCAAACTTTAGGTTAATTCTTTCGGATCCCTTGGCGGGGCGTTACAAATCCACACAAATGCAGATCTGGTTTGCTTCCTTCTTCAGGGAGATTATGATGGGTGAAACCCATTCACTCGTGTCCACCTGAAAGATAATACCTACATCCAACATTCGTTCAGTCTCGGCTTCTGCTCTTGCGGCATAGTTCTTATTCATCCTGTATGGCCATTTCCGTTCAGGTTGGGCTCCAGGGACCAGGGGAATTTGGTGTACGCATAGCTCCAGAGGTATACCCTTTAGGTCCTTATATGTCTAGGCGAAGACGTCCTTATACTCCATAAAAAAATTTAACACTGGGTCCCACTCATCCCCCATTAATATGGTCTTCAAGTTCACCTCATCTCCCAAGATTATTTCCTTTAGCTTTGCCTCCTTGTATTGGATCCACTCATCCTTAGGGAAGTGGTGGTCAGGACTATACTCGACCTGTGCGTCACCTTCATTATACTCTTTGTATTCATGAGCGAACTCATTGGGATCTTCTTCGATTTTAAGCACACTACAGGACGGAGGGAATAGTTCATAGTCATTCATTTGCCAATAGAATAAGCCATCCATAGAGTCTATGTCCTCTTCCAACTCAAGTATTCCTTCATTGTTAGGCTCCATGTGCCTCTTCCCTTTGTCTCCCTTGTCAAATTTGAAATCTGATGAGGATGCCATTTCTTCACCAACCATCTGTGTTGTGAGATCCACTACAAATTTTCTTCCCCCCTTCTCAAATGACAGAGTATTCCTTTACCAGTTATGGTTTGTCTTGGCGGTCACCAACTACCCTCTTCCTAGGATGGCTTCATATCCTTTCCGCTTGAGGGGAATCACCACGAAGTCCAAGATGAATGGTTGTGTACCAATGGTTACCTGTTGTGCCATCAAAGTTCCCAAGGGCTTGATGCAATGTTGATCAGCCCCAAGTAAGTTGAAGGTTGACGGCCACAACGTCAGCTTCCCCAAACTCTTCCAAGTGTCCTCGGGTAGAATGTTCACCTCTAACACACCATCCATAATCGTTTGGTGAGTATGGTGGCTAGGGTACCCATCTCCACTACTATAGGATTTCGCCCACTATTTATAGCCAACCTCATCGGGTTTGTTGCGGAGCCGCCAAGAACCTTCGTTCATTCCATTGTACTTGTTGGAAACATTGGGCTACTGAACAAGGCTGCTTTCAAATGTGGCATTGATTCCATGAGATCCTTGACCTTGAAAGTACTTTTAACTGTAGCATCTTCCTTAAAATGTTTTTCTCAGTTATGGCTCGAGTGGAAGTGTTGGAGGTATCTCCTGGGTCTCTTTAGGCCTGTAATTTTTTCTCGTTCTCGACTTTCGCCTCGAATGGTCTTTCCTTTTTCGTAGAAGGGTCAAGATAGGTGGCCTTTTTTGCTTGTGACCTTGTAATCATTAGAATGTCCTCTGTGTCTCTTTTCTCCACATCAAGGATGTAAAGTTCCCGAGGCAAACTCAGCCCGAAGGAATCTCGGCCCAAAGGGAATGTCGGCCAGAAGGGGATCTCGGCCCGAAGGGGGATCTCAACCTGAAGGCAATCTCGGCTCGAAGCGGATCTCAACCCGAAGGGGATCTCGACCCGAAGGCAATCTCGGCCCCGAAGCGGATCTCAGCCCAAAGCGGATCTCGGCCCGAAGGTAATCTCGGCCCGAAAGGAATCTTGACCCGAAGGCAATTGATCTAAGAAGCTGAGACAGTGGTAGCAAATGTACCTCAAGTAGATAGTTGTACGGTTGGCAAACGTATGGTGGATGTGATAGCAATTTGTATAGCAAACAATACAATCGATGTCATACGGTACGCAAGGAGGCCGTACGGATGAACTGGGAGGCCATACAGTAATAAGAAAACTCAAGTCGTACAATGAAGTGTGAATAGCACAGATGGATGGATGAGGGCCGTACAGGTGAGGAATGAGCAGTACGGGAGAACACACCGTTAAGTATCTAAGACCGATACGCAAACACAATCTTGCTCATACACAAACACAGAAAATGTTGATGAAATCCACACAATAACAGAGACTCGAACGCGACTAATAATTGCCGAAAGATAATGCTTCGGTTTGCCAGATCCAAGAGAAGTAATACATGCAACAACGGAATAGGGTTAGGGTTGAATCCCACCAAAACTGCACGAGCCAAATAGGGAAGATTTTTCCCTTCCGAAATGGTGAATGACCCAAAACCCAGCAGGAATTCGCAATACATAGAAAATAATCCAAAAGCATGCCTACAGACTACCTACAACCCGTGCTTAAATACCCATCGAGAAACTTTTCGAGGTGTACAAAGATAGCCGATGGCGAGACAAACTACGGAAACAAAATAAAAATGGGTCTGAGATACATTAAATCAATCGACCCATTAACAAGGTTTAATTAAATACATTTATTTTATGACGGGGACATTACAGTCCTCAGTCCCAAAATTTTCTTATTCTCAAGCAAATGCAAACCTGATTCTAGGAAACCTTTCGTAATCAGCTCCTTCAGTTCCGAGTCAGGCACTAAGTAGAACTTCCTGTCGAAGTAAATGATGTCATCAATAACCTTCTATCTATCATCACGTACATAACCATCCATCAACTCACATACAAAAGTGTTCTTGGAATACTCGGCCAATAGATGGGCCTGCCAGTTATCCAAGGAATGCAGTGAGGTGTTGACTATCTTGTTTTTACTTGCAGCGTCTAGGGCCAAATCCTGTTTAAAAATTGCCTCCATCTTATTGATTATGACTTCCCTCGATCCTTTATTTGACATTCCTCTTAGCAATACCTTCTTGCCATCCGTCTCGAATGAAAAGTTCATCCTTTTGAAACTTTGAGTGTACCAGTCAAGAGTATCCAACCACTGGATGCTCAAAATGGTATCACTATCAACCAAATCTATGACAAAGAAATCATCTGCCAGGGTATAGTTTCCCATGGAAATTTGTAGCAGTGGGATCACATGAGTGCAAGGTAACAAGGTTCCTCCTGCAACCTTAACCTCAAATCCTCCATGCTCAACTGTGCGCAGGCCTTTACTAGTGACCAAAAACGAATTGATGAAATTGAGTGTGGCACCACTATCAATCATGATTGGGACTCGTTTTCTGTGATTTGTGCCACGAACTCTGAAGATACGGCCTCCAATCGATGTAGTGAGGGTAGCAATGGAACCCCCTTTTTGTATCAAGGCATTTATTCTCTCCTGTTGGGTAATTTCTTCGTCAGTCGCTGCAGGTATTTGTTCTTCGTTGTCATCAGGCATCACCTCAACGTAGTGAATCTTTTCCTTCCCAAGGCAGTGATGAACAGGACCCCATGGTTCTTTGCACGTAAAATAGAGCTTTTTCCTCTAGAGTTCTTGCTGGAAATCTTCATCAAACTGAGGTTTTTTCTGAATTGGCTCCTTTTCTTTGTCTTCTTGTGGGGATGGTGTTGGTGTAACTGTGTGAGTTTTGTAGGAAGATGCGGCCATGTCACGCACCTTCTTAGTAGCTTCGTTGAGTGTACACGGGTTGAACCCTTTGATCTAGCCTCTCAAAGGCTCTCTCAGCCCATCCATGAATAACGTCTTTTAGAGATGTGGTGGTGGTGGTTGTTATTATTGTTTCCTCTGCCTCCTCGTCAGTTATTTGTATCACCACCAAATGATGCAATATTGTTATTGTTTTGTTGATCGCCCCTTCCAGATGTGGAAGGTTGTTCTTGTGTGAACAACACTTGTTGATTCCTAGCCTTCGTATTGTAGGGACATTTGTTACATACCAATTTTTGACCCAATTTAAAATGTTCATATAGCCGTTGAGGTTTCACGTGAAGTCAGTTGACAATTAAAATTTGTTACAATCATGTGAAATAGTAAGATGGTTAATCGTTATAATTTCATATGAAGATGAAATGCTAGTTAACCATTATGGTGATATTTTAAAAATATTTTGGAAAGTTGATTATTTGTCATGAATTCACGGAAATTGAAAAGGCGGTTAGCCGTTACGATCGTTTATGATTAATAACTTGTTATGGTAATATGATTTAATTGTGGAGAATTTCTTTCACCAAAAGGGTGGAAACATTTTCAGAAAAGAATTGGGCATGGAGCACCACCATCACTGAGCAAATAGGTGTGAATCTTGAATCACCATGGCTAAAGGTAAACGACTAGGCAAGCAAGAGTATACATTGGACAATACCATGAGCTACTTGGATAACATATAAAACATTTAAATATTTAAACATAATCAAAATTCGTACCTTTAAATGGTTTATGTTGGTATTCTCATCGTGTATATATATATATATATATATGTGTGTGTGTGTGTGTGTGTGTGTGTGCACACATAAGTATAAAAAGTATGGTGCCACCATAGTATTAAATTATCCAAGCTGATCTCTATTAATATAAGTATCCACATATATATAATATATATATATATATATATATATACACATTGAGAGGATATGAAGATAAAATAATTTCTCAATTATGCACATATATAGATGTGTATCCTAATAGGTATAACCTTGGACATGATAATAATATGATGACACCATTCGAAAATAACATATAAATGTGCAGATATATATTTGTATAAAAGTATAAATTATTCTTTAATAAGGAGACCTTCGAATTCTTTTTCTGATAATTATAAGTCTCTGTAAGAGACGAGGAGTACACTTGGCATCTTTTTTAAATCGGTGAACCAAGAAGCCAATTTTTTTTTTCATAACTGCTACCAAGAGCCACGGCTTCTATTTGAGCCTTCTATATTATTCCCTTTTGAATTATGCTCGAGCATATGTCTGGGAGCAAGCACCGATACTGAAGTTTTATTTCCGTTCCCTCTTCACTTTTCTTTCCTTATTCTTGCGACTGATATTGGAGAGGATCCGAGCTACTGTTCCTATTATTAAATGGTCTTCAAAATCTAAAATCCGCATTTGAAAATCAGACTTTCGATAGCCGGCCATTTGGACTTAATCAAAGATCAATTCTTTCATTGATCGGGTTATGTGATTAGTCTTCTTAATCTTTATTTTGGCATAGGTACTAGATTGGAAAGTATAGATGCAAAAATAGTTTCAAGAATTTTCAAATAGAAATGCTTAGCTGTGAAGTAAATTAAGTCTATTGAATAGCTCATTTGATCAAGCAAACCAAGTTACTTCACCGTGTTAAGTCTGAACCAAATACTTATGTCATGCTATGATCTCCTTTTCTAATCAGCTTGTCTTTTAAATCTGAATTATAATCCTCTGAATTTTCTTAAGAGAAGTCCTTGTGTCTTAAGGACGGCTTCATGCCAGTACTAAAATATTATTTTCCATCAGCTGAGTTTCAAAAAATGAATTGATAACCTCTATGAACAGACACCCAGGACTCACCCCAGCCAGATGGCCAAGAGAGAGGGTGAATAGGTGGAAAGGAAGTTCTGTGAAAACAAAGAACAGGAATCAAAATTTGATATGATAACTTTATTTTTAAAGAAATATTCAATAAGCTTGGGTTTGTCCAATATGTACCCTATTGCCAAGTTAAGTGGCGGAATTAAGAACCAACATGCACAGTGGCTAGACAATGTGTTCCATGTCTATTCTAGGTAGGAAGGTCTTTCTTGAATGAGATTTGTGGGGATATTTTGAGGGTCCGCGGTTGGGAGGTTAAGCCCTTGACAATGTTTCTCATCTCCACAAGATGCCAAAACATGCACTCGACAAAGATGAGTTATGTATTCAAACATTTGTTGGTAACAGGTATTTTACTTTGATGATGTTTATACAAATAGAAGATATGATGAATTGCTTTATACCAACAATTCAGTTATTTCCTTTAATGAAAGTAACTTTTCTCGTCAATGTAATTAGTAACCAGTTAGATCGGTTGATCTTCCAACTGAACATGGAGTATAACTATATGCAAGAGATAGGTTGATCTGATGGATTGTTGTTTCAGTCTTCCATTTATGTGAATAATGAATATGAGCGTATTTTCTAACTAAATGTTATAGCCATAGTTAGCAATAGAAGGAGAAGGGATGATACAGTGGTATTTGATGCCCTAATGATACAATGGTATTTGACGCCCTAAATGATACAGTGGTATTTGATGCCCTAATTGAAAAATTAGTATTTGATGCCTTAAATAATACAGTGGTATTTGATGTCCTATATGATACAGTGGTATTTGATGCCCTAAATGATATAATGGTATTTGATGGTAATGGTGTTTCGATAAAGTGGTATAGCTATTTGTTCCTAAACGGCATATATGTATTAACCTGGATTTTGCAAAAAGCATCCCTAGACAAATTTCGGTTTTGAATTCTACAATATGTAGATTTTTCCCTTGTTAAAATCATTGATGGTGTTTTCAAATTGTTAGTTATGAAATTTTCTATTTAATTGTTTTGTAACCATTAATCTCATTCACATGAACATAACTATTAGAACTATCTTCCTATGAATATGAAGTATTAACTGTATTTATTTGATATGACATGATGTTAGTTAAGACCCAAGAAAAGTAGATGTTACAACATTCTTTAGTGGAATGTCCCGCAATTTGGCAGATGTCGCAAAAGGATTTTCTTGGACACAAACCCTTCATGTGCCCGGCCTCCTTGCAATCCGTACACCACAACTCGTCCTCCTCGGTTTTACCTGGTCTTCCCTTCGATGTCTTAAGTTCCCTCATCATTCTCTAAAGATCTTTTTGTAAACCATGGACTTTCTTAGTGGATTCCCCATCGTTGCTTCCCTCGGAGGAGTCATCATCCGAAGACTTACTCTTCTTGGAGGCTTTGCATTCACTTTCCAAATCCATTGTGCGGTTATACGCATTCTCATACGATGTCGAACGTACAATCTTCATCTTCTTCCGGATGGAGGCCTTAGTCCTTCGACGAACCACCGCTTCTTCAATTCGTCGACTGGGGCAAATGCCATCTTTCCAATTAACTCCTTCAGTCGTCGCCCGTATGCCCTAAGAGATTCATTCTTTGCTTGCTTCATGCTATAGATTTCGGGAAGGATCTTATTATCATCTCTCAATAATTTGAACTTTGTTTGAAATTCTTTATTTACATTTGCCCTGTTGTCATGTCAATTTTGTCTACATCAGGGTACCAATCAATGGTTCCTTCCCTTAATGTGGCAAGGAACTGCTTAATCCACTCGTCCTCGTCGATAACTCCATTGGCTATCAATATGGTTTCGCAAGTCCAGCAATGCCAGACAGGATCCTTGTTTGCCTGGCCCATGAATTTGGGCATTTTTTGCTTAATAGTGGCCATCACCACTAGTTGTTATACAAGTGGTTGTTGTACGGGTGGTGGTTGTACCTTTGGTGGGGTTTGTGTTTAGCTACCCGCATTGCCTGTATTGTTCAACGGTGTACAATAGGAACAAATCTCAAATTTCTACTATCAAATTGTCTTCCTCTGTTCAACATACCAGTGTCGAACTAACTATCCTGATAAGGACTGAACAAGGTGTCTTGGTTTTCATGCACTTGTGCCGCCTCGGCACCTTCTGCCATGTTGGTTCCTTCTTCTCCTTTGTTCCTTGTTTTCTCTCCCCATGGCATGATGGACAAGTTGAGAAACTATTCCCACATTCTTTCAATCAAATTTAGCCTTTGCCTCGATTCCACAAGCAACTCCTCCCTACTTCTTACTCTCCTAGGTTTTGGTGAACAATAGTCTTCCCCTTCAGTTGTTGTCTCTCCCGTAACACCCCCATGGTTACCTTCAATACCACCTCTGAGGTCCCCTTCAGTTAACCCGTTGACTAGTTGTCCTTCGACAAGTTGCCTACGCCTTCATCGGCGTTCTTCTTGCTAGGCAAAAATGAAAGCATCATGTGTGGCTTCTAAAGCATTCGTTCATTGCTTCTTATTCTTATCTTTGTTTAGTTGATTTGGCATCAATCTAATCAAACATTATAATCATCTTAAAACAAACCATTGAACACTTTTATTAATTCATATTTCTATACATCAAATCAACTCATGATCTCATTATTATGGATTTCCCAGTGTTGTTTATTCTTCTCTCAGAAGCTTAAAGCTCATGGGTTTGTTCTTCGTCGAGTGTCATTGCATTCTTCCTCCTGGCGACGGTTACATTCACGTTCGGCAAAGTCCCGGAAGACTTGCTATCGATGTTGCTCACGCTTTACCTCCTCCCTTCAGTTCCTTTGTGATATGGTTGCCTGCACCAACAAACATCGTAGTTGATCCAACAACCTATTCGCCACAGGGCTGACATTTAGTGCGTCTCACATAATGTTTTCGTTGACTTCTCCTCGTACGGCTTTCCTTTGTACGAATGTTTTGATCACTTTGTGAAGTTAAAAAAGGAATTCAACTGTCAGAGCATGATCCCCTTCAAAGAGTTTCGTAATGCCTTTGGCATTGGTCCTCACATTCTAATTCTCCTCAAATGGTAAACTCATTTATCCACTCATTTTGTTATTTCCCAGATTTGATAGGCAATGGCCCCAAATGTTTTCCACCTAGGGTTAACAGAGATTACTTGCATACATAAGTAAAGTATTCAATAATCCGTAGAAAGATAATATAACAACATTGTATTGATTAACTCATTGCTACATACAAGTTTCTCCATACAAGTGTGTCTCATTCAAGATAGAAGTGTGTACATATAGTGTCTGAGGGGATGTGAGGAAAACTATCACATCCGTATACTTCCTCATACGGACCAACTGTCTAACTACCCATTTTCCCGACAGCGATAACTTAAATGAAAAAGTTTATACATTAATATATGAACAAATAAGAAATTCCTTCAAGAAATAAAAGAGCAGACCCGAAATCTTATCAATTTGAAGATAATATGTGAAAGCTAAGAGGTAAAGCCAAAACACATCGCTTATTTCATTTCATCAACACGTGAAGAAGAAAGAAGAATGAGGGTTTGAAAAACCCTAGCCACCACCGTTGGAAAATCTGGAGTTATAATGACTTCAAGCTCAAACTTAATCTGCTATCTTCTATGTTTTTTTCATGGCACTTTGACGTAGAGTTGTGTTGAAGCGACTTTAGTCATTTCTTGGAGTTTAACATGCCTGATTTTATGGCACTTTCACACACTATTCTAGAGCTGCACTTGGGTCTTTTCAGCTAGAGTTTTCAGTGGTCCCTTTACCCTTTTAATGATCCAGACTCCTTGGCATCTAAGAACGCAAACTGGAGTCTATTTCCACGTCATGATTTGGTCTTATCTAGAGCTATTGGGGTTTTCTTAAAACGTGGCTCTTTTACTTGTCAAACAGAGGTTATGTGGCCACCGTTGGCCTTCTTCAAGCAATTGTAAGTTATTATGGACTTGGGAAAAAAAATGTTTCCTCCTCAAGAAACGTGATTATCTATTTGATACATATCTCCTTCCTTCTAATACACGGATATAATGAGACATTTTCAGAAAAAGATGGGCACTCTATTTTCCTTCATGTTGTCATTTGTTGGGACTTCCAATTTCCTCAATGCCCATTCCTTTCATTTTTTACTGGAAATCCTGGTAGCTTACAAGGGTTTGCAATATATTTATCATGTTTGCGAAAAAAAAAATGGCAAGTAATTTCATTACATGTTTCATTTGTATTGAGGTAAAACACACATTAAAATGTGCAACTACAAGTTACACTTTGCACAACATATAAGTAGGCGCAATCTGCAAGTTGCTACCAAGAAATGTAGTCAGCTCTTATAAATTTTACAACATGAACAGTCATTGGATTTAGTCAAACCTGCAAAAACGATAATTAGAATCTTGACAATAATAAATCCTATTATACTTTTCTACCCTCTATCCTAAAGCTAAACCTTAAAGATGTCTCTAGATCAAATTCCCTAACCTTAGTTATTCCACCGTCCTCTCTAGAGTGCTCTCTTTAAGGCTCACATATGCATATGTTGACACCATTATAATTCCTTTACATTGCACTTCCTTAGGCATGCTGGTCAGATGGAGATAATTCTTGCATACAAACATTATAGAGGTTTGTACACATTAAGTAGTATTTGGCCAAATAGGCATTATACCAATCTCTGATACCAATACTACATATATATGCCTTTGTGTTAGCCAAACGAGTAGTGATACCCATCTCTGATACTAACAGAAAGGTTATATTCCTCCTCTGATAAGGGAACTTATTCACCATTTTTTAAATTTAATTCATTTTTACTTATGATTCCATAAGATATCATTTAGAATATTTACATGCTTAATATAAATTATTTATTCATTGTTACCATATTAGGAATAAACAAGTCCAATAGTATGAGAAAACCATATTGAAAATAATAATTGATTATTATAATTATTATAATGATATACATTCATCTCACTAGACAACATGATACTTTCTTACCTCATGCAATGACTGCACTGCATGACTATTGTTCTTTTGTTGCATATGGTGTCCTTGACCGATGTCTTACCCACTTCTTATGTCTACTTGCACGTAATCACAGAGGTGTGGGCCACTAGGTTCCCACATGGGTTCCTCAACACGGGCTAGGTTTGTATTTCTTACGAAGGCTCTATCCATAGATGGTATGATAGGATTCTGATTGGATATTTATTCATTGCTACATATGTTCCTACTCCAAAATCGATTATATCGATCTAAATATATGAATCCGTTCTTTTGGGGTCATCTATGTTCCCCGTTGCTTGATGAGCTTCTTGATTGAATGGTGTCTTGATGATATGAATGTTTAGAACCAATGCCCTTCAATGTCCTTCCTTCATAACAGTGGTCATTTATATGTCTTCTTTTCTTATAATCGATGTGACCCCTGGCCACGTTGTTTGGCATTAGTTTGTTATTATTTTTAGTTTACCAATTCATTTAGTTCAGCCCTTCTTAATGAATGAAAGACATTATTTATTTTGTTATTTAAATAATAAGAATAAATTGCTAAATCATATTAATATTGAATATATAATAAAATGTATTATTGTTCTTATACCATTATTAAAAAAAGAATTTATTATTGTTTACATATATATAGTTTATACACTTCATTAGTAATTTATAACTCAATTGAGCTCCATTGCAATCCTTCCTTCTTGAATTTGCTTGTCCTCAAGCAACTTCAGAGCTTCTTCTTTCTCCTAAGTGGCATCTACCTCTGGTAAATCCTTCCACTTGACTAAGAACTATGTAATGGTCCTATTCCTTAATTTCCTTTCTCAAGTATCGAAGATAACCTCTGGTATTAGAGTGTGTTGTCCATCATCCAAGGGGGGTAAATCTATACAAGGAGTTACTTCTTGTCCTAGAACTTTCTTGAGTCTGGAGACATGGAACACATTATGAATTTTATTATCCTTGGGAAATTCGGGCTCATAAGCTACTTCTCCAATCTTTTTCAATACCTTATACAATCCACAGAATTGAGGCTTGAGTTTTTCTGCACCATTCCTCTTAATCGAGGATTGCTTATATGGTTGAAGTCATAAAAATACTAAATCTCCAACTCTAAAGGACCTTTCAATGCACTTCTTGTCTACATATATCTTCAGTTGATTATGTGCTTGACATATATTCTCTTTTAATGTTTTGATAATATTTGTACTTTTCTTAATAAAATCTTGTGCACGTGGTACTTTACTTTCTTGAGGGATTAGACTTCCAAAGGAGGGGGGTTCATATCCATAGAGTGCCTTATATGGGCTCATCCCTATTAACATATGATGAGTGGTACCATAGCAATATTCTCCTGAGTGTAACCATTTCATCCAAGCCTTTTGTTGCCCTGTAACATAGTTCCTTAGGTATCCTTCTAACCATTTATTGACCACTTATGTTTGCCTGTTTGTTTGAGGGTGATAACTTGTACTAAGAGTCAAGCTTGTTCCTGCTAGGCAGAAGAGTTCTTTCCAAAACTCACTGAGGAATTTGTTGTCTCTATCACTTATAATGTTCTGCATAAGTCCACAAAGTTAGAAGACTTCCCTAAAAAATAGCTCTGCTACTTGATGCATTGTATATCTGTGGAGATGGAAACGAAGTGAGCATATTTTGTAAGTCTGTCTACTACCACAAATATACTATCCTTCCCTTGAACCCTTGGAAATCCTGTTATGAAATCCATGGATATACTTTCCCATTTTTGGTTTGGAATGGTTAAGGGTTGTAGTAATCCTGTCAGGTGTGTTAATTCGGTTTTATTCAACTGACAAGTCATGCATTCTCTCACATATTTAAGTACATCTTTTTTTAAACCATTCCAAAACTATTTTTCTCTAATGTCCTTATGCATCTGATTGTATACTTGATGTCCTGCTAGTGGGTTATCATGATACTCTTTAAGAATTTCTTCCTTAATCTTTGATTGAGAAGTTAAGTACACTCTCCCTTTATAAAGGATGATATTTTCCCAGACTCTAAAATCTTCATTACGTAGATTTCCTTCCAATATTTCCTTGGTTTTGGGATCTTGGTTGTGCTTTGTTGTGATTTGTTCTTTCCAATCCTTTGAGATGTTTGTGATGATATTAATGTAGGGCCTCCTTGAGAGCGCATCAGCAACTCCATTATTAATTCTTTTTACATATTCTATATCAAAGTTGTATGCTTGGATCCGACTAACCCATTTTTGTTGTCGATCACTATGATCTATCTTCAGAATAAATTTCCCACCGACCAAGTATTGTCGGAATTTGACTAAGCAATGCATTATAGCCAACATTTCCTTATCATATATAAAATAGTGTTTTTCTGCATTTGTTAGCTTGCAACTTTCAAATGCTATTGGGTGTTTCCCTTGCATAAATATTGCTCCAATCCCTTCCCATGATGCATCACATTGTAATTCAAATGGCTTGGTAAAATATGAAATAGCTAAAAGTGGGCAAGAGCACATGGTTCCTTTGAGTTTTTCAAAAGCCTGTTGTGTTAAATCATTCCATGTAAACGGTCCTTTCTTTGTTAAATCTATGAGTGGGGAAGCAATTTTGGAGAATCCTCTGACAAAGCGTCGATAGTAACTACATAAGTCCACAAATCCCTTGAGTTGCGTAAATGTTTTCTGTTTTGACCATTCTTTAATGGCTTTGGTTTTCTCCTCATCCACACTTACCCCTTTGGCATTAATTTTGTGTCCCAAGTATATGATTTCTTCTAGACCAAATTCACATTTTGAGCACTTTACATACAGTGATTCTGCTTCCAAGATCTTCATAATGTATTTGACATGTTGGAGGTGTTCTTCCCATGATTTGCTATATATAAGTATGTCATCAAAGAATATAAGTAGAAATTTTCATAATTGTTGTCGAAATATATGATTCATACATGATTGGAACATTGTCGGTGCATTGTTGAGACCAAATGGAAGAACAAGGAATTCAAAATGTCCATAATGACACCTAAAAGCAATTTTAGGTGCATCATCCTTCCTCATTCTTATTTGGTGATATCCAAATCGTAAATCAATTTTTGAGAAGTAACATGCTCCATGTAATTCATCCATTAGTTCATCAATCCTATGAATAGGATATCTATTTTTTATAGGTTTTTTATTTAATGCTCGATAATCACTAGACATTCTCATAGTACCATCTTTCTTCTTGACTAAGACTACTGATGATGCAAACGGCCTACTGCTTGATTGAATATGACCCATCTCTAATAATTCCTTGAATTTTTTTTCTATTTCTTCTTTGAATTTATGGGGATGTCTATAAGGGATGGTTATTACCGGTTTTGCTCCTACTTCTAGTTCTATAGTGTTCAAATCCTCTTTAGGGGGAAGTCTTGGGGGAATTTCTTCAGAGACCCTTTTGTATATATTAAATATAGGTTAGAGATCTACATGGATGGTCTCTCTCTTTGCATTTGTTTAATCTAATATTAAACACTGTGTAATCCATCTCCCTTGGTCATGATTGAGTATTTTTGTCATTTTTTTATTCCTTTTAATGTGATTTCTTTCCCTTCATGTTTGAAATAGATTTATGAATTGGGGCCATCCATTATGAATCATCCAAGGGAATTTACCGAGGGCATTCCTAGAATGATATCATTTTGAATTTCTATCACATACATGTTTTTCTTAATGGTGTTCCCCCCTAGGGTGACTTCTAATTGAGGTACTATCTTTGTACAATTATCAATGGACCTATTTTCCAAAAGTCACCTTGAACCCCTTGAATTCTTCCGTTTTAAGTTTCCTCCTTGCTACCAGGTGCTTTCCAATGAAATGGTGTGTAGCCCCTAAGTCCACCAATACAATTATTCTTTGACCTTTAACTGTCCTCTTTAGTCGAAAGGTCCTATTTTCATTTTCTTGGGTGGTGATAGTCACTATCTCATGTTCTTGTTCTTTGGTTCTTACTTTTTTCCTTGGGGTATCATCTTCGCTTATCTCTTCTATTCTATTCATTTTCCCTCTTTTACATTGATGACTAGGTTTCCATGGTTCTTTCCATTTAAAACCAGTGTTACACCGGCGCGGGGGTGCAGCAGTGCGAGGGACATCGGGACGAGTTTCGGGTGCGGGAAAAAAAAAGCCTCAATTTGGGGATAGTAGGGGGACAGCGAGGGTGCGGCGGTGGGGTGTTGAAATGATACTTCAATATAACATACCAAATATAGTTGAATATAGAAAATTGAAATGCGATTCACGAACCATAAGTTCAAACTTGAAATTGGAACTTCATAACCATTACCAATGACGATTGAACTAAGTAAAATGCTAAAACTTTTAAACTTAATGATAATAATGATAATGAAAAATAAAAAAATATAAACCACACATAGTACCATGTAAGTCAACCATTGACTATCAATTTATCAAATGACAAAGATGAAAGATTCAAGATTCATTGCTCAAATATGAATATCAAAAATGAAATAGACCTCATGGGACGCACACCAAATTAGGGTTCCCTTGCTAAAAGAAACAATAAAAAACAATTCCAAAAAAAAAAAAATTTACTTTTTAGCCAACATGTCAGCCCCACCCCGCGCACACCCGAGCACGCACCCCCGCATCCCACCCGAGTGCTCCGATCGGTGCGGCCGCACTTTTTGCATGGTGGGGGTACTCAAGTGCACGACATACCTGCACCAAGGATGTACGTGCACCTGATGCACTAGGTTTTTTACTCGGGTGCGCATTTAAAACATAGATTTTTTTGAAATAATTCTTCTTTCTTTTGACATCGATGTTCCTTACTCCATGGTTCTTTGTAGATATAGTAGGGCCTTTCTTGGCGATCTCTTCTGGATCCCTCATTTCTAAAGGGAGCCTTGGACCCGAAATTCTTAGGTCTTTCCCTAGGGTTATTAGACTTAATTTTCTTTGTCGTTCTGGTGGCTTTCTCTAAGTTCTGGGGTTCAAGGGCTTTTACATATGTTTTGGAGTCTTTGAGTCCTATAAATAGATGGGTGACTTGGTTCTGGGATAGATTTGGAACCATTACTGATAGGTCTTGAAATTGATTTGCAAAATCTTTAACTAACCATGATTATTTGAGGTGAGTTAGCTCTTGGAAGTACCATTTAGGATCTCTCTAATCAAATCTATTCATCAACCTTTGAGTGAATTTTCTATAAAAGGTAATTTTTTTGTGTCCTACAGAAGTTTTGCATAATGCCACCATTTGTGGGTTGATCCCCTTATATGAAGTATGGTGAACTTAATAGCTCCTTCTTCGGTCATAAGACTGTATGATAAATATGTATCTAATTTTTGGATCCATGATTGAGTAGTTTCTTCTCCTGAACCATTATAACATGGTAGTTTTACTTTATTTATTTTCCCCGGAAGTTTTTCATCTACATGATTTTCCTTGTGATTTTCCATGATTTTGGTTTTGTAGTATTCCTTGAAGGAAATGAGTTGCCTAATGTTTGGATCCAATCTTGCATATAGTTGTGCAATTTCTTCCACATTGTTTGTGGTTGGTTCTTCTTCTATAACGGGTTCTTCTCTTGGAATGACGGAGGGAAAAGTATCTCACGGAGCTGAACATTGTGATGAAGGTTCATTTTCCTCATGATTAAAATGACAATCCCTTTGTAGGTTAGATCTTTCACTCTAATTGTTATTATTACTTAATTTTTGTATAGCTTCTAGTAGTAGTTTGTTTGAATTTTCAATTCTTTCAATAATCTATTCCATGAAGCTTCTTAATTCTTGGGCTAGTTGTTTGGCCATTGTTTTGTAACTAACCGAAGTTTCACAAGATCGCAGGATTATGCTCAGATACCACTATAATGTCCCCACTATTAGATTTAATCAAACTTGCAAAAAAATATTTTAAGAATCTTGGCAATAATAAATCCTATTATACTTTTCTACACTCTATCCTAAACCTAAACCTTATAGACGTCTCTAAATCCAGTTCCCTAACCTTAGTTATTTCATCGTCCTCTCTAGAGTGCTCTCTTTAAGGCTCACATATGCATATGTTGACACCATTATAATTCCTTTCCATTGTACTTCCTTAGGGAGATAATTCTTGCATACAAACATTATAGAGGTTTGTACACATTAAGTAGTATTTGGCCAAATAGGCATTATACCAATCTCTGATACCAATACTACATATATATGCCTTTGTGTTAGCCAAACAAGTAGTGATACCCATCTCAGATACTAACTGAAAGGTTATATTCCTCCCCTCATAAGGGAACTTATTAACCCTTTTTGAATTTAATTCCTTTTTACTTATGATTCCATCAAATATCATTTAGAATATTTACATGCTTAATATAAATTATTTATTCATTGCTACCATATTTGGAATAAACAAGTTCAATAAGTATGAGAAAACCATATTGATAATAATAATTCATTATTATAATTATAATGATATACCTTCATCTCACTAGTCAACATGATATTTTCTTACCTCATGCGATGACTGTACTGCATGACTATCGTTCTTTTGTTGTGTATGGTGTCCTTGACCGATGTCTTACCCGCTTCTTATGTCTACTTGCACGCAATCACAGTGGCGTTGGCCACTAGGTTTCGACGTGGGTTCCTCAACACAGGCTAGGTTTGTATTTGTTTGGAAGGCTCTATCCGCAAATGGTTTGATAGGATTCTGATTGGATATATATTCATTATTATGTATGTTCCTACTCCAGAATCAATTATATGGATCTTAAATATATGAATCCATTCTTTTGGGGTATTTTATGTTCCACATTGCATGATGAGCTTCCTGATTGAAGGGTGTCTTGATGATATGAATGTTCAAAACCAATCCCCTTCGATGTACTTCCTTCATAATGGTGGTCATTTATATGTCTTCTTTTCTTATAATTGATGTGACCCCTAGCCACGTTATTTGGCATAGGTTTGTTATTATTTTTAGTTTACTGATTCATTTTGTTTGGCCCTTCTTAATGAATGAAAGACATTACTTCTTTTGTTATTTAAATAATAAGATTAAATCGCTAAATCATATTAATATTGAATATATAATAAAATGTATTGTTCTTCTTATACCATTATTAAAAAAAGAATTTATTATTCTTTACGTACATATAGTTTATACACTTCATTAGTAATTTATAACTCAATTGAGCTCCATTGCAGAACCGAAGAGGAAGAAGGATCTCTCTCACATTCAGTGTGACAAGTATAGTCTATCTGCTTGAGATTCCAAACTTAAATCTAAACAACTTATTACTATTTTGGAACTTACCATGGGGGCATCTCAAAAGGAGCAAGGCTCTAAAATTGATTCAAAAAGAATTATTATTGTAGAGTCAATCTAATTCTTTGAAGAGGAGGGAACAACATTCAAAGGGAATCTAACAAACATACATAGGCAAACTTAGATGAGAAGGTCAGGAGATTGATGTTAGTGTTTAGAGATGAGAGGGAGTGTCGACATCATTAATTTTTAGAGATATACTATAATGCATTCTTCTATGCGAAGTAAGTTTGAGGTACAAGCTTGTTAATGTGTTCTTTTTAGTGAGGGAGAAGTTTGAGGTGCAAGCTCTTATTAATGCATTCTTCTCTATAAGGGAGAAGTTTGAGGTGAAAGCAGTTGTTCCACCCTCTGGGAGTAGCTATGGTGGATCCACCCCTTGGGAATAGCCATGGTACATGTCACGTGAGAAAATCCATGACTTGACACTTGTGTTTATTTGCCCTCTGGGAGTAGCTATGGTGAACATCATAATAAGATGACGGCATCGCGTTGAGTGATTATGTGATGGGGAGTTGTGCTCATTTATATTTCCATTCATGTTAACAATCATGATGGACCAACCTCTAGGACTAGCCATGGTGGAGGTTGTGTGGGTGATTCCATGACTAAACACACATGTTGATTCACCATCTAGGAGTAGCCATGGTGAACATCATGATGAGATGACAACGTCACATTGAGTGATTCCGTGATGAGCACTTGAGTTCACATTCATTTCCATCCTTTGGGAGTAGCCATGATGGATGTGTTTTTCACTCATTGGAATAGCCATAGTGGATGACATCACGTTGAGTGATTCCGTGATGAGCAATTGTACACGTGCTCTTCTCATACATGGGATTAGCCATGTTATCACATTGAGTGATTCCATAATATGTTTTTTCAACCTATGGGTGTAGACATTGTGACTGTCATTTTGAGAGACTTCATGAAATAAGAACTTGAAGAGATTCCTCCCTAGCTAAGAGGATTGTTGATGTTTTATAGCATTGTGAGTATCAATATAGCTGTGATCTCTTTTGTGATCGCTATTCAACATTAAGTTTATAATCATTATCATGAAGACTGTAATCACTGCAAGCTATTAGTTAGATAATTAATTGACCTCAAACCAATTACTATGTAATCAGTTACACAAACTAAACAGTGATCATCATGTACAGTTAATAATAATCAAAGTTTTTATTATCGAACGAATGTATTCAACTTTGAATGAATGTGATACATTCAGTCATGTGATTCTTCATATCGGTTGAAGACATCACTCTTATTAGCTTCCAAGAACATATAAGACATCAATACACACTGAAGATAATAAGAAAAAGATACATTGACTGCCGAAGATAATATAGTTGTCGTAGCACATGCTGCAGAAGATAATATAGTTATCGTAGCACATGCTGCAGAACATAATATAGTTATCGTAGCACATATTGCTGAAGACATCATACTTACAAAGACTAAAGGATGCATATCGCAGAGCATATTATATAGAAGGGGATAATACATATCGCAGAGGTTATTAGTACATACTATGTAGAGTGCATACCAAACACATTCACCTATGGGAAGATCGATCAAGGTTGATCGATATCATTGAACATATAGACAGACTATAAGAAAGAAGATATAATACACAGTCTGCTAATTGCAGATCATGGCACAGGCAGATACAATCAATATTGCAGATCAATTATTATCTATTAGCAAACCATTGAACAGACGAATTGATTCACATTGAACATACATACAGAGGTATAGACAATATACGGTTCAAGTACAGATCTTACAATACATTGACATTGTGAAAAGACCAAGTCATAGATCAAATCAATCAAAGAGCAGATCAATATCAGAGAGCAGATCGATATCGGAGAGCAGATCGATATTGGAGAGCTAATCGATATCGAAGAGCAGATTAATATATATGGGCAGATCAATATCTGAGAGAGGATCGAACAAATTAAGAAAATAAATCTTAATGTCTTATAGTGCTTCAAGGAGTGAAGCGATTTGTACAGGCCCTTACTATTGGCCACTGTAGAAGCTTTATACTGTTCCTGATTAATATATATACAGAGATATTGTTGCTGGGTTTTTGCCTTCATATCAGAAATCACTATTTCAATTGTACATATATTTGTCATTGAATATTCAATATATATCAAAATTCACATTCAGAGTCACTAACTTCCATTACTTGCTTATATCATATTTATTAGACACGGTAAGAAGAAGATAGTAGAGTAATTGTCCAAGCATCCCTTCATAACTAAAATGGGGAAATTGCATATTCTCAACAGTGGGTGTCTGCACATTGTTACACTTGGTTCCACTGTTTTGATTCGATTTTTTGCTTGTACTTAGGATTATTTTTCTGAGTGCAGAATCGGCTTACCAAGGTCTGAATTTTAACAATCAATGCCTAAAAAGCAAATCAAAAATTTTGTGCCAATATTAAGGATAGAATCTTGGAAGAAATAATATTGCCAACCTTTGGTGTAAGAGGACGCTTTTCAGGCCGATAACTCTTCTGAAACAGTAAGAAACCAATCACTGCCACAAGTAAGACCTGCACAATTATGTGCCCTACAACATACCAAAAGATATAGACAGTCATGCCCACATTGAGGTCTGAAGAAAATTAGAAATTTAAAAGATACTGTTTGAATTCAAATATTCATTTTGAACTTACAATCAACTTGAACTCCAAAAAGTACTGCTCCAAAAAACGGGGTGTCAAGTGACCCATTAAAATGATCCTTCAAATCTGTTATATCAGTTTGGAATCCACTGCCCATCTTAACAGGAAAATCCAAACTCTCAGCCAGATCCCAAGCCTTTCAATTCTCAACCTGTCAATAACCACTAAAATTTATCATTTACAAATAAAACAGTAATGTTTTTTTTTTTTTTAATCAATAAGAATAGAGTAGTTGCCTATTAAGACTAAATTAATGTTTATACATTTATTCTGAACAACTAACATGTGTGTCTACATTAAAATGCGTATTTTGTAAAAAAATAATTTTGTTCTGCAAATCAAGACAGCAATTGCACAAAAACAACAATCAAACAGTGGAAAACATAAGCAAAGCTATTTATTTTTTTAATATTTCATCCGTTTCAGATTTTAAATTTTTCTAACTCAAAATTTAAGAATATGATATCGGGTTCTAGAAAAAGGGATCCCTGCATCAAAATCAGTTGAACGGTGAAAAAATTTCACAATGGTACATATGATGATTAATTATTGGGGAGAGAACCTCATTCCACCATAGCTGAAATAGATAATTTTCGTAATTCCATCACAAAACTGAATCATATCATTTTACATAAGTAGCATTAAAATAGAAGGCGTTCCTGATGGATTTTGAACTTTGTTCACCATACCAAAATTACAAAAAGGGTGGTTCTCTTAGTCAATTCATCTTTTTTTAGGAATGATTTGCATACAACTACTACTTTTTAACAAAAAGTGTCTTATTACTACAATAATACTGGTGAGCATGGAATTGATGTAAGAACAATACTAGGGGCAGCAGTTTACTTTTTATATTTTCTTAAACAAAATCTAGAACCCAAAGTCTCCTATGCTTGTCTTGAATGAGGATTCAAGCAAAATAACCAATAAAGCACAAAGTCATTGGATACTCTCAAAGTTAATTAAACACTTACAAAAGAAGCCCAAAGTCTTCAGCTCTAAGAAATTACAACCACTACTATCTATCACAATTTGTCCTCCTGCACCACAAAGTCTTAAAAAGCTCAAATTGGCTCCGAATGCAATAGGCAGTTCAAAGTCTGCACAATTGAATCCAAATCCCTCTTGAGTCAAATCATTAAAATTCACAATCTAAGTTCAAGAAAATATCGTCAAATAACAGTTTGAATTGACACAAAGTTTCAAAACACTCTGCCTCTTTTATTGAAAGCAATCTGATTTACATCCAAGCGCAAAGTCTTATGGTGCACATACAAACTGGCAGAAGTTTCTTGCTTTGCCATTGGATGATTATTTACAATGAGTTCTGTCCTTTATATAGGAAACGAGTGGAGAAAAAGGCAGAGAAAGAAGGGGAAAACTTGTTAACCACCTTGACTTATTCTCTAACAAAATCCTAACTAAATTTGACTTATTCAAAGTTGCATGCCTAATGCACTTGCAACCGGATTATGTTACAACTTTGCACGTGATACTATCACATACAATTACATCTTAATTTTTCATTACATGTAATACGTCAATTACAAATTACAAATACATGATGAAAAATTTCTAGTGCCTGACAAGACACGACTTCTATTACATCATCTTTTCCAGTCTTCATGTTGCTAAAGGAATGTTTTATGAATAATGTGCTTAGGTTTATTGGAAGCATCTCTAACCTTAATATGAATATGCATCCTTGATTGTTTTGTTGAGTATTCATTGACCATTTTTGTCTTGAAAGCATTCTATGCTTATTATCACTATATTACCTCCTTATAGACTCCATTTTGTGATCACGCTTTCCTCATGTCCCTCTTTCTTCTTTGCATGCATGATTGAAGGACTTTTGAGCAATGAAGGATAAAGGAACTAAGGTAAAATGGGCTCTTTAAATGAGGGAAAAACTTTAAAACGGGATTTTTTGGGAGTATTTCATATGAATGGACGACAAGTTTTAGGTTAGAAAAGGAAGCATGGTTGGGTCGATTGCATGCTTTTTGATGTACAAGCGTGAATTTCAGGTTTTTGGCATATGGAATATGGCTGGAAACTTTTAGTACAATGAATGGACATATGTGTTTGAGCTTAAAATGTGTGCAAATATTGTGGGAAACCCCAAAAACAAGTTTTTGGAGGCTAACATGTGCAAACAGAAAGCTTTTTTCATGGAAAACAGGCAGCATATCATTAACTTATAATGAATTATTGTGTTTTCGAAATAAGAAAGTGTGCAAGCAACCACCATCATGAGTTTTAAGTCGCATGGCATTAATATAACAAGCGCGGATGAAGTGCATGCAAGCGTAAAAGTGGGCTTTTTGGGTGCAAAAGTATGTACACAATGAGCTTGCTTTGAATGGAGTTCTTAATCCCAATTGCATGTGCAAGTAAAATGAGACTCTTGCATATGCAAATTGAAGAAATAAGATAGAAGGAACTCATATCATACACAAATCAAAACAAATCTGAAAATGAAATGAAGAGATTTGCAAACAAGAACATATATACAACTTTCCCTATGAAATGCACAAAAAATCTTCTCTTTTCCACCATACGCAAAGTAAGAAGTCTCTTCAAATCTCAATACAAAATCTGAAATAAATTCAAGAAGATTTTCGGATTTAGAAATGACTGCAGAAAAGAAATTGATGTAGTTTTCAAATCTTGACTCAAATGAATGCATTTTATTATCAAGATTCATTGCTTGCCAAGTGTGAGAAGTTTGTGAATTAAAATGCACAAAAATTGCAACTACGTTGACTAAATCAAATGCAATATGCAATGGCACTTAAAAATGGCACCTAGGACATTAAAAACAACTTGAAGATAATAAGAAACAAGCTGCAAATGATAGGTGATACCAAAGAACTCATCTTTAATAGCAAACATTTGGATTTAATGAAAGAGAACAGTCAAAAATGGGTCATTTTTGGGCAAAAACATGCACTAAATGAGCTGTAATGAGAATAAAATACATCCAAATCTGGAAGTTTGATGAGCCAAGATTGATCCTTGATGGACTTCAGGCAAAAAAAATCCTATTGGAGGAACAGATCTGAGGTTTTTGATTATGAGACTTGTGTCTTTGTCCTCCAAAACCCGTTTCTTTCCCAAAATGCCCAAGAAAAGTGGGTTTTTACAACTCAAAAGCATGATTTTACACTTGGGAATTGCCACCAAGAGGAGTTTGATTAAAAAACCATGTAAAAGGGAGTAAAGACGGGTTTTTAAGATGCAAAAACATGTGCTTTTGAGTTGCAAAAACCCATCGTTAAGCACTTTTGTCAAAAATGCCTTCAAGGTAAGTAAAGACATGGTTTTTACATGCAAAAATATGTGTTTTTACTCTCTAAATCACCACTTTATGAGTTTTTAATACAAATGGAAGTAAAGGCGTATTTTTAGAATGAAAAAGCATGTGCTTTTCACTTCAAAGCTCCACCTTATGCTTTTACATGTCCAAACACCTCTATTGAAGAAGTATAGATGAGATTTTGTAATGTCTCCTCTCTTAAGGAGAATTTATTAAATATTTCATAATATTAAGCTATTACAAAAATTAAATATCAATTATATAAGCATTAATAACACAAAAATTTTACCGACCAAAAACAATAATGCATAATTATTATATAATATGATTAAATATCTATAATTAGATAAGTCTAAGTTTAAGATTTAAACTGAAGTTGGCAAATAAACTAAGCAAGTAAGGACGCAACAAAAGTTTAAGGAAAGGCAATGAACATAATAAACAATGGGTACAAAAGACAGTGAATGAATAATCGCCAAAACAGATCAATAATAATCTTAGCAAAAATATTTGAATAGGGCAGCAAATTTACCCTAAGAGCCAGCAATTATTTATCAGATTCGGCGATAATATTTTTGTACAAGTACCATTACGAGTCTCGAGTCAAAGATTAGAAGTGGACAAGAACCAAAAACAAAGAAATAAAATCTTGTCCCAAATCTGATTCTTGGTAGCAAATATTAACGACAACAACCTTTGACAACACAAGCTTTAAAATCTTTTGGGCAGCGATTATATATAAATCTTTGGAAGCAAGAAAATATTAGGGTTCCCTGTTGAAGCGAACAATATTAGGTTCAATGTCAAAAAAAATTGATACTTCCATGAAATCAAGGCAGAATCTATAGACCCTATACCAAAAAGGGTCGCAAATCAATTTCTTTTAGTGTCGTTAGCATTGAGATAGTGGGTAAAAGAGCAAGAACTCTGAAAGGGCTTTGACAATAGAGTTGAAGAGTCTAGCATATACCATAAGGGAAGAGATTATTTCAATATCAAAGACAGATTTATATTAAAAAAGATTATTATTAGAGATAATATCAATACCTATAATACAGAGGTAGCAGTTCTCTCCATAGGAAGAGCTGCAAACTCATCAAAATAAGGGCAGCAAGTCATTCAATCATATCTCCATTTGCTTTGTTCGCAACAGATCAGGGGGCAAAACATCTTTAAACAATCAGTGAACTATTTAGAAATTCATTTGTAAATTCAAGGAAGGATTTAGTTATTTTGAAAGTCAGTAATTCGATCATTTCTAATGTACCGAGCTCCTAATTCAAAGAGAGGAGCATTTGGCATTGCACCATTTTGATCTCAAATAATCAGGTGATATAAACTTAACTATTTCTCTCAGTATAGTTTATTTTTATTTTCTTGAAATCAAATATTTATTCCTAAGATAGGGTTTCAATCTGATGAATATCGGCAAAAATGCGCTCTACTCTTCTTCAGCAAATCAGGGGAACTCTTAGCACTTTCGAAGACAGAGTGAACATTTCTGGAGAACAAAATATGCTCTCCCTTTTTACAAATCCTTGCTTCAGATCCATGTGGCAGAAGATGCGAATGATGGATAGACAATGGTCTTATCCTGTAGGTCAAGAAAGGGACAAAGCAGATCCATGACAGATCATAAATGTTATATCCCTGCAAAACTTAAGTATCAGCAAGGAACCAACGATCTTAAAACCCCTTTGGCCCTCTTCGGGAGAAAACGAAGGAAGTAAGAAAGAATGGTTCCACAGTGTCGCAATAATCCAAAAACAGGGAGGATGCCCTATCTCAGGGACCTACAAACAATCTCAGACACCACATGACCGGAAGGCAATTCATTTATCAAGCCAACTGGTGGAATACGTTCAGAGGAGATGTCAACACCAAGGCCTTTTCGCTCACCGCACAGGTCCAGGGATGGAGGTGGATCATGTGGCAAATTAGTTAAAAGGGGTTCTAGGTAAGCATGTTAACTTAACAATAATCGAAAATGAATAAATTTGTTTAGCCTGCAATAAAATAGATCTTATGAATGAGCTATTGTATGGTAATACTTTAGTTTTTAAAGGTTAATTCCTAGATTGGATTCCCTTTTTCGACCCAAAAAGATCAGCTAAATTCGAGTTAGAAAAAGCTATCTTATTACCAAATTTGCTAATTGAATTTTTGTATGAGGATATTCTCAGAACAATCAAATCTAGTTTTGGAACTTTTGTAGGTTTGGTAGAATCAGATTTAGCTGCATCCAGTCCAATTATTATAGTGAAAACAAATGTTAAAACTATTATATTTAAAACCCTAGATATTAATGTTAATGATAAAGTCATTTCTGTTAAACCATGATTAGCTGAAGGCCTCTTCAGTAGTTATCAAGATTTAGCTTTGTCTCGAACCCATCTTAGGGATAATCTAAGGAAGGCAGAAAACACTCAAACTGTAAGGAGTGATGAAGAGGAGAAACTCTCGATCAAGCAAGAGGAGGGGGAAGAAGGGGAAATTAAAGACTACCATACCCACCTCAACTCAGTCATCGTTGTTTCAAATTTAGATAGGATAGTTAACCCTCCAGAGGTTCCACCCCAATTACCAATAAGCTAGAGTAACCAGACTGCTATAGAAAGCAAAGATTTATTAAGTCAAGTGACCCACTCTGAGGGAGATCGAAGTGAAACCCCAGAAAGAAAGGAAGCAGAAATTAACATCTTCATAGAAGTCTTGAATAATATGGTAGTTGAAGATCTTATCAATCAATTGATTGATGAGATTTGTGATGAGGAGGAACTCAAGTTGCAAAATTTGTTTTGATCTCTAAAATCCAAGAAGTAGAAGACATGGAAAAGTAGACAAGCCCCATTGTCATCAAAGAAGGGTTATCAGAGTTGGCTGAGGATTTGACAACTCCTTTAGGATTAGGGTTCATCCTCCCAAGTAGGGGAGGTCCTGATTCTGCGAAAGTATTAAGAAAGTGAGGATGGAGATCCTTGCAAGAGCTTTATCTAAAAGATGGGGAAGCTAAGCGTCAAATTGAATTAACCGATATTCTTAATGCTAGGAAGGGGAAGTTCCTTCTCCAGGCGCCATGAATGTCTTAACTTGGAAAGTTAGGGACCTCAATGCCCCTAACAATCAGCAGCTCCTAAAATGTTGCATTACTAACACTAAAGCTAACACAATTATTCTTCAAGAAACGAAACTTTGTAGTGAACAAATGAATAAGTTCAGAAGATCATTAGGTTGGAGGGAGATAAAAGATTCCTCTGCTGAAGGGACTATATTGATTTCATCAATAGAAATTCATAAAAAATTGGATGAGTGGTATGGTTAAAGGAATCAAATCTGAATTTCGCTATAGGTTGTTTGTCTATGGTCCAATTCACAAGGGAGATAAAGTTAGGTTATGGAAAGAGTTGGAAGGCAAACTAACATTACAAGAAGATAGTCTATCTATTCTAGGAGGAGATTTTATTATTCTTCGATCTTCAGAAAAGAGAGGAGGCAACAACACCCTCTCATTAGCATCAAAAGAATTTTTTAATTGGGTAAATAGGTTAGGTCGTCTAGAGTTGGCTAGATCAGACAACACCTTCACTTGGAACAATATAAGGAAGGGGTTCAGTAATATTGCAGAAAGATTAGACAGGTTTTTCTGCCATGGAGATCTGTCAACGATATCAATTTCATTTCAATATGAACCAATATCAAGATCGGATCACTATCCTGTGGAGCTTAAAATTCTGAAAAATAAACAACCTAGCAATTGTCCTTTTAAATTCAAGCAAATGTGACTCAAAAATGATAATTGTATTAATCTTATTAGGAGATGGTGGGAGGAAACGAAAGTCTCGTGATCCAAGATGTTTTAGGTAGTTAGTAAATTGAAAGTAATCAAACGCAAGTTAAAAGAGTGGAACTCAGAATTCTTTGGAAATATCTTTGAAGATAAGATAATTGTAGAAGATGAACTAGAATCGTTAAACAAGGAAGTTATGGAAAATGGAATGGGAGAGGCTCAATTCCTTGAAGAAATAAAGCTTATGCAACAATATGAAAAAGTTTTGGCTAAAGAACTTTTCTGGAGACAAAAAGTCGAGAGAAACATGGTTAGAAGTTAGGGATAATAACACAAAATATTTTCATAATAGCTCTAAGCAGAGAAGAGCTATTAACCAAATTACTTCCATTAAAGGAATGGATGGAAATTCAAAGAACTCAGCAGAGGATATCAACTTAGAAGTCATTTCTTACTTTGAAGGTATTTATAATAATGGTGTAAGTTCTAGTCTGACAGCTCAGAGGAGTGTTCTCTCTAACATCCCAAGATTAGTCTTCGTGGAACAAAACAAAATCTTTTTGCAGAAGATCACCAAACCAAAGGTTGAACAAGTCCTCAAAAAAATGAATTTGGACAAGTCTCCAAGTCCTGATGGTTTTCCAACCTTTTTCTTTCAGAAATGTTGGGACTTCATAGGAGAAGATGTAGCAAAAACCTTGAAAGGAGTCGGGCACTTCGGCAAACTACTAAGAGAAGTCAATAATACTTTTATAGCCCTTATTCCAAAAGAGGATAAGGTAGAATTTTTCAACGATTTCAGTCCCATAGCTTTATGTAATACTCTCTACAAGCTCTTTACTAAAATTTTGGCCAGCAGACTTCAAAAGATGCTATCTAGTCTTATAAGTGAGGAACAAACAGGTTTCGTCCCAGGAAGATCGATATATAATAGCTTCATTCTTGCCCAGAAAGTTATTCATTTGGTTCAATATAATAAGTTACCCAATATGCTCATCAAATTGGATATTATGAAAGCATATGATAGGGTAGGCTAGCGCTTTTTATGCAAATGTCTTGAAGGTTATGGTTTCTCTAAACAATGGATAGAGTTAAACTTTGAATGTGTATCTACTCCAAAAATGTCTCTTTTAATAAACAGCACCCTAGTAGTTTTTTTAAGTATTTCTCGTGGGCTAAGACAAGGAGACTCTATTTCTCCCTTTCTATTTATTCTAATGGTTGATGTGTTAGGAAGGTCAATTATGCAAGCAAGAACGGAAGGATCCATCAAAGGTATCTCTATAGCCAACAAGGAGGAACCATCTACACATCAGCATTTTGTAGATGATACAATGTTATTTGGAGAAGGATCGGCTAGAGAGGCCTAAGCCTGGAAAGATATTATGGGTAACTATACCAAGGTGTCAGGTCAAGAGATTAATAGAGATAAATCAAAGATCTTTTTCTTCAACACTTCCACCAATTTGGAAGCTCAAATTTGCACCATTTTAAACTTTAACAAAGGTATCTTGCCTTGTAGATACTTGGGTCTCCCTCTCAATCCGAGTCACAATGTTTCTAAACTATGAGATCCCCTAGTAGAAAAATTAAAAATAAAAATTGTTGGATGGAAAGGTAAGTGGATTTCCTTGGTAGGAAGGAAGACTATTGTTTCTGTTGTTTTGTCAGTACGGCCTATTTACTAGCTTTTATGTTTGGATCTCCCAAATAGAAAAGTGTTGGAAATTAAAGGCCTACTTAGAACCTTTTTCTAGCAAGGTAATGCAAATTGACATAAGTTTTCCCTTCTTTTCTGTAACCATATCTGTAGGTCTAAAAGTCTAGGTGACGCTAGTATCAAAAATATCAGACGTCAAGGCATGGCCTTAGGAGCAAGGTTATTATGGAGGATGGTTAGGTTCCCTAACCTCAAATGGGTTAGGATTCTTTCCCACAAATACCTTTCATCCCCTAATCCAGACAATATCTTTAGGGAGATCAACCCTCCCAAATGCTCAAGATTTTGGAATTTCCTCTTGATATGCAGAAATATTATTTAGAATCAGCTCTCATGTAATCTTGGGGATGGAAAGGAAGCTTTGTTTTGGGAAGACTCTTGGGGTGGCTATAAGCCCCTTGTTCATTACCCTTCCCTACTGAAAGCCAAATCTTATTTGGTAGAGAGATGGGGAAAAGAGGTAAAGGACTATGTGATTTTTGGAGAAGATGGATTGCATTGGAAGTGGAGAAATCTTGAGGTTGAAGATATTCCCTTAAAAGAGAAATTTCTTCTTCAGTCAATTCTAAGATCCAGAATGATCTTTAAGGGAGGGGATGATAAACTCATATGCGATGGGAGCAAAAATGAAGAGTACGGCTCAAAAATGGATCATTTGTATTTTGAATCTCTTCAAGGATTCTCTCTATCTCATTTCCCTCTCCGTCTACGTTGGGATAAGTTATGCCTTCCCAAGGCAGGATTTTTCTTGTGGATTGTCCTTCATCAAAGGGCCCTTACAGTAGAAAGGCTTAAAAAGTTTGGGATTCAAGGGCCTAGTAGATGCCCACTATGTAAATCTAATGAGGAATCTCCTAACCACCTCTTTCTTAACTGCCCTTACTCAAGCTCGTGTTGGCATTGGCTATGTTCACAACTGGGGGTTATGTTGGCTTTTCCAAATTCAATCAGGAGTATGTTGACTTCTTGGCCTCTGCTGAGAACAGATAGTATATATCATAGCTTTTGGATTACGTCTCCTTCCATAATTCTATGGGAACTATGAAAGGAGAGGAACCGTAGAATCAGGATAAGAAGATGCATGTTGATCAATTAAAGAAAAAGATTGAAGTCTCTATCATTGAACTAACTAACAATAGATTGCTTAATTCTCTCCCCAAACACGCTAAGATGACTCATTGGGATGAAAGGATGAGAGGTAGATGGATTGGTCTGAAAATTCTTCCTTTTCTAGGTGATGGAGGGACTCTAGGTAAATTAAAGAGATTAGAATGTGTTTGGTAGGCTGTGCAAGATGGCTGGTTCAAGTTCAATTTTGATGGAGCCTCTAGAAGAAATCTGGGTCAAGAAAATATAGGGTGTTGCATTCACAATGATCAAGGGATTGAAGTAGCTAACTTGTCCAAATACATAGGTGAAGCTATTAACAACTGGGTAGAGATTTCTACTACAGTGGAGTGCCTTCGGTTGTATAAATCCTTAAATATTAAATTTTTAGAAGTTGAGGGGATTTCACCATCATCATTAATACCCTTAGAAAATGTTCCCTTCCTAACTAGCGAATAGATGCAAAATTAACTATAGCTTTAGAACTTTGCGAATATTTTGACAAAATTATTTTCAATCATATCTATCAGGAAGGTGATAAATGAGCAAATGAGTTAGCTAATATGAGGATTAATGTCTTTCTAGCATTGAATGTTTAATTATTGCCTCATGTTCCTTATTAATTATTAGTTGCAAGGTTCAAAAAAGTTGGTAATTACAAGTTTTTTAAGTAGGAAGAGAGATATCATTAGTTTTTGCGCTCTTACCCTTATTTAATCATGATTACATTCGCAAGCTCTAAATCTTTGCAAAGTTGGAAATCTAAGGTCGTAAGAGAGGCTTTTATTACTCCCTTTAAGTAATTGGTAGAAGCCTCCCCTCTTTCAAGCTTCTTTCCTTTCTTACTCTCTATTTGATCGGATTTTGAAATGTATTAGTCTGATTGGTATGTAGAAGTATTTTAAATGTATTTTGTGTTGTTTTTTATCAGCTCTAGGTCTGTTGATGTTTATTCGATTTGAAGTCTTGCTTTTCTGTTTAAATGCTCCTTTAAGACTTTATGGGTTTTTGCTCCTCAATCTCTGGTTGATGGCCTTCTGTTGTTTCTTGTTTTTATCTTTTTAATAGTAGCTTTATTTAAGTTTTCTAACCTCTAACAAAGAAATATGGAGTTGTCTGTTTTAATTAGTGTTTCTATGACTTTTCAAGCAATTTAAGACACAAGAGTGGATATCTTTGGAGAAGATGGAAGATTATAACCATTGGATGTGGAATAAAGGATATATTTTAAAAATTTGGGCTAAACTGAGGGACCATCACCCAATTTTGTCCTTTCAATACCTCACGAGTTGGGGTTGTACTCTTTTTATATTTAATATATGGCCTCAACCTCTTGCTTATCAAAAAAAATATAAATATAAATTTTTAAAAATTAATTAATTAATAAATTGAAGATTTATACTTATCTAAAGCATGTGCTTTTCACTTCATAAACTCCACCATATGCTTTTACCTGTCCAAACACCTCTATTGGACAAGTATAGACAATATTTTGTAATGTCCCCTCTCTCAAGGAGAATTTATATTTCATAATATTAAACTATTACAAAAATTAAATATCAATTATATAAGCGATTAATAATACATAATTATTACCAACCAAAAAAAACAATGCATAATTATTATATAAAATGATAAATATCTATAATCAGATAAGTTTAAATTGAAGATTTAAACTTATCTATTGACGAACATAATAAACAAGCATCTATTTAATTATATTGTAGATAAAATTATATTGTAATAAATAATATATTGATGTAATTATAATTAAATAAACAATAAAACTAATAAGTAAATAATTATAATTATAATTATAATAGTGGAGGAACGATAATTTTGAGTGCATTGAAACTAAGTATCAACCTCTGCTATCCATACATATAGTAAAAATAATGAAACAATATAATTGCATAGTGATTATAGGAAGACAATAGTAATAGAAGCTGAAGACAATTACATAACATACGACAGGTTTAATCCACCCTAGATACATACCACATTATGAATTCAATGATGAAAGCACGGGGTTTTGCGTAAGCTCGATAAGATGGAAGATAGTGTGCCATATCCAAACTCGATATAAATTCCAGTACACTAATTATGAGTAGCAACTAATATAGTGTGAAGTTTTGGGCTTTGTCATAGTAATGTAGTGATAACCATCAGTATGGATAGTAATTAGGAAAATGACATTACCAATTTAAAACTCTTGTGCCGTTTTAGTTATGGGAAATAAAGAGAAGTAACCATTAATGAAAAAGTCCATCTTCTGTAAAATACATCCTTCTGCAAAAAGACAACAATATTAATAGGAAGCGACAACCAATATAAAGGAAAAAAGATATATAAAAACAATTTCGGAGAGCCAACCAACAGGGCGTTGAAGGGAATAGACAACCATTAGATGTTCTTAAATATATTATTTTATCCTTTACGGATTTCTAAGACCACACTAAATAAAAGTGAACAAGGGAAATGATCAGAGCATTTTAGTGGATGCATATCACCTAAGGATTGCAGTAGTCCACTCCATCAATCTATAATATTGTTGGATGCGCCTGCACAATCATCATAAGCAAAGACATAATCTAATAAGTTTAATCGAAGCTAACCAAACACACCATTGACCGTCTAAGATAGGAGGACAGATTGACAATTAAGGAAATGTAATGTCCCCGCCTTCTAGCTAAAGGAATGAATGTTGAAACTTCCTAGTTTATTTTAATCTCATACAATATAACTCTTCTCAAATTTATACTTGTTGTCAATCAGGATTGCACCTATAGCAAGATGAAAAATGTAGGTATCCTGTTGGAACATGGAAACACTCTCAAGCTGTGAGTAATCCTATGACAAGAGTGAATCTCTGGGATTGAAAAGTTGGTTCCTTTTTCGGTGTCACCTAAAACTGATTTGAACTCAGGAAAAGGGATGAGAAGTGAATGATAATAATGAATATTAAACCAAAATGAGGCGATACACCAATGATCTGTATGCAGCTTCAATTAAATCAACACAAATTACCCATCATACGAACGATTCACAATGCCCATATAAGCATACAATTACAAAAGTGTTTCTATGCAAAGACCCGAAATATTTTGCTTTGAAAGGAAAACCTAGGCTTTACTAATTTTCTGCAAAAAGAATGACACAAACAAAGACCTCCAATTACAAGTATCAAGATTCAAGTATGCAATAAGGAATATAGCTTAAATGAAGGATAAACACAACATGAAAGAAAAAAAACAAAATATACAAGAATCAATGAGAAGAAGAAACCATTGAATCTGTAGAATCAATGCTAAAAAATCTCTGCTACAAAGTGCTCTCAAAATCAACACAAAAATTTGCAATGTGCAAAAAATCTAAGCTAGAAAGAAGAGACCTCATAATAAGGTGAAAATACAATAAATAGAACTCAAAACCCTAACTCGGATATGAGAAAAATGCATGAAAAAATTCTCTCAAAACTCCTTTAAGTGTGAAGAAACCCATCAAATCAGTCCTCAAGTACTTGTATAACCGATAGCCAACTAAAATATGTCTCTCACTGCTCAAAAACACATGCAAAAATACCCTAACTCAGATCCAAGAAATAATCCAAAATAATGCATGTCAAACTAATCAGAAGCATGTAAAAAACTGCTTAATATGGGTCCCCAAGTGATCTACATGTACAATTGGCCCTAACTGCATCATATCTCACTAAATATAACACTAATGTGCTCATTAACTGCATGAAAAAGTCAAACTGCCTCCCAACTGAAAATCAAGTCCCTATGACATGCAGTTGACTTAAAAAGTCCCTTGTGGCTGAAAATGGAACTCTATGTCCGGACTGAAAATTAGTCTAAGTCCCTTATTGAAACTTTATTTAGTTAACTCCCCTTGCATTTAAGATAATTAATAATATTTAAATGCTCTACATTATTAGCTTTTAATATACTAATTTACAATAACTTTAATATGCAAAGGAGAATTTGATTTTGCATTTAAAAAAATTTAAGAACTTCTTTGACAACAAGGCTAGGCCAAGGAAATTCATGGAAGGTGATTTGGTCCTATTATGGGATAAGAGGCATGAACCTAAAGGTATGCACCATAAGTTTGACTCTTTGGAAAGGCCCTTTCAAAATTATGCAAGTAAATCAGAATAACTCTTTCATCCTGGTCTACCCCACTGGCGAGATTATGCCATTGTCTTACAATGGCCAGGACCTGAAGCTATATCAAGTTCACAATTGAAAGCAGGTAGCACCTGCAATTAGTCTTAGTCTAGGTAGGCTTTTGTTTTCGCTTCTTCCTTGCTTTGTTTTCCTGCTTTCCTAGGTTAGTGTTCCTTTCGGTAGTATGCTTACTTTAGTATTAGCCATTGTAGTTTGTCGTTCCGGCTATGTGAAACCAAAGATTCTGGGCCCCTTCTCAGACATTTGCAATGCCTAAGTCTTCAATCAGAGCCAGTTGTTGCCAACCTCCAATCTTTCCCCTTTGGGTTTGTAGTTGTTGGTAATTAATTACAGTTTTGTTCAGATTCTTGTCGAGGTAGCCCCTAGGTGACTCACTTCTCATCAAATTCCCTAGACTCCCACTTTCCATCTTTTTCCGATTATCTCTTTCTTTACCTTTTCATATTCCTCCATGTAGGATTCTTGTCATTTCAATGCATTTGGGGTTTAGGTGATTTAGGTTTCGTCAGGATATGTTTTAAGCGTGTTCCTAATGACAAGTGAGTCTTCCTTGTTTCCATAACTTCTTTCTTACTCTAGCATTCTCATTTCCTTTGGATTTCGAGTAATCCAGCTAGCTATCTGGCTTGGCGAAATTCATCAACCATGTACCCGAAGAACAAAGTCACGATAGTATTCACAGATGTACACTTGCTTGACTTATGATAGAAAGATCTAGGAAAGTGCAAGACAAAGCTAAGAAGCTCTCAACTCAAAGTTCCGAGGTAAAATCCATTTTTACGAAGAGAAACGAGTCTACGGGTTTTCAGCTTCTCATCGATGGAAATGAAAGCATTTTGTTTTATTTCTAAAGCGAGCATGGCTTATGCTCAATTCAAAAGTTTTTATGCATGAACAGGACCTAGGCGTGATACTGAAAAGAATTTATCTGAGCCCGCAATGGTGAATCCATGCTCGAAATCTCATCTCAAGGTATCTAATCGAAACAAGGGAAAATGCTTCAAAGTGTTTCTTTCCTCGGAAAGCATTACTTTCAGAGGTGTTTGCCGTCGTACGGAAATATAAAAGGCTACTTCTTTGAAGACTTGAAAAATAAAGAGCTACATGACTATAATATGAGAATATTCTACAGAGATGCCCAAAAGATGCTTCTGGTAAAGTCAGTCGTAAAGGTGCAATCCCGATATAAAGGAGATCAAGTGTTTGAATCAGAGTAACAAGAATCGCCATAAAATCGCCTGAATCGGCGATTCAGCGATTAGATTCAGCAATGGCGATTTTTTTGGAGTCGGAAATCGCCATTGCCGATTTCATTAGGTGAATCGCCTGAATCGGCGATTCAGGCGATTCATCCAAAAAATCGCATGAATCGCCTTAAAAAATCGGCATGAATCGCCCGCAGCCAATAAAGTATAGACTTGTAAAATTTTAAAAAATTGCTTGTTTTTTTTACTTGTTTTTGACCTATTCTCTTTGTTATAACCCTAAAGGGCCTTCTATTTGTTTAACATGAGTAGAAGAGAGGAAAAGTGAGAGAGAAGAAGAGAAAAGAAAAGCCATAGGTTTCTAACTGGCAAGAAGAAAGAGCACAAAAGAGATCAGCAATCCATTTGGGGAGGCCATCAATTGCATTGGGAGCATTAAGGAGCCAATCTCAACACTTATCAACTCATTTGCAAGAGATAAGTGCTCTTTTTTTTTTTGCATGTTAGTGTATTATGCATTTTTTGTTAAATTTTTATAGTTTTCAAGATTTTTAGTTTAGATCTTGAATGTTCTTTATTTTTACTAAGTTGCAAACTAGGGTTTGTTGTTTTGTAGCTTTTATTAGCTTCAAACTTTGATATTTTACATATAAATTTTTATTGCAGCAGCCTTTGCTTTCATTTTTCGCAAATTCGCAATGGGTAGAAAAGATGAATGTTGGAAATATAACGAAGAGTTTCCTGGAAGAACCAAATATCAAACAAAATGTATTTTTTGTAAAGAAAAAATAACTTCTGGGGGTATTTATAGATTGAAATACCACATTGCTGCTATACCTGGACACGATGTTACAATTTGCACTCACCAAACTCCTGAGGCAAAACGCACTTTCTTAATGGCATTAGAAAAAATTGAAAAAGACAAAGCCAATAGGAAAATGCAACTTGAAGGGTTAAGGGGTATTGGCTCCCATGTTCCCGCATCCACATCCGCAGCCGCATCCACATCTGCATCTGCATCAGCTTCTGCATCTGTAGGTTGTGTTGGAGAGGGTTCTTCTAGGCCTCCTTTTTATCCTAGTTCTTCTGCTCGTGCTAGTGCTAGTCGGTCACATACTGAGACAGAGTCCCACACCAACCTATTGCAGCCTAGAGTGCGAAAAAACAGAATGGATAGTTACTTTGTGCCCCGCACTAGTCCTGGTTCCCAACCCACGCTTGAGGGCATGGGTTTGAACAAGGAGATTCATGATGCTACTAGAAAGGAGATATGCAAATTTTGGTACTTTTGCAACATTCCATTTATTGCAGCCAGGTAATTGATTCTTTTTTCATTATTTTCTTTAAAGTTAAAATTAAAAGTAAAAGTAAAACTTTAATTATATTTACTTGTTTTATAATTTGAGTCTTTGACATCTAAATTTTTATTTGTGACAGGGCTCCTTATTGGCAGAACATGATAGATGCGGTTGCTATTTGTGTTCCGGGGTTTAAAGCCCCAACTGAGGCTGAGTTGAGCGGATACCTCTTGGATGAGATGGTAGAGGACATGAGGGCTGAGCTCGAGGAGAACCGAAAGGAGTGGATTGCAAAGGGTTGCACCATCATGACTGATGGTTGGATAGATAGGAGGAATAGAACACTCCTCAATTTTCTTGTATCATGTGGAGGTAATTGATCATTCTACTTTCCTACATACATAATTGTAAATTTTGATTTGTTGAATTTTAATTTTTTGATGATCCATTTAATTTTAATATTCTAATTCGTAGTTTTGTTACTTGTAGGATATACCATGTTCATCAAATCCATTGATGCTTCTGCACATCTAAAAAATGCCACATATTTATGTGAGGCTATTGAGGAAGTCATAGCAGAGGTGGGAGAACAAAATGTGATCCAGGTGGTGACGGATAATGCAGCAAGTTATGTTGCTGCAGGTAAACTTTTAACTTTTCAAGTTTTGAAAATAAATTTATTTGAATTTTGAAATTTGAATTTCTAATTGACTTAAAATTGTTGTAGGTAAGCTTTTGATGGAGAGGCACCCCACCATATTTTGGTCCCCTTGTGCGGCACATTGCATTGACCTCATGTTGGAGGAAATTGGCAAACTTGAGTTTGTCAAGTCATGTGTGGAAAGGGCAAAAAACATACGCAAATTCATTTATAATCATTCATTTGTCCTTAGCACAATGAGGAAGTATACAGAAGGCAAGGAGTTAGCTCGCCCAGGTATCACGAGGTTTGCCTCGAATTTCATCACCTTGCAGTCCTTGTTGACATCAAGGGATGAATTGAGGAGCATGTTTGTTGGGCGGGAGTGGATTTCCTCTTCCTATGCTACGAGCACTGTAGGGATAGATGTGGCGGATTGCATATTTGATGAGGATGTTTTTTGGAAACCCGCTAGAGAAATCCTGCAAGTAAATTTATTGCAATTTAACATTTAGTATTTTACTTTTACTTTAAGTTATATTATTTTATATTTAAGTTTTGACTCAAGTTTTTTGTTTTACTTTATATGTAGGTCATTGAGCCCCTTGTAGCTTTGCTACGAACTGTTGATGGGGAGAAGCCCTCTATGGGCTACATTTATGAGGGCATGGATAGGGCCAAGGAGGCCATCAGAGCCCAATATGCAGGAGTGCAGGAGAGGTATGGCCCTATTTGGGACATCATCGATAGGAGATGGCAGAATCAGCTCCATCGACCCATCCATGCAGTAGCTTACTTTCTGAATCCGACATATCGTTTCCGTCCTGAGTTCAAGGCGGATGCGGAGGTTCTCACTGGCTTATACACAGTGATTCAGAGGTTGAGTAGCGATGAAGATAGCGCTACTGCGATTGTTGAGCTAGACCAGTTCAACAATAAAGAGGGGCCACTTTTCTCTGGCAGGATGGCCATAAATGCTCAGACAACACTACAGCCAGGTAAAAATTAAATAATATATTGAATATTCAATGTTCATGAATCTAGATTCTAATCTTAAAGTTGATTATGTAATTTTAGAGTTAACTTGTAATTTGTAAATGAGACTAATTGTTTCTATTTTCAAATTTACCCTTATTGCAGATAGATGGTGGCAAATGTTTGGGGCCACAACTCCAAAACTTCAAAAAATTGCCATTCGTATTCTGAGTCAGCCAAGTAGCGCTTCTGGATGTGAGCGCAGTTGGTCCATGTTCGAGCACATCCATTCGAAGAGGAGAAACAGGTTGACAGTGCAGAAGTTGAATGATATTGTCTTTGTTCATTACAACCTTCGTCTTAGGATCAGACAGATTTTAGGCACTGACTCCTCTCCGATCATTCTGGAGGAGATTGATCCAAAATCAGAGTGGCTCACAGAGGTTGTGGATTCAGTCTTCACTAAGGAAGACCGTGTGTGGGTTGACCAGGTGGATATAGAGGCTGAGGCAGCTAGAGCACGTTCTTCAGGCATTGGTAGACGCATACGTGCACGCACAAGCACAGGCCCTAGCGACGTTCATGAGCCCATCTTACATGCGGGAGATATGGCTCAGCAGTCCTCTAGGACCTACATTAGACGCCTTGCTACTAGGCAGACTGGATACTCAGAGGCTGAGGCTGAGGCTGCAGTCGAGCTTCAGGATGATGTTGAGGATGATGATGATGACTATGAGTTTGAGGCTTGAGCTGGAGCCTTGTTTTTATATTTTGTTTACAGATATTGATACTGAATTATTGATAGACATATGTTTCAAACTTTCATGGATCTTCATCTTAGATTCTTACGTACATTTATGATTTGATGTCTTATGGATCATCTTACATACATTGTATGATTTAAATCATTATGATCATTTGATTTCTATTTACTTCAGCTAGCCTACAATTTACATTTTAGATAACAAAGTTACATATGTGATGGATTTTATGTTCCATGTTTATGTATGTTAAGTTTTAACTTCTATTTGATGATGTTATAGTGTGTTTAAGTTATATTCAATAAAGGGTGCATGAAATAAGTTTTAAATTGTTAAAATCTTTAAATTTAAAGGGTTTTTTCAAATTTGCCGATTCATCGCCAATTCATTGCCGATTCATTGCTGATTCACGATTCGATTCGGCCTTGCCGATTCCGATCCGATTCCGATTCTTGTTACTTTGGTTTGAATGCTCAATGCAGAGAATAAGAAGATGAAGTGCTTGAGGTATTAAAGGATCATTCCTTGCACTACAATCCTGAATCAAAGGAAAGATAGGCTTACAGAAAGACAAATCTGCACTCTCCCCTCCATATATAATGAGTTGTATAAATCCTTATTCTGGATCTTGAAGTAAACAAGGGACTTTCCATTAAACTAAAACCCCTTGGTTCGGTAAGTGGCTTTTCAAGATAATACTTCACTTTAAGTGAAGTAATATGGCTATCGGATTTATGGATCTTTATGTGCATAGAAACAAAAAGTTTTAAATAGTCATTGATTATCATTTTTATTGCAAATACTACCGCTATGATCGTTGGTGGTGCTTGATTTCATTGGTGTGGCACCAACGTTCGGATTTCTATATCTATTTCATCGGAATTGCCTCAAATTTGTTTCCTCATTGTTTTAACGGTTATTTATCGAGCAGTTGCCTCCTCTTTGAAATCATAAGAAAATGGCAATCAGAGCAGCAAGTTATGATCGACTCATAGGCTTGGAAAGTGAATTAAAGGATCTCACTAATACCTCATTCAAGTTCTATGACTTAGATGATCTTCATAGAAGGCTTAATTCTCAGCCCATCCACCTGATTACCCAAAAACTAAAAGAAAGTGGATTGGTGGAAGTTGTCGGATTTTCCATGGTTGTGCAGGCTCCAGAGCTAGTGAGGGAATGCATCGAGAGATATAATCCGAAAATGAAGCAAATCTTGCTTCTTGATCAGTCTATCCTTCTCTCAATAAATAAGGCCTTGATGCAATCAGCATTCGACATACCAGTAAAAGAAGAATATTGTGATATTGATTGCGGGTCCTCTACATCTATGTTTAACGAAAAGAAAACCTTGAGAAGAGAGGATATGTAGAGAACCTGGTTCCAAACACCTCATTCCAAGAAGAGCAAAATGTTGAAAACTCTTTTTGGAACCAATTTGAAAAGAGATCGTTGACATCCTAGCACTACTGTTGAGATTGAAAGGAAAGGAAGAAATCTTGGATTTCATTGAGCATCACTTTTGCCTTGTGCAAGCCATATGTGCCGAGGGATTGCAAATCGACTGGGCCGAAATCATATGTGATGAGTTTGCCTCATGGTTTAATCCAGCTAGGGGATTCAAGAAGTTTTATATGTCCTCATATTTAATCTATGCCTTAGCCATGCATCACCTATGGTCGAGCCTTCCCAACATTGAAGACTATGATGAGAATAGGAGGGTGTATGAGTTCTACCCACACCTTCAGTTGCAGCAAAGTTTCAAGGAGTACGTAAAAGTGAATGATGCCGTCACCTATGAGATTCTGTCAAAATTGCAAGGTTGTCCCAAGCGAAGATATTCACCTAGGGCTATTTCGGCTATAGGCCAATTCGGATGCTCTTCCATCCAATCCCCGAGTTTCTCCTACCTATGGATCGGTGCTTTTGATGGTTTTCAGAAAAGGCCTCCTAGGTACCCTAAGGACAAGGTTGTTCTTGTTGAATCGTGTTGACAATTACTAGAAGTCAACACCTTGTGTTCAAACGTAAAGAAGATAGCCGAGATTTCCTTCCTAGTAGTGGTTGAGCCCTATTCCCGTGCCTCTAGATCCGATGCTCGAAATCTAGTTTTGAGAGTAAGATCAATCTGGTTGACTATGAAGTTCTCAGGTCTCAATACGACCCAGTGAACTTCGTGAGAGATCATTTGAAGCTCAGATATGCTCACAGACATGTTCCAGACATTGAAGATTTTTGGGTTGAATGTCATAATGAATACCAAACCTGGGAGAGGTATTGGTCCAGGCTCACAATTGATGAAATTAAGTTGTATAATAACTCTGCTGATGTTTCTGATCTTGCAGATGATGGCTCCTATATGCATCCTTTGACCTTTGAGCAGATCAAGGGAACTCCCATTGTGTCTACCCCACCTAAAGGTCCTATCATCGATACAATGGAGGTCCTAATGCACAGGATCATTAAGAGAACGAACAAATGAGTGGAGTGGACCAAAGCGAGAAAGAAAAGAACGGGAAGCACAGGCTCTACTGGTGGAGTAGCTTCCGGAGTTGCTCAGTCAACTGCAACTACCTCCACCACTATCACTACTTCAACATCAGCAGGCCCAATCTACTCCATCAACAAGGCGGAGATCAACCTCCGAAGAAGAATGTTCAAATTTCCCTTACTTGTGGAGGAGGATCTCTTCCAGATACAGGAAAAGTTGGGGACAAGGAGAAGGATACAGAGCAAGAGAAGTCAGCGGGAAAACCTTCCTCCCATGTACAAGTCATCAACCTTGATGGTGACACCAATCCCATGGATGGTCAAGAGCAGGATGCATCTCAACAGGGTGATACCTTGGCCCTCTTAGTTACTAAAGTGGCTGCCTTCCCCACTGCTACTCAAAGCAAGCAGACACCCCCAGTGGCAAGGAAGCTCTTTTGATCCCACAGCACTTCAATCTACGATCAATGCACTCTCAAGAGTCATGGTTGGAAGAGACCATTGATCGGAAAAAGCGAAGATATGAGGAAGCTACCCCATCCAAGGACCTCATCACGCAACCTCTTCTCAGCCACAATCGTAGAAGACGAAGAAGCAGAAGTCTATAGCAACATTGATCATTGATCCCTCTACTGGTTACATGTTTATGGAGATAGCAAAGCCTCAAAAGGAGGGCAGGTTCCATTAACTCACTGCCAATGACTTCCAGATTAGAACAGTCGACATTGGTATTCTCGTGCATGATTCCATAGTTAATATATGGAAGTCTACCAATGAAAAGAGGATAGACTAGAGGAGTTAAGGGCGGAAAAAGAGGTACTAAAGGCCTCAAACAAAGAACTGATGGATTACATTAGAACTGCACTTGGAAGCACTTCAACCAGTACATTTGATCCAAATGCAGAAAAGAACAAGAACTTGCTTTGGAAGTTGCAACAGGAAAGGCAATTCGATCAAATTAGTCGATCTTGGATTGATCAAATGAAGACCCAAGGTCCCCCACTCATCAAGAATTTGGGAAATCCCATGTTAGATGCTAACAAGCTAAGGGAGGCAGTGTCTAGTCATCAAATCACCATACACAAAGCATCAGATAGATTGACAAAGCAATTGGCATTGTTGCAAGAGGTGATCGATATGAAGACTAACGTTGCCATCACCCACGGGATCCTCAAATTAGGTCAAGAGCCATTGTTTCATTGGAAGAAATCTTTAGAGTTCATAGTGGAAAGCTTTGTAAGATCTGTAAATGAGCTTAAAGATGTACATGATCTAGTGCAAAAGGTCGTGGAGAAGATTTTTGCATACTTAAAAGTGTTGTACACAAAATCATATGTATCCAAAAATGGCCAATTGGTGGACACTAAGAAAATGAAAGCCAAATTCCTAGCTATTGTCGATGAGGCCACTAATCCAATCAACTTCCAGGTGTCAAAGATCCAGGAGCTTTCATCAGCAAATTCCATCTTGAGACGAGCATCGAAAAAGTTCCAATCAAAGATTGTCATAGTGGAAGAGTTTACAGAGATGCCCGACTATTGGATGATTCGAGCTGATAACATCATAATTCCAGGTATCGATGAACTGGAAAAAATAACGGATGCAATGAAATCTTATAGAGCTAAGGCTATGACCCCAAAGAAAACATGATGCTCTGATATTCTCTCAAACATTTGTCGCCCTCCCTTCTTTCTCAATTCTCTGTTGTAGCCATTTTTGGCATTTTCTCAGCAAGCTTAGACTCTGTAACGAACGATGACCAAGTCAAGTCCTATTTTTAGCTTCCTTCGTTCAGAGATTCTCTACAATTCAATCATCAAATGTAACTGGCCATTTTGAAGAGGCCTATATATGTAACTTTTAGAGAAATTAATAGGATCAGCAAATTATTTTGTGGGCAAACCCGTGTAGCTAGCACTACTATGTGTGGCTCTAAGTCTACATTTTAATTTTGTTGTTCATTTAGTAACTGTATAATACTTGGGATGAATGTGTCCTAACTGAAAACTGAAAGATTGCAAGTAAACTTGATTTTATTTCTTTCATCTCAGCAGATTGTAAGCTTTACTTTCCTCAGCATAAGTATTATTCTTTTCCCTTGTGTTGTGCACGATAGTTCATGTGTATTTTATTGATTGTATGAGAGGTTTGGGATTTGATTAACGAAGTAGCTGAAAAGAGGACAATCCGAGTATTGTCAAATCTCAGTTAATTCAGCAATCCGGGAATTGCCCAATTAGTCATTCTTTCTCCTCCCATATTGTCGTAGGTAGTCTTACATGTTTTCCAGTCCTGCATCCAAGTTAAAATAGGTTGTATATTAGGTCTTAGTCTTTGTCATTGGTAAATATTGAGTAGCCAACGGGTTGATGTCGTCGGTAATTGTTATGTAGCCAATAGGCCCCTTCGGGAAGGTTCTTGTTATGTAGCCGACGGGCCCCTCGAGAAGGTTCTTCGGAAGGTATATCTACACCATTCGAGATGGTTGTAATCATCATGGGAAGCACTATGTAATCTCTTGGGCATATATGCGAATAATAAAAGGAGTACTGTTGTTACATGTTCTTGTCTATTGTCTATATGCATTAATCTATTTACCCCATATGGTAAACAATCTTCATTTTGATATTTGCCTGGATTGTTTGAAGTGTTAAACAATCTGGTTGTTGGCCTCTTCTATTCTCTAGTTAAGAGCATACCCCAAAAACTAAAAACAAATTCATTGCGAATCTTGCATTTAAAAGGGAGTTGTACCTTTCAATTAAGAGTCAAGGTATAAATGATAGAATTAAGGAAGACCAACTGTTAACCAACAAAAGAATATAGTGATAATAAAATTATTATAAGCCCAAGACATTCATAAAAACATCTTAACATAATAATGAAATCATCTTAACATATACCCACTAATACCTTGACTTATAAAAGACATCCTTCTCTATTCTAGACCCGAAAGCTTCCATGAAATTAAATTTTAAAAAATATTAGGGCTCCGATCATTGAAAAAAAAACAAATCCCCAAAAACACATATCATTTGTATTTTTTTCTTTATTGGAGCTCTGGAAGATTTGACATGCTGCACTTTAGGGTTCTATGGAGTCTTTGATGATCTGTCACTTGCTTTGGAAGTAAGCTGAATCTTTAATCTTGGCCTACTGCTCCTAAAAATATCTTCGTTAAAAATGGAGTTTGAAACGGCATTTCCCTATACTTTGGACTTTTCAGCACATACACTAACTAGATTATGCCTAGAGCCCTGTAAGTTGCCGGGTATTACATAACCACAATCTCTGTAGCATCTATGTGCTCTCAATCTTTACCTAATACTGATTTCTTGAATTTGTGCTTTGTTATGTGCTGAAAATCAGCCTAGGGTTTCGAGGATGCATAACTATAATGGTCTGTATTTCTGTAATAGCAAAGTTGGATTATTGCAAATAAAAGGTAAGAACAATTACCCCTCTTCAAGAATCAACAAGGATTCGTCATTTTTTCCATGTTGTAACTCAGAAAATATTTTAAGGAAAAGGCCTTATTTGGCTGCTGAAACCGAATTCTTAAATACCCATTTCAATGTTTTTGTTCATAATCTCTAATGGGTTCCTATCTATGCTGAAGGTGTATCGCGATTTATATTTTTCCTGTGTTTGATTCAGTATTTGAGCTGAACATCATATGTTTGATCTCATTATATATGTTCAATGCCTGCATATATGCAGCTATAAGCCCTCCCCATGCCGTGAACTCATTCTAAAACCAGATTTTCCTGCACAAATATGGACATTCTGCCATGGTAGTTGAATAGTTGCAGCTTGATTGAATACAAGAAAGGAATACCATTAACACATTTGCATTTTCCTTAATCATGTATTATGTTACAAATTCAGCATTATTGCTGTATTTATTTTGACACGGGCTGTGAGAAAATGTATCTCCCAAATATTGTCTGAAGTTACTTGATGATATTTACCATACACTTCAAAATCCAACCGGCTGAACATCTGTGATTAGAATGTTCATCAAACATCTTGAGCTGAAGATATGTTTAATCTTACGAGAATATTTAATGACGCTTTCAACCTAGTAGTTGCATCATATGAATTTTGTCATATATTTTCATCAATACTATGAGTACACACACTTATATTGCTAGTGTGCTAATATATGTCATTGTATTTGCCAAATATGACCACCTGCATATATTAATCATTGTCCATCCCTTTAAGGAAATAACACTTTTGTTTTGAATAAACACTCAGAGTATACTTTGAGCCTGCTGTAATAAAAATGGTTCCCTCTTTTACCAGCGCTTTATGACTTCTTTTAAAGAACCACAGACTTCATATTCTATCTTTGGACAAATGATCTCTACTACAATTATATATACTTAAACTCCTATGAAACAGATGTTGAGCTTTTTAAATAGATAAAATGAAAATGAGATCGTATCATTGAAATACTCTCTCAGATTGCACTGCTTATGTACTCTTTAAATGCTTTCAGCCATCATTCCTTTTCACGTTAATTTGGAAGAACAAAAAACCATGTTGTTATTTGTGAATATAATTTGCTCTAAGCATTTGACCATGACTCTTAGCTGCGATTGCATATCAGGATTGTATTCCTCCTATATTTTTGACTGATTTTACCATCTTGATATGCTGCTGTTATAGAACTGGATATTCATGAAAGCTTTTCCAGTTGGTTCTCATTTACTGTTATACCTTTGTCTTTTGTACATGCTACAAGATCTGTTTTAAAAGCAACGTGTGCTAGTATCTCATCAAATGTATACAAACTCCTTTGTTATCCAGTGCTTAAAGCTTTATTTTCTAAATATATTGTCAATTTCAGTATTTATCAAATGAGCTATTGCATTGAAAACTAGAAACTATGTTTCTCTGCTATTTTAAAGAGCTGTAATGGTAATCTATTATTTCTTCATTTTTTGTATACTAGTGAATTTGTGCTTGGATACTAGTTGCCTATAAGAAACTTTTACTATGTAAAACATTACTCGAAGATACTTGAATCTTACATTGTGTTGTTGTAGCTGCCAGTTTGAAATCAGAAAAAGTTGTCTTTAGAAAATTATTATTCTCTCTTCACTGCTTTGTCCTATGTGAATTATGCCCCTGTGAGAGCCTAAATCACCCCGCTCTGGGCAAAACCCAGAAAGTGTTTGTCTAGATTATTTCTCATGTCCACAGAAAACCGAACGCAATATGACTGTCCATGTTGCAATGCAAGTGCTGATTAAATTGAAATCCACTCATTATTTTATCACATGGTTTCTTTCTTGATTTGTTGTAACTTTTATCTTTTAATTTGAAAGAAACTTTAATTTATCCATTTTGATATTTGTAAGGAAGCCTGGCCCCTGTTTGTAACCCCTGCAAGCTTTCCATTGAAACTTTGTTCTTTGAACATTATACAGCAACTTTAACTTTATAATATCTTTTTGTGATGCTTTCTCTATTCCTGAAATTTATTGCAGCTTGGATCTTTGATACTTGTTTTGATCATTACTATCATTAACTTATTAATGAATCTCTTCCTAGATCATAACCATAAATTGTTTATCATGCACACATAACGCTGATCTGGAGTATCTTATTCCAATGTGATAAACAATATGTGTTGAAACTTTATACCTGTACCTCCATATTATGTCACTTCTTTTATTTGACATTAAAGTTCATGTTCATTATTGCGTTGAATGTATATTACTGTATCATGCTCATAAATTGTTGTGACCCTCTGTAATTTTATCTTTCTGTGGTACATTGCTGATTTAAGATCTCCTTTATTTTCATGGTAACACTTCACTATCGCAACCTCCATTATTGCATCATGGTAATTATTCCAAAACTGTATTATAATGAAAGTTGCAGATAGTATCACCAGAAGCCTTTGATCAAAGAAGAATACCTATATAATTATCTAGAAACCCTTAAGTCACGCACTCTACTTTCTTACTGAAACGAAACAGTAATGACAATTATGGACTTATAGCCTCTTTTGGTTTTGCTTGAATATCCCTCTGTTTGAAATCTGCAACTCTCTGGCTGAAAGGTTTCAACCTTATCTGAAATTTAAATGTAGTATGCTGAAAGGTTTCGTAGTTGTAATGCTACGTCCCTTCAACAGCGTCGCGTCCATTATGTGTCTTCAACCGCTCCATGACTCAATTGAAAGTTTTCATGCCTGAACTTATGTATGTCCATTTGACAATCTCCTCATTGTCTTCAGTCTATGCCCCTTCTTGATTTGACCAGAAAGTTACACGCTTGTAGTTTATGCATGTCCCTTCTATGATCTCCTCAGTGTCTTCAATCTTGGCCTCTACAAATCTCAGCTAGAAGACTTCATGCATGTAATTTACGCATGATCCTTCCACAGCCTCAAGTCTTCATAACCTGCACACTCAGGAACTAGTTAGAGTAAAACAGTGGATCTTTTTTACACCTCGATTGCTGTTTCTTTTCTGATTTCTCTTCATCTGATGTGTATATATTACTTGCTTATGTAGAGTCGATTAGGAATAGTTTAAGTTTGTATTCCTGAGCTCAGTCATTCATAAGACTAACCCATTTTCTCTTTGATGTTTCCACAAGTGGCTGAAAAAATGAGAGGACCCGGGGATTTCATCAGTTCCTTAAAGTCAGCCTACTACAATCAGGCAATGATGGAAGACACTCTAACCCATTTCTTATTTGGTTCTTCATTTTCGAACAATGTATATTTGTCATTTTTTTATTAAATCTTTGAACATTTTGAAGATGTTATAAAAGAAACCTTAAGTTTATCAAAGTATTTCTGTTTTGAAAGCTACCACAGCTTGTGTGGATTTAATGCATTGTTAAATTCTGTATATGAAATCTGAACTCCTTGTATCTCTATAAAACAGTTTTGAATAATACACAAGAAAATTAGACTGCTTTGTAATTATATCTCAGTTTTTAATACCAGTGATTAAATTTTCATAATTTATGTACTTTCTAGTTCACTTTTTCTGCATTCAAATAACCCTGCAATGCATAACATCAACAACTTAAAACATGTAGCTCAATACATAGGCAAATTCAGGACTTAGCAATTTAGTTGTAAGCTAAATTGGTAACAATACTCTTTATTATTCCCTTAATATTGTTTGATTTTATTGTCAGCTCTTTTATTTTGTTATATCCACAGAGTGTTATTCCCAATATAGTTGTTGTCTTTGCTCTATTAACCTCTGTGGTACTGCAGTCCTATACATTGAAATCGATCTCCTTGGCACTATCTATCACTGACAATCGGGTTCTCACGAGTCTCCTTTACTCTATGTACTCTATGTGGTCTTTGTATACTCTCTAGCTCGTTGCTTAATATATTTATGATCTTTATTTTGGTTCTCAATGCCTTCTACGCTTACTTTGGCAGTTTGATATTTCTGTATCTTCCTATTACTCCGCGAATGGTTTACTAGTGTGGTTTACTAGAGTCCAAACCAGTTGCTTCTTATTTTGTTCTATGACATGTTTGATCTTGATCTTTCTTGCCTTCGCTGACCAAGTTAGGAGATATAGGTATATTTTATTTTATTTTTGTTTATGTTCAATACCACCTTTGATGGTTTTCTTCCCCTACTCTTGTCGACATTACCTTAGGTTCTACCGATGTTGACTTAGTTAATTATCGTCAATAATGAGGAAATTATCTCTACTTTGTTATATATCCCAATTGTATATCCTTTCCTTCCATTACCCCTATGTGGGGGGTGTTCTTATATCTGTTGTTATGAGCATGGAGAGAGCTGACTCGTATTTATCAATTGACACCTTCCTTATACTAAAAGATATTTCCAATCATTGTCCAATCCAATCGTTAACAGGATTCGGGATAGTTTTTTTATTATCATATTGTTACGAAAGGATGGAGATAGCGGATGTTACACCGCTGGAATGAAATATAAATAAACTCCTGTGTACATATTGGAATCAGCTGCAAAATACCTTTTAGTATTGACTAGTGTAGATGGCTTGTCTCGTGAGTTGTTCTTGCCATAATTAAATCAATCCTCAAATGATTAATATGATAAAATTCATTTAGGCGATAATATGAATTAAAGATTGGAGATAATAGGAAAGTCATAATAAGTCGACTTAATATTGAAATATAGTGAGCTTAAGAATATAGACTAAATATATTTGTGTATAGTTCGATCAACATGTATTTGAGGATTCATATTGATTAAGAAACATTATATTATTAGTAGCAAGCATATTATTTATATTGACAATAGTTATACTTCATTTATTTATTATATATAATCTTATGTTAAGTAATAATTATATTTATTGACATAAAATATCATATCGAGTTATATTAGTGTTATGGACTCATAATTTTATTTATATTTCAATTTATTCTTATTATTAATTTTATCGTTCTTCATTATATTACACAATTATTAATTTATTATCAAACCTTATTTTGATGGGGTCATTACAGTCTGCCCTTCCCAAGATTGCTTGTCCTTGAGCAATTCAACTTTGGGTATGTGTGATGTGCTTTTGACCTCCAATGTAATAGCCCTAAAATGAAAATTTTAACTGAGGTTAGAATTGTTTTACAAATATGGATTTATCAAATCTAAAGATCACAATATTTAATTAAAGTATTAAGAATGACTCATAAATTGCACTTATCTTGGTGTGTGTGGTACTTCCTCATTTCTAGCTATGCATTGCCATGTCCCATTATGAGTCCTGATGAGTAATCCTTAAATCCTTAGGAGAGACTTTATCTCTTCCCAGATCTTATGGATACTCTTTTAGTATGCACTCATAAATCTTAGGGGGGACTTTATCTCACCCCAAGTCTGTATGGATATCCCTTTAGGACTATCCATCTCTATTCAATTATTGGGAGAGACTTTATCTCATCCTGGGCCTCTATGGACATCCCTGTAGGTTATACACATCTCTGTGATCTTTAGGAGAGACTTTATCCCATTCCAAGTCACTAGGGATATCCCTTTAGGATTATCCCTCTCATTTAAGCCTTAGGAGAGACTTTATCTCATCTTAAGGCCTCTATGGATATCCTTGGATTACCCATCCCTATAATCCTTGGGAGAGACTCTATCTCGCCCTAAGGCCTCTATCGATATCCCTTTAGGATTACCCAATCCTTGGGAGAGATTTTTATCTCACCCTAAGGCCTCTTTGGATATCCCTTTAGGATTACCTATCTCTGTAATCTTTGGGAGAGACTTTATCTCGCCCTAAGGCCTCTAGAAGTGTATGATCTTTCTTTAGTTTCATATAAGGAAATTTTAGGAGAGTATGAGTAAATACAACTGCATATATTTTGCATTTGTTTTGCTTGTTTTATTACAAATTATCATTCTTCAATTTCATTATCAAATGTTCACCATCTTATTTGTTGATCCTGTAAAAAAAAATAGGTATGAATAGTTTAATTAACTTAAAGTGAATAAATTCTTAATTTTATTTCCCTTCTTCTCTAGTATTGGTTGCTAATTTCATTCTCAAATTTAAGTATCAAGTTGAATTTCTTCAAAAATCCATCACTTGTCCCCTTGGTTTTGTGATTGGATATTATTGAGATCTCTTGTATCATGTCTTGCTTTCTTATGTGACTCTTCTATTTCCCTCTCGGATATTGCTTCTATTCTATTGATTTGATTCCTTTTGTTACACTTGTATCTTGAGGCCCATGGTTCTCTACACCTAAAACATAGGCCTTTCCTCATTACGTCCTCTTTTTGCTTGAGAGTATCCTTGCCTTGGCATTGATACCCAATACTCCACTATCCTTTGCAGAAATAAGACTCTTTTCCTTTATCATCTTTTCTCGTGTCCTCATGTCAATGTTCAGTTTTGGTTGAGAAATTCTTAGATCTTTCCTTTGAAGGGTTTAATTCTACCATTCTTGCTTTTCTAATGGCTTCTTCCAAGTTTTGAGATTCAAGCGATTTTACAACATGTCTGGTTGAGTCTTTCAATCCTAACATGAGTAAGCCTCTTTTGCGGAAGGTCTGGAACCATAACTGATAACCCTTGGAATTTGCGGGCGAATTCTTCTATTGTTCTGGTTTGTATGAGTTGAGTTAGTTCTTGGAACTACCATTCGATGTCCTTATCATCAAATATGTTCATGAGCTTTTGAGAGAATTCTTCATAGGATTTTATATCTTTATGTCCTAATGAGATACGTCCATGGGTCCACCAATCATGTGTTGCTCCCTCTAAATGGATTATAGTGAATTGGAGTGAATCTTCTTCCTTCATAGGATTTAGAGTAAAAAATGTATTTAATTTTTCTAACCATTGGTGGGGTGTAATCTTTTCCAATCCATCATAATTTGGAATTTTTAATTTGTTGATTTTATGTTTAAGTTCTTTGTTTACAAGCCTTCCAGATGTCTCTCTTCATTTATCCTCACAGAATTCTTTGAATGATAGCACTTGTCCAATGTGAGGTTCTAGAGTTGCATACGCTCTTGCGATGTCTTCAGTCCTAGTAATTGGTTGCTATATTCCTTCTCTCGGTAGCTCTACTTTGGGTCAGAATGATGGTTGAGGTATGCCAAGCCCAACTGTAGAAAATAAATTATTATTTTTTGAGTGATTGGAGCAAATGGCTCTTTCCTGGTTGGGTTGACCTTTTAACTGTTGATTGAATTTCCCATATCTTGCAATGCTTGGAGAAGCACTTGATTTGATTTTTCATTTGATTCAATATAGTTTGGTTTATTTGGTTGGTTTGCTCCATATAGGATCTCGTCTCATTTGCTAAGTCGTTGATTGTAGTTTTCTTTGTTTTCTCGTAAGTTTGTATAAGCATTCACTCATAGGATGGCAAGATTATGCTTTGATACCACTGTAATGTCCCCACCTTCTAGCTAAAGGAATAAATGTTGGAACCTCCTAGTTTAGTTTAATCTTGTACAATATAACTCTTCTCATATTTATACTCTTGATTATTCCCTAAATATCATTTGATTTACTTGTCAGTTATTTCATTTTGTAATATCCACCAAGTGTTATTCCCAATATAATTGTTGTTTATGCTCTATTAACCTTTGTGGTATTGCAATCCTATATATTGAAATCGATCTCCTTGGCATCATTTATCACTCACTATTAGGTACTGACGAGTCTCCTTTACTCTATGTATTCTGTGCGGTCTCTATGTACTCTCTTGCTCGTTGTCCCCTACTCTTGCCGATGTTACCTTAGGTGTTACCGATGCTGACTTAGTTGATTATCATCCACATTGAGGTAATTACCTTTGCTTTGTTATATATCTAGATTGTATGTCCTTTCCTCCCATTACCCCTATTTGAAGGGTGTTCTTATATATGTTGTTATGAGCATGGAGAGAGTTGACTCATATTTATCAACCAACGCCTTCCTTATACTAAATAATATTTCCAATCATTATCTTAATCCAATCGTCAACAAAATTTAGGATAGTTTTGTTATTATCATCTCGTTACAAAAGGATGGAGATAGCCGATGTTATGTCGCTGGAAAAAAATATAAATAAATTGTTACGTACATGTTGGAATCAGCTGCAAAATACCTTTTAGTATGAACTACTATAGAAGACTTGTCTCGTGAGTTGCTCTTGCCATAATTAGGTCGATCCTCAAATGATTAATTTGATAAAATTGATTCAGGCGATAATATGAATTAAAGATTGGGGATAGTAGGAAAGTCAGAATAAGTCAACTTAATATTGAAATATCATGAGTTTAAGAATATAGATTAAATATATAATATATTCGATTATAGTTCTATCTACATGTATTTGAGGATTTGTATTAATTGAGAAATGTTATATTATTAGTACTAAGCATATTATTATATTGATCATAATTATGTTTCATTTATTTATTATATATAATCTAATGTTAATCTTAGTTGCCGATTCGAGATACGAATCCAATTCGGGCACGTGAATCGGATCTGTGGATTCGCGATTTTTTGACTCACGATTAGGATACATGAATATATATATAGCTTTAGAATTATATACATTTCTCTTAATTTTTAGTATATATAATGCACAAAGGGATCATTTAAGGGTTAGAAAGCAAAAAATATATTTTAAAAATCATTAAATAAGTGAGACCCAATTAAAACCGTCGATCCTTGAGGATTTGCACTGGATCCTTGAGGATCTATATTGGATTTGTGCAGATATGGATAGGATCCTTGTTTTACACAATGGATTCGTCTAGATTCATGGCCCACAAATCTGAACGAATCCACTATGTAAAACAAGGATCCTAACAAGATCAAAACGAATCCAGGCACGAATCTGGATCTAGATCCAACCCAAGAATCCGATAACTAAGACGTTAAGTAATAATTATATTTATTGATATAAACTATTGTATCAAATTATATTACTATTATGGACTCGTAACTTAATTTTGTAATGACCCCAACCAGTTATAATTTCAACAAATACCAAATTCTTTAATAATTTAGGCGTTTGTTATTTTGTCAAACACTTTCGACACAAGGAATATAATGCTGATCTGAATGTTGATTGTTCCTAAAAGCCAAACTAAAAGAGATATGCTTGCAAACTCCAAATGACTAACAATGGCAATGCAAAAAAAAAATTTGTATTTTATAGAAACATATAAACATTGGTTACAAATGAGAAAATGTGCATCGTCAACAATGAGACTTAAGGCAATGCATGCTATGATTTAAATGATATTCTAATTACCTTAGACAACTCTTAAAATGAAATTCTGATATAAATCAGTCTACAACAGATTTTTAAAAAACCCTACCAATGCCGACAATGCAAAATGTAATAGATAGAAACTGAAATTGCTCCAAAAATGTGAATTTTACTGTAGCGAGTCACTGTAGCAAATCACTATAGTAGTGTCACTGTGGCAATATCCGACTTAATGCTTCAATCTTACTCCAAAAATTTGGCCCTAGGCCACAAATTTGGGACAATGAAAAGACTAATTTGTCTTCTCCAACAACTACAACTCTTCGGAAGATATTTCACCACCTCAGTTATGCAAATCAATGGGAATGTTCATTCCCAACAATCAATGTAACAATTGCAAAAGCCCTTGGCTCCACAAGTTATCTAGTAGAGTAGATGGTAACACATTCGATGATCAACAATGAGGTTGCCCTCCCTATTTATTCTTTTCCTCAAATAGATGGACCTCCTTCAAGAAGAAATAAAATAATATTTAATTCCTCCTTCTAGAAGATTCTTTTAATTTATTTAACTTTAGTCACTTTTAATTAAATTCACTAAATATAAAGTTACCTTTTAATTGTAATTTATTTAATGACTTCATAAAAAATTAATTTAATCAATTTCTCTATACTCCTCCACTTAGCCCTCGAAGAATGTAAAGGCTAAGAACTCCACTAAGAGGCTAAAAAGATGAGGGCATTATAGTTCGCCCCTCTTGAAATTGCTCTAGATGCTACAAGATTTCTTCACTCTCCCAAGTGGCATCTCTATTGGCAAGTCCTTCCACTTCACCAAGTACTCCCTGATCTTACATCTCTTCAAATTCCTCTCCCTAAACTCAATGATAGCCTCTGGTACTAAAACCAATTTCCCCTCATTGTCCAAGGGCGGAAGCACTGAAGAAGGAATAATATGGTGTCCTAATGCCATTTTGAGAAGTGACACATGAAAAACATTATGGACTTTCCTCTTTGTCAACAAATCCAACTCATAAGCCACCTCCCCAACTCTCTTGATCACCCCAAAAGGCCCATAATAACGTGGCTTAAGTTTCTTGGCACCACTCTTTTTGAGAGTGGACTGGTGGTAAGGCTATAGCATCAAATATACCATATCACCTACCTCAAAAGTCCTCTCAACCCTCTTTTGGTCAGCATATCGATTTTGTGCCTTGGTGATATTCTCCTTAACAGCCTTTATAATGTCCTGGCTCTCCTGTAATAAGTCTCCAGCACTGGGCACTCTACTATCGGATAAAATAGCAACAAATCCATGAAACTGGGTGCCTCATATCCATATAATGCCATGAATGGTGACATCTGGATGGACATGTCATAAGTGGAATTATAACAATACTTACAAAGATACATCCACTTAACCCAAGCCATCTGCTTCCCTGCTATGTAATTCCTAAGGTATCCCTCCACCCATTTGTCCACTATCTATGTCTGACCATCTGTCTGGGGTGGTAGCTAGTACTCGGAGTGAGCTTTGTCCCTTACAATCTGAACAACTCCTACCAGAAGTGACTCATAAACCTACTGTCCCTGTCGCTGATGATTCTTTGAGGTAAGCCATGCAACCTGAATACCTCTCTGAAGAATAAATTTGCCACCTGTGTAGTAGTGTATGTACCAGTGATCAGGAAGAAGTGGGCAAACTTCATAAGTCGATCAACAACAACATAATATACAATCTCTACCCTGCGCTCTCGGTACACCTGTAATGAAGTCCATGGACAAACACTCCCACTTCTTGTCATGAATCGATAGTAGCTGAAGTAAGTCGGTTGGGTAAGAGTGCTCCTGTTTATTCTGTTGGCAAGTATGACACTCTCTAACATACGACAACACATCAACTTTGAGCCCTTTCAGAAAAGCGCTCACGAATCTACCGCTAGCTTTTGTAAAAACTTGGATATCATAGGTTAGTCATGATAAAGGCTCAACATTATCCTCCTCACCTCTGACCCTAGCACCAAATAAATGCGCCCTTTGTAATTGATGAGCTCATTCACAAGGGTGAAATCACTATTCTGGATCGATCAATCTATGAATCTCGATGCCCATGAATCCTTTTGCATATTCTGCAAGGATCAAATATCTCCAATCCTCTAATATATCTGTCATCAAGCTCAAGTGGGGTCTTCATGACAAGGCATCTGCTACTACATTTTGCATCCCCTTAAATTAGGTAATATCAAAATCATATGCCTGTAATTTACTTACTCATTTTTGTTGCTTGTCATTAAGATTTCGCTGCCCCAAGAAATGTTTCAAGCTATTGTGGTCGGTTTTTATGTTGAATTTGTTACCCACCAAATACTACCTTAATTTAGCCAAAGCATGCATTTCCTTATCATAAATGCTAAGGCTCCTCTCAGGCCCCCTAAGCTTCCTACTCTCATAAGCAATCGGGTGTTTATCTTGCATAAGCACCGCTCCAACACCTTTGCCAGATACATCACAATGCAGTTCAAAAGGTTTGCTAAAATCTGGTAATGCTAGCACTGGACAAGAACTCATCAACTCCTTGAATTTATCAAAACACTCATGTGCCTCAAGAGTCCATAAGAAAGCGCCCTTTCTCATCAAGTTCATCAAGGGTGTTGCATGCCTGGAATATCCACTTACAAACCTCCTATAGAACCCACACAACCTTAAAAATCCTTTCAACTGTGTCAGGTTCACTTGAGTAGGCCACTCAATAATAGTGCTCCCTGAACACTAATGATGTGACCTAGATATAATAACTCTAAAAATCCCATATCACATTTGGACTCCTTTGTATACAAGGACTCCCTGCTCAAAATGCTCAACACAATGTCTAAGTGTCGCACATGCTCATCCCATGTGCTACTATACACCAGGATGTCTTCAAAGAAGACTAACACAAATTTCCTCAACTAATGCTAAAAGAACCTGTTCATTGTGGACTGAAAAGTAGTTGGAGCATTAGTTAGCACAAATGGCATAACTACAAACTCAAAATGGCCACAATGACACCTGATTGTCTTCTTCTTTATATCATGCTCTCTGACTCGGATCTGATAATAGTCTGATCTCAAATCAATTTTGGAAAAGAAACATGCTCCATGTAGCTCATCTAATAATTCATCAATCTGTGGGATGGGGTACCTGTTTTTGATAGTCTTCTTGTTCAAGATCCTATAATCTATGCACATCCTAAGAGTTTCATCCTTCTTCTTCACCAAAACCACAGAAGAAGAGAAAGGCGACTTACTTGGTCTAATGTGCCCCATAGCAAGTAGTTCCTTGATGGTTTTCTCAATCTCATCCTTCAATCTCTTTGGATGCCCGCAGGGTGTGATCATGATGGGTTTAGCACCCTCCTCTAACTCAATAATATGCTTAATACCTCTATCTGGAGGTCTTCCTAGAGGTATGTCACTGAAAACCTTGTAGTGCTTGATTTTTAATTCTTGTATCTCTGGGTGATATTCTGATTTTTTCTGCCCCTGTGATGGCATTAAAGTGCAACGGGCTGCCCACTCAACCTGGGCATGTCTCAACAAACTCTCCCTGCGTCTGCAAGACATCATCCTAAACCAACTGTCACGAATGGCCTTATGTACATGGGTCTTCCCTTTTGACTAAAACTTCATCTCCATATCTCTCAAATTGAGAGTGAACTCTCCAATATCATGTAGCCAAGTCATGCCACGAACTAAATCTGTATCACCCATGTTAACAAAATAAAAATTTGCTTTGAAATCAAAGTTGTTATTTTTAGGGGCAGACTTGTAATCTTCCTATCACATTTGAGGATGTAGCCATCACTTTTCTTGACTCTCAGACCCTCAAACTGCTCTATCTATATCCCACGCCTCTCAATCAACTTGAAATCAATAAAATTGTGAGTAGCACCTATATCAAGCAAAGTGATAATTCACTGACCAGCCAATACCCTTCTCATCTTGAATGGTCCCTCTTGTTGTACACTAGTGATATAGGCCTCCTTAAGTATACCCTCAATCTTCTCATCACCTGTAGCCATTTTGTTCAACTTTTCATCATCTGTGCCTTCCTTTTCTTCAATTGATTCCTCATTTTCAGATTGTTGGTCCGTATTTTTAGAATCAGAGTCCTCATAATAAGCCCACATAACCCTGTTTGCTTTCCCCTTTGGCCTCAAAGGACAGTCATAGGGTCCTTTGCAATAAAAACAAAGTAATTTCTTCCTTGAATCATTCAGTGTCTCTCTATCCAGGGGAGCAAATGATTTATCTTTATTTTCAGCCTTTGTTTCATTCCTCTCAGGTTTCTTGAAGAATGGTTTGTTGTCTTTGCTAGAAGATGCACCTTTGGACTAAAATATATTTCTTGGAGCTGCATGCTCCATGCTCCTAGTTTTCCTCATAGCCCCCTGCAAAGTAAAAGGATCAAAAGCCTTTACTCAACCTCTCAGTGCTTGAGATAAGCCTTCAATAAATAAAACTATCAACCTCCTCTCTGATATATCTGGCACAATAACTGAAGACCGTTGGAACTCGTTGATGAAATGCTCCAAACTCCCCGTCTACTTGAGTTGTGTCAGGTCTCTAAAGCAAACCTTTGGGCCTTTCTTGTCAAACCTTTCAACCAATTTCTCCACAAAGTCCTAGTAAGAAGTCACCTAATTATGCTGAAGAGTGATCAACCCATGATACCACCAATCGTATGCTACTCCCTCCAAATGTAAAGTCACATATTTTATTGCCTCAATCTTCATCATTGGCTTTAATGCTAGAAAGGTATCAAGCTTGTGGACCCAAGCTTGCACAGTCAATCTACCACTACCATCAAAAGTGGACAAAGTAAGCTTGCCTGTAACATGCTTCAGCTCATTATTTTGTCCCCTAGGTCTCCTATCCTGTCTGACTACACGGTAGTGTTCTCTTCTTTGGATCACAAACCTCTCAAAAGTCATTTTGTGCACACCTACAATGCCAATAATTCCTATTCATCATTAGCAGCCATAAGGATATCTGTAAATGTTCCATCCTCAACTTCCTTTGCTGGTTCCTATACTGGTTCCTCTCTAACAAAGGTAGGACATGTGGGCCTGTTTGTTGTTCTGGAAAGAGTTCTATGAGCTATGGGTGATCCTAAGCACTCCTGTTATCCCCTTGTTCCTGATTTTGTCTGCCCTGTGCGTTTATGCGTTCAACTATGGTGGTAATTGCCTGCAAAGCCTGAGCCATCTACTCTTGTCCTATAACCTTTGCTCTGAAAAAATTCTCTTGTTTCTTGATTCTCATTCCTATTGTCTCTTGGTGGGCTACCCTCTTGCATATCACCCATGGTGTTCGACTTCTTGTCAAATTCTTGTTACCTATCAAATAAAGCTCACCTACGAGTGTAAAATCTGTGAGAGCCAACCCCAAGTGGCTACATGTGATTGCTAAACCCTCAGGATGATAGGATTTATCTCTAATACCAATGTAATAACCCCAACCGGTTATAACTTCAACAAATACCAAATTCTTTAATAATTCAGTCGTTTGACATTTCGTCAAACACTTTAGACACAAGGAATATAATGCTGATTTGAATGTTGATTGTTCCTAAATGCCAAACTAAACGAGATATGCTTGCAAACTCCAAATGACTAACAATGGTGATGCAAATATTTTTTTTGTATTTTACTGGAACAGATAAGCGTTGGTTACAAATGAGAAAATATGCATATTCAACAATGAGGCTTAAAGCAATGCATGCTAGGATTTAAATGATATTCTAATTCCCTTTAACAAAACTTGAAATGAAATTTCGATATAAATCAGTCTAACAACAAATTTAAAAAAAAACTACCAATGCCCTAAATATCTTCTCTCAAAAATTGCAAAATGTAATAGATAGAAACGTGGAAATGCTCCAAAAATCTGAATTTTACTGTAGCGAGTCACTATAGCAAATCACTATGACAACGGCACTATAGCAATGTCACTGGAGCAAATCTATACTATAGCAATATCCGACTTATTCCTTCAATCTTACTTCACAAATTTGGCATAATGAAAAGACTAATTTGTCTTTTCCAACAGCTGCACTCTTCGGAAGATATTTCAGCACCTCAGTTATGCAAATCAATAGGAGTGTCCGTTCCCAACAATCAATGTAGCAATAGAAGAAAACCTTGGCTCCACAAGTTATCCGGTAGAGTAGATGGAAACACGTTCAATGAACAACAATGACACTGCCCTCCCTATTTATTGTTTTCCTCCAATAGATGGACCTCCTTCTAGAAGAAATAAAATAATATTAAATTCCTCCTTCTAGAAGATTCTTTTGATTTATTTATTTAACTTTAGTCACTTTTAATTAAATTAATTAAATATAAAGTCACCTTTTAATTGTAATTTATTTAATGACTTTATAAAAATTTAATTTTATCAATTTCTCCTTACTCCTCCACTTAGCCTTCGGAGAATGTAAAAGCTAAGAATTACACTAAGAGGCTAAAAAGATGGGGACATTACAAGATTTTAGGTTAGGTATGCCTTTCGCAATCTTCTCTATGGAGGGCAAAGTGTGGAAATGAAAGTGACCTAGTATTTTGTGCTCTCATTGTTTTTTTATAACTTCATGATTTAAGGCTAGGTTTTGAGAGTTAACTAGTTTATATAGATTTTCGTCTCTAAATCCAATAGAGATTGTATTTTCAACATTTGAATTTTTAGGCCAAGATAGGACCTTATCTTCTTGGAAGGTGATGTGATACCCTTGATCTGCTAGGCCCGAAATAGAGACTACGTTTCTTTTGATACCTAGAACAAATAGGACATCTTTTACTTGTAGAGTAACTCCAGTTTTTAGTTGAACTGAACAAGTCTCAATTCCTTTCACAGGGTAAGTAGAGTTATCCCCTATTGTGACTTCTTTGGTTGAGTGTCCTTCAAAGGTTTCAAACTGATCTCTAAATCCAGTTATGTGCCTAGATGCTCCACTATCAATTATCCAGGTATTCTTATTAGAGTTTAACTCGCTTGATAAGGCAGGGAAGAATAGCGAATTTCCAATTTCCTTGACTTCAAATCTATGTTGCCGGATTCACACCCTGGAGCTCGGGTCCGGGTCCATATTCATCCGGGTCCGCGACGGGTCCAGGCAAGGTCCGCATTTTGGCTTGCGGGTCCTCCCGGGTCCGTGCTTGGGTCCCACAGGCCAAAATGCGGACCTTGCCCGGACCCGTCGCGGACCCGGGTGAATCCGGGCAGACCCGCGGCAGGTGGGGCCAAAAAGTGGCCCAAAAAAGCACTAAAATTATGTTTTTTTCATTATTTCTTTTGCCAAACCCTAAAGTAATGCCTATTAGATGCATTTCATTCATCTAATCTCTCATTTGCTTTGTCATTTTGCTCTCTCATTTTGGTGTGGCCATTTTGCAAGTTTGAAGAGAAGGTTGTAGAGATTGTTTGTGGAGTCTCAAATCCTTCAAATAATCAGTGCTGAGTGTTCTAGATATGCATTTGATCCTTCCTTTTGCTTCTTTCATAGTTTGATTTTAGTTTTTTAAATTTTTTATATTTATTGTTCTAAATTTTTATCAAGTTTTGTATAAGTTTTGAAATATTTTTTTAAATTTGTTTTTATAGATTGCAAGAATCCAAGAATGAGTAGTCAAGGTTCAATGGGTGGGGTGGGATCCCAAAGATTTAAAATTGATAAAGACTCTCCTTTGTGGAAGTATACAACAAGAATTGAGCAATGTGCTAGTGGGGGAGGGTATATATGGAAATGCAATTTTTGCCAAAACCAATATAGAAGCTCCTATTTCCGATTTAAACATCATTTGATAGGTCCACCAGGTCAAGGGATTTCCATGTGTGAGGAGCCCCCAGAGGGAGGTAAAAAAGGGTTGCTGGCTCCTCAAATAGCAGGCATGTTAAAAGAACAAGAAGAGGCTGATAGGTTAGTGTCAAAGGCAAAAAAAGATAAGTCAAAGCAAATACCACCAACACCACCCTCTCAAACAATTAGTAAACCACATCCCTTCCTACCTACCCCATCTATGGATGAAGATGAAATAGAAACACCCGCATCCCGCAAGAGAGGCCCATTAGATACAGCATTTGAAAATGACAAGAGAGAAATTGCTGACATAAAGGTTGGGCATTGCCTCATTACAAATGGTGTTTCATTCAATCTAGTGAGATTCCCTTATTGGAGAGAGATGGTGAAAGCAATAAATGATGCACCTCATGGTTACCAATCCCCTGGATATGAAAAGTTGAGAACCACCATATTGCATAAGGAGAGAAAGAATGTAGAAAACCTCCTCAAACCGATAAGAGATTCTTGGATCCAAACAGGGGTGAGCATTGTCTTTGATGGATGGAAAGATTGCAAAAATTGTCCATTAATAAATGTGATTGTTGTTTGCCCCAAAAGGGCAATGTTTTTGAAGGCGGTTGATTGTGAAGGGCAAGTAAAGGATGCAAATTTTATTGCCCAACTTCACATTGAATCCATAAAGTCTGTGGGAGTTGACAATGTTGTCCAAGTAATAACGGACAATGCTAAAGTTTGTAAGGTTGCAGGTGCTTTGGTAGAAGCACAATATGAGCATATCTTTTGGACACCATGCACTGTCCACACCTTGAACTTGGTGATGAAAACAATGGGCAGCCAAATTGAATGGATGAAAAATGTATATGAGGAGGGTGAGCAGATCCAAATGTTTGTGACAAACCACCATATGTCTCAAGCAATTTTCAGAACTTTCTCCCGCTTGGAATTATTGAAGGTAAATTTTAAACTTTATTTAGCTTCATTTATCATTTTAATTTTTGTGCCATACTTTACAAAATTTAATACATATTCTTAAATTTTTGTGTTATCAACTTATCATATTAACTTACAATTTGAATTAACATGGTAATAGGTTGCTGAAACAAGGTTTGCTTCACACGCAATCGTCCTTAGACGACTTGTGAGGGTGAAAGAGGCATTGGGTCAAATGGTTATTAGCAACAAATGGGATGGATGGAAGCAAGTTGATATAGAAAAGGCCAAAACTGTAAAGGATTTCATCTTGAGTGATAATTTTTGGAATAGGGTGGAATATGCATTAGAACTCACCGAACCCATCATGTCTATGCTTCGGTATGCCGACACGGATGAGCCTTGTTTGGGGAACATATATGATGCCATGGACTCCATGCTAGAAAGAATGAAATCAGTAAGTTTAAATTTTTATACAATACTTTATCCTTGTTTATTGAGAGATTTTGATTTTTGATTTTAATTAAGTTATTAACCCTACATCAAGATAACTTACATGTACATCATTTGACATCCCAGGTCATTCAAAGGAGAGAGCAGGATCCTGATACCTTGTACACTAAGGTGGAGAAAATTGTTCTACATCGTTGGAACAAGATGACTACACCTTTACACCTCCTGGCATATGCACTTTCTCCTAGATATTATAGCAGTGAGATACTTGCTATTCCTGGTAGAGTGGCACCATATAGAGATCCTGAAGTTGCTGCTGGGTATAAGAGGGCACTTAACAAGCTCTTTAGTGATCCTGATGTGGCATCAAATGTTAGGAGAGAGTTTGTTGATTTTGTCTCAAGCAAAAATGCAGAGCCTGATGCAATCAATGACCAAAGTAGATTGGATGCCATTGGATGGTGGTACTTACATAGGGAAAGTTACATGTACCTCCAACCTCTTTCCATTAAGATCTTGTCACAAGTATGTATTTAAGTTTTTTTTCCTTTTCTTATGGCCACTTAGCTTGTTGAATTAGCACTCTTAAATTCCTATTGTATTGTAAAATTACTTAGCTAATTTTTTAAAATTTGTTGGTTGTCTCTCTAGGTTGCGAGCTCTTTTGCTGCTGAGCGGAATTGGAGTACATACTCCTTTATCCACTCAATGAAGCGTAACCGGTTGGGTTCGAAGAAAGCAGAGGACTTGGTATTTATTCACAACAACTGGCGCCTCCTATCACGCAAGGATCCAGGATATAAGAAGGGACCAGAGAAGTTGTGGGATGTACTACCTAAGACTTCTGACTTGGATATGACTGTCCAAGATATATCTAGAATTGCCTTGCTAGATGTTGAGGAGGACAAGGAGGAGGATGTGGCTGCATCTGGGGCTAGTGGAACCGGTTTGGATTCCAATGATGTGGAAAATGTCAATGATATAGATGGGGATGAAGCCATTGATCCCTCATATTTTGGTGACGCATTTGACCCTTGAAGGGCATTTGCATCTTTGATAAACTATGTTTAAACATTTGTTATTGACTCATTGAGTCATTTATGATTTATCACTATGTTTCATAGTTTCAAACTTTATTAAATCATAATTTATTATCTATCAATCTGATGAAGTAGTCTATGTTTTGAAATTCCATTTTGCATTTTAGTAATTCAATGTATGATTTTATTTATAACATTAGCATAGATTAATGAGTGAGTATTTAATGTTTATCTTTGACATATTGCATTGATCAATAATCAAGTAACATTGATATATTCATACTATGGAATGACTTAGTTTTACTTTTACAACTATGTGAGTTTTTTTTTTTGCATATATATATATATATATATATATATATATATATATATATATATATATATACTCACAAACCCATCCATGAACCCAAATGGGGAAAAAAAATTGCCCGAACACACGAACCTGTCCCCGAACCCGAATCAGCAACTTAGCTTCAAATATGTTGACAAGGACTTTCTTTCTTTTTGGACAATACATGTGAATATATCCAATTTTGTCACATTTGTAGCATTAAACTTTTCACAAATCTCTTTTCTTATAGTTTTGATTTTTCTTTCCTCTTTTTTTAAAATGTATCTTCCTTTTATTGTTTGAGTTTGTATGTAAAGCTTGAATTTCCTCCTCTTTATTAGGAATGATTCCTCTTGTAATCAATCATGATTCTTTCTAAGCACAATCATTCTTGAGTTGGTCAATTTTTGTTAGAGTAGGACATGTGGTAATCCCTTGAATGAAGGATTCTCATGTAGTTGGCAACCCTTTAAGAGCTATCAATGATAGTTCTTGATCATCTATGATATTTCCAAGAGTAGAAAGTTGATCTCTTCATTCTGATATTCTCATGAAATATGAGGTGATAACTCCTTTATTCATCTTAATATGGAGTTGTGTTTTTAGGGTAAGCACTCTTCTTGCATTATTGATTTGATATGAATTTTGAATAGTCATGAACATCTCATGTGCAGTTGTAGATTTTATTATAAATGAAAGAACGTGATCTTTTACAGAATCAATTATCATTGTCATAGCTTTCTTGTTATAACTTTTCCATACTATTTTATCTGGCTCATTTTCAGGCATAGTTTTGTTTTCTTCCACATGTTGTTCTAATTCGAGTTCTCTAAGAACGATCATGATTCAAATTCTCCGGGATATGAAGTTTGATCCTCCATCAAGTCTATCTTCTAGCTTGACTCTGTTCACCATGTTTGTGCTTTTGAATAGTTTAAATAATTCAAAGATCTTGGGAGATAGTTTCACAATTTGCTTTAAACTCTATCAACAAAATGAGCTCTGATACCATGTAAAGGAACTCAGGATCTGAGATAGAGTTTTATTTTTATTTATAATTCATTTATCAGAGATTTACTATAACAGGGTAATAATGAATTCTACAAATATGTGATCATATGACTGCAGCAATGTATATGCAATGTTTGTAGTTCTCTGAAATTCCACTTTGTAATAATATTGATTATCTTCAATTATGATGGTTGCAGGTAGAGGAGATAATCGCTGATGATTGCAGATGCAATAGATAGTGATATGGCCTTGTGATTAATACGTTCTCTATTGCATTTGAATCATTATAAATATAAGGTTGAATAGTCATGTCACCGTAGAAACATGACTCTACGGGACATGAAATTGTTCATAACAAAACATAATTTAACACAAGGTTTGTTAACGCCTGATCCTAAACTGGGCGATATTAAATGTAGGCCCAATAACAATAAGTTGGGGCTCATATTTTAGACAAGCCCGATAATAATCTGGGCGATCATGGTGATACTAATTCGCTCTTGATCTGGGCAATACATTGGATGTTATTCGATGATATTACCGTCACGAATCAATGATCGATGAGAAAATAATTACAGCATATATGTATATATGCAGCCTGATTTGGGCATGATCACAAAGTATTAAATAGATTGTGTGTAATGACCCTCCAACAGGTTATTGCTTTCTTTTAACACCAAAATCTTGATACATTAGTGAGTTGACATTTCGTCAAATACTTCGCAAGCAGGCTCTGACAAAGCTATTAACTTACACCCAAAACTGAACTGCATCAATTCTTAAATACTTGGTATGCAACCGTTAAATGGTAAGGATGTAATGTCTTAAGCAGATTCACCAAATAAGGTGGAAGTAATAATTGCAATGAATAATTGTAGCTTCAACAATATTCAGTAAATCTTATTGTAATTTGTATTCAAGGACAGTTCTGTTATAATTTCTAATGATAATAGCATGTCCTTTAATAGTAATCCAATTAAGAATAACAACGTCAGAACTGTAAGAGCCAGACATATACAATTAAAGCAATATCAAAAACCTGGAAATTGTCGTCCCCCATGGGTTGTCATGTGCATGCACACCAAGACCGCACCTTTTTGAGCCCGACTGCAGATCCTTCCGGTTGTGAATGATGAAGTTCAAATAAAGATTCAAGACGGTTTATAGCCTGCCTTCCACAAAGCCTCTCAAGCATCACAAGTTGTAGAGAAAACCAATACGGTGCCAGAGGTAATGCGTAGCTTACTATGGAGAGAAAACCACGCCCGCTAGACAGTAATTGCACACGCATTAATCAATATGGTGATCGCAGGTACATGGTGCAAGACGTCTAGCCAAATTTGCACACAAAGCAGGGAATGCTGTCCTCCTGATTATAATTCGGCAGTCTGGGTCGACACTTCATCCAGCTGTCTTAAGTATGAGACGGAATAACTCCCCCGTGCCTTGTTTGTTCTTCAACTTGGATTCCGCAACTTGTCACCGGGTCCTACGTCCAGCTTGCAATACGGTGACCCTTTTAGTAGAGCTGAATCGTCTGGGTTTCAGGATGATATCGCATTATTTGGGATGAAGTTTGGGAGCGGATATGAGGGATTAGTATCCAGGAAGTGCTCATTCGCTTCTCTTCAAATTCTTATCTCTGTCACCTGTGATTTTATGACGGTGCGCCCGGACTGTATCGCGTGCCCTTCTTCAATCTTCCGCCAAGAGATGATTCCGGCACTTGCAATTACTTTGCCCTCTGTCAGGAGATCCACACATAGCTCTACTGTTAAAGAGATACACTGCTCAATATATATTGAATACATAATACTGCTCTTCACTTATGATTGCCATACACCACAGAATAGAAACACATGATGATCACATAGATAATGTCAACAATGAATGTCTGCCGAAGATCATGAGCGATCGAACACTATCTTCAAACCAAAATAATACACCCGTCCCCTGATATAGTTATGCAACGAATGTCCCTAGCCTAATCGTTGTTCATAAGTGCTTCACCATAAATGATCTTTGCAATTGCCTTCGGCCCAGGTTCGGCCCTAATGATATATGGAAAAACGCTGCTAGACGGGAAAGATAATTCTGGACTCGTTCTTCTACCCCCAATCTACTCACACTACGACTTGGAATTGATAGTCTTCCCTGATCACAAATTAAACCCCGATGTAGATGACCAACTGCCGCATGGATAGAATTTACTCCAGTTATTATGGTGATTAATTCCACTCTCACTGATCCAACAATGAACAGCGATGCAAGAACCATAAAATTGGCCTTAAGCCACAGATTATCGCCCTGATGAAATGACTGAATGTCACCTCCAATCTGCAATAATTCAGATGATATTTCACACCCTCAAAATTGCGTACCAATTGAGAGTTATCGTTCTCAATGGCCAGTTGTGACAATTGCAGAAACCCTAGGTTCCACAATGCACCTGTGATTGAATCACATTTTGAAATCAAAAGAGAGATAAACAACTGCCTTATTCGAATGGAGCCCCGGGGTGCCTATTTATTCTTTTCTCTCCATCTTCTCTAGAGACTTCTAGAACATTTTTTATTTTATCTATTAAGTGACTTTATAAAATATTTAATAATTCAAGTCACTTTATTAAATTAATTAAATATAAAGTTACCTTTTAATATTTATTTATTTGAGAACTTTATAAATAATTAACTTAATATCACTTATTTATTTAATTAAAATGATTAATTAGTCGTCCTCATAGAATATTCATTATTTTGGACAACCAAGTTAATCAAATTAATTAAATCGAACTGCCTCCAAAATGGGGACATGACATTGTGATATCAGTATGTGAAGGAAACCAAACACATGCATCTATGTATGTATATGTATATACATATATACATGTGTGTTTGTGTGTGTGTGTGTGTGTGTGTGAACATGTTTCATATACTGATATCAACTTTATCAGATCCAACTGAAGCTAAACTTTAACAATTATCCACTTGTAACTGATTTTGCAAGGAAATTGTTCTTATTTCCTAAACAATCAAATAGGGGACGTTACAATTTTTAAGATGCAAAAAACATGTGCTTTTTAAAATACATATGCTTTTGAGTTCAAATTCCCAACCATTATGCATTTAAATCATAACTCAAGCTAGAATACACATTAATGGACTTCTAGAATGCAATAACATGTGCTTTTGGGTTCAAATTCCCCACTTATAAGCCTTTAAGTTACTAAAGGTCTATAGATTTAAATATGCAAAAGCACATTAAAAACCCCACTTACCCATTTAAATGTTATTAAAATGTGTTATTGCATATAATAAGCTGCATCTACCTATTTAGGACTTATATGTTGGAGACGAAATTAGGATGAAATATATCTATCTCAGTTTGAAATTAGGCAATATACCCGTTTGATCTTTTTTTTATCGGAATTATTGCTCCAACAGATACTTTGTAAGTAAATTACACTGTTTCTTTATGATTGTATTGTAATAGTAACATCTATTCTGAAATAAGAAATAGGATGAATATCCCACCCCGATTTAGCTTAGTGTAAATAGTAAAGTGTTTATTGATTCCAGTAGCAATAAGAGGGGGAGAGCCTTCTCCGAGAAGTAGGTCTCACATGTTGTGTTGGAACCACTATTTTGCAGTTAATCTTAAAAACTGTCGGTTGCAACTTATCCACAGTTTTGTAAACTGTTGTCACAATGACTTACAGAATTTCCACCCAACAGTCCTTACACCTCTTTGAAGCCTGATTATTTTTTTCTCCTTTTCTGACAAATACAGTGAGCCAACAATATTGGAAGACAACCATTTGCATAAATACATCTCGTTATGTATTGGTACACATCTCAAACCTCATATTGAAATGTCATTTTCAAATATTCTTTCGGTCTCTTGTTTGTAGTGGGTTGCTCTTGAGGAGAGGCCCAAAAATTGATGGCTCCCCACCACAATAATAGGATTAGATGGGGGTGCACAGAGTAACATTCCTTGAGATCTCCTCTTTATTAAAGGATGACTTATACTACTTTATCTATAATCTTGCTCATTAATGTATGTTATCACTCACTTTGATGACATGGGCTTCTAAGCATTCCTAGACAAGCTTTGATACCCCTCCTAGGGATGCTACAGAAATGGTCCTCAACCCAACCATATGAAGTTGAAAATGTACACATCACACCACCTACAAATCCAAATATACCCCCACTATCTTGATCCAGTTGTATCAATCCACGTACCTATAAGAGGGGAGTCTAGATCTATTTTAAAATTACGTTGGGCTGTGGAGGCATAACCAATTGTCATTGTAAGTCGTGGCTTTAATTTTTTAATTGTTTGTAAAAATTACAGTCAAAACATATATCTACAAAAAAAATATAAAATCATTTAAAATGTTAAGCATTATAGAAACTAAGAAAAATTAATTTAAAAAAGTTGAAAGCAAAGTAAAAGAGTTAATAAAACAAAAATAAGAAAATGAGAATAAATAAATAAATAGAACTTACCTCGTTTTAAGAATCTTCTTCTATGTTCTTCTTGGAATGGAATGAACACTTGCAAACATGTAGGAATAGTGTGCACTAGATTTGGAACCACCAATGATCAATTTTCAACTCTATTTGTTGAATGGTGAACAATAACGAAAGTTTGCCCTTTTAGAATGAATTTTTCTCTTTGCAATCAAAATGAACTAAAATAATTTTGTTTGGGTTTTTAAAATGCTTTAGTTGGCACTTTAAGGGACAGGAATTCATTTTTGGGTATCCCAGTCAGAGTCAAAGGTAAAAAATATTTTAAAAGAAAAAAGTAGAATAATACCCAAAAATGACAGGTTCACTGCAGGTTCATAGTTAGCAATCTATATATCTCCCTCAATTTCCGAAAATGAACACATCCACTAACCCCACACCCTACCAAAATCCACAGAGAAACCAAACCACATGGTGGATTTGAGGTGGACCCAGATTCAGCTAGAAGCCTGGCAGATCCAATATCATAGCTTTTTGATAAAGCCATGAGACATTGAGAAAATAATGATTGCACTTATAACGGTTATCTCTTGAGAGTCTTAAAATGTTAATTAAATTGTATAGACTTCAGGTGTAGATAAGTAGTGGAGGATTGTAATTCTATGCGAAGCAGATCACATAAGAAATTCCAAGTATACCAGCTATCATTTTCTATCTACAATTAAGGGTTGTAGTGAAGGATAAAAGCCAAAGCCAAAGGGCAGCTTCAAAGATGCATATGCATAATAGATAGAAGTTAATATTCGTATATACTATAGAATGCTTTTTCATTTTAATATGTATTTTTCACATCATCTCAAATTACATTTAGTGATCCATTATAAGAGGGGAGTTTGATAGATATCCAAAACATCGATAAATATATATATATATATATACAGTTAAATTCAAAAGTACTTTATATACTACTTTCATGGATTCGAGAAAACTGATGCCTACCAGAGGTTTATACCTACTACCACAAGTAGGAAATAAGCCATAATTGTATTAGTTTCTATAAGAAATAAGTTTTTTAATTGGGTTCCCACCCCCAATGGCATTTTGGGTAAAACAAGACAGCAGAGGATATCCCCTAGTTGTCCCAAACAATCTGCAAAGGTCTGAATTGTTTCTGAAATGCATTGCAGGAATTGGTAGTGCCACAAGACATTTGGTCATCCCCGAGGTAACTGGGGGCATCAGAGATGTTCCTTGCTTGAGACGGTCCTTGGTCATCCCCAAGGTAACTAAAAACAAGCCGAAGGAATGACCTTCGCAGGGTAATCATCAGGTTCTCGAGATGGTAACCAGAACAGTCGAGACGGTAACCAAGGACAAGTCTCTTCAGCTGGACCGATTCTGTAGCTACAACTTTCCTGTTTCTTCGAAGGGGTCCTTTTTGACGAGGTTTCTTCAATGGGGTCTGACTTCAACAGGGTCCTTTTCAACTCGGGTAGGTTCTCTAGCAACAGCACTTACCTGTTGCCGAGGGCAGCAATAGGAGTTGGGGAAGAATTTCTGATAGCCAGCATCCGGGAGAAGCAGAGACAAGTTGGAGACAAGAAAGGAGACAAGTTGGGCCCTCAGGGAGCAGCAGATGACAAAGCAGGAGAGACAAAACCCTATTATTATTTTATCAAACATCGAGATTAATAGGTTGGACTCTGCAAACTATCCTTTGTTCTCTTTTTTTTCTCTATTGTATTTGTTTATGAATGTTTTGGAACCCGAAAATTGCATTCACCTTTTCTCTCACAACAAAATAAAAATCACAGCTAAACACACAGCGAACACAAATACAGAGAGATTCTACATCTGGGTTAACAATACAGATTATTGTGAGGCTAAGAATAGGAGGCCCTCCATCGAAAATTCAAGATCAAGACAGGCAGCAATATGGGAACCTAAATCAGTATTTGAACACTCTCAGGATGACAATGGTCGCTCTGCAGTCCTCAAAAGAAATCACAACCAAGGGCTATCGTAGATCGTCAATACATCTCGCCAAAAACGCAACAGGAAAAGCATTACGATGTAAACACCAAATTCATTTTCCTCAATAAAAAGCAATACCTAGGGATACTTAAACGGAGACAGATCGGAAAGAAGAAAAGACAACTACAGAAGAGGAAACTTATCATAATTTTACCAAGGACAGCTAAAAACCTCCTTGTAGCTAACACAAAGGAACAGGAAAAAGATGTTTCACCAATACAAGAGGAATCTCAGGAAACTGTGACAGGGATTCCTACAATAAAAGATGGGGCAGGCAAAGGAAGCTGCAAGGGAGGCTTTCTACAAGAACTTTACAGCCCCTCCTCTCCTTACTTTGGTCTTCAGAACGTATCTGAATGACCTTATGGACATGAAAAGAAGGCTAGAGGACTTGGAGGAGAAAGGACAGCAGGATAGAGAAAGGTTGCAGAAGGTCACAACAACCAACTGGGAACTTGAAAGAAAAAATAAATGGTTGAAAAAGCAAGTCCTATATCTTCAAGACAACATCGAGAGAGGCCAGCAAGAAATAATCACTATCAAATGGGCTTTGAATAACGGGAAAGTGACAATAGAAAATAACTTGCAAAAAATAACTAAATCAGATACTACAACAAAAATGGAGGAAGTTCAAGCAACATTAGCAGGAATGGTGCTAAGAGAAAATGAACTAAAAGAGGAAATAAAAGAAGCCAAATCATGGGCACAAGTGGTCAATGAACCATCCATGGAACAGAAGGAAGTCATTCAAAAACAAGTCAGAAGACAAATCAAAGAGGAGAAGGAAATACAAGACAAGGCTGTAAACATCATTATCAAAGGCTTAAAAGACTATGGGGAATGTGAGAAAACGGAGATTTTGACACCTGACTTCCTTAGGGACAAACTAAAATGGATGGGTAAAATCCGACAAGCAAACAGAATTGGGAGAAGTATGGGAATGGGGAAAAATAAACATGTGAGAATTACTTTCAGCAACATAGAAGATAAGAGTGCAATTTTGAAGAACTAGGGGCTACTCAAAGACACCCAAATATACTTAGACGAGGATTTAACCATTATCCAGCAAGACGAAAGGAGGAAGTAGTGGGAAAAAGTAAAATCAGCAAGGGTTGTCGGCAAATGGGCTTGGATGAAAAATGGTAAAGCACAGATTGCCAACAAATCAGCGAATCAAAAATAGGAACTTAGGGCCCCACGAGAGTATCTAAGCATGGTGAGTTGAAATTGTAGAGGATATCCATGGAGAAGAGGACCAGGGTCGGGACCCATAGCCGAGGGATAAGACATTATTTGTCTCATAGAAACACACGAACATGAGGGATCTAGGATTCCAAATTTCGAAGGGTACAATTAAATCTCCGTGTGGAATGAAGAAACAAAGACAGGTAAAGGTCATGGAGGGATTACTATCTTGATAAAAGATACGTAGAACAAAACCATAAAATTGGAGAAAGAGGACCCAAATAAACAATTGATATGGCTAAAGATTGAAGATGATGAGGAGATCACATGGCTGGCAACGTGCTATTTCGCACCAAAAAGCTCTAAATTCTACAAAAGGAGACATCTAGACAACAAAGATCCATTTGCAACTTTAAAGAAAGACGTGTTTTCCTTTAATCAAACTGGTAACACAATCCTTCTAGGAGATTTTAATGTGTAATAACCCTCCTCTAATCTGCTCTCAAAAATGCTGATGAAAGCTCAAGGAATTTCATCAAACAATTCACATGCAAGGGACGTATGACTGATATAGTATTTCAGCTAGCTTCAAATGACTTTTTCTTCAATTTGCATCAATGAGAATCTTGTGCTAGAAGACTACAATGGACTACACAATGACCTAACATGAGTGTGCTACTAATTTTGACAATATTCAATGCATATATATGATCTAAGTATGAGAAATGAACACCTACAGCCAACTGGCATTTTTACAAACAGTTGGTATGCAAACTAACTAGCTGATAAATAATGATATTAAATTGCTTAAATGACACCAGCAACTATTATCTTCTTAATTGCAATGAAAATTACAATGCTCATGAAAGATGGCCAAGACTTTGGCATTTACATGGATTACAAAATGATAATGCCAGTATAATGCACACTTACAACTGAAAGCTTATAACACCCTAAAAAACAATACTAACAAAAGAACCTGGTTGTAGATGACTGTAATAATTTCCTTCTATGCTGCCTCTTCTGCTTTGTTTTTTTCGAACTACTTTTTCGGCTTGCTTTTTTCGGTTCTGCTTTTTCGTACCCGCTTTTTCAGCCTGCTTTTTCGGTTCCGCTTTTTCGGACTGCTTTTTCCTACCCGCTTTTTCAGCCTGGTTTTTCGATTTCGCTTTTTTCGGACTGCTTTTTCGTACCCGCTTTTTTAGCCTGCTTTTTCGGTTCCGCTTTTTCGGACTGCTACTATGTTGAATCTCAAGACCATATCTTTCAATGGCGTTAAGATTTTCAGCTTGAAGGGATTTCATCCTTCAAACTATTGAGACATAATCTCCAGGAAATTTTCCAATTTTCTTTCATATTTCCAAGCATCCATAAAAGAAGCTCTTCCATTTCTTTTATAGTGTTCTCACAAGAGCTCCATCCTTTGTTTTCTCAATGTGGGATAAAACATAACTCCCTTTATGTAACTTATGTCTCCAATGTGTTATAAAATAAAAGGGACTCTTTTAATTTAAATATTTTCCACAAACTATAGTCTATGCATTAATAAAGTTAAATATTTAAATTTAACTTTATAAAATAGCTTTATCAATGCATAACAAATCTTATCAATGATAAACAAGTCTTCTTGTCGATTTTAAACAATTATCATCGACATACCGTTGCCACTAGATGTCCGCCCATGTCCAAGATGACTTATTATAAATAGTAAGTATGCCCAAAGTTGTCTCAAAACCCCTCAGAAAGACTTGCAACTGAAACTATATAGGCCAAATGGCCTCTAAGCCCCTTTAATGTCCTGACTAGCTTACGGGACTGTGGGGAAATAGGCTAACGACAACATCATGCTATGAATGCTAAAAAGGGGACATTACAGTCCGCCGTTCCCAAAATTGCTTGTCCCCAAGCAATGGCCGAACAACAACCCAATCAATCCACCTAGATCCCAAATGTAGTCATGAACTATACTGCTGTCAATCAACATAGGCTCCTGTAACAACCTCTGAAAATTAACCAAGAGGAATCCATAATCAAACTGGCGAATACAACTCACCCAAACTCCAAAGTCAGGAACCCATTAGAAACAAGCTCTCGAAATATCAGAACCCAAGTAGAGTAGATAACCCAAACTGCCAACATAGTAAATACCATCACCGCATCCCACTGGCCTATGCGGAATGTACAATACAACTCTGCAACAACGGTGAATACTCCCGCATGAAACTGCACCAAATACAGAGAATCCACACACTACACACCTACTGCAATTAACACAACTCTGCAGATCACCGGCCACTGTCTCATAACCATAACACCCATGCACTGCTGATGGTGAATAGTCATTACACGGTAGATAGCATAAACGAGAGCCCAGACCAAACCTGTCTGCCATCAACTCCTCAACACCTGGATCCAATGCAAACTGATGAACATACCTTGTAGTATAATGCTGGTAAAAAGAACAAATCCCAGTCAAGGACTCATCCTACAGTCGTGATACAACCAACTGTGACTGATCATTAGCTAAGTCAGAGGATGATATAGCCAAGGGCACAGAATCAACAACAACATCACTAGTCTCTGTGCCCCCCAAGTCGAACATACCACAATGCTCAGCTGCAACTCCCAACTCAGCCAAACCTACCTCCAGTGGAAACGAACCAAATATGCCAATACTAGTGTCATGGACAGATATATCCTCATCTCCACTACCTCTATCAACCTCGATCATGGACATCCCCGGATCACCAGACACCACGATCTGTGATTGTACAAAATCTGGTAAAGATTGAAGTCGTTCTAACTCCATGGTCACCTCAGCTAAATGAAATTGTGACTCCTCGAAAGCCAACTGTGTACTCTCAAGAAACTTAGAAGTCACCTCGAGCTACTGAGTAAGCTCACTCACCTCATCTTCCTTGACCAATAATGCGTCATATGCTGTACTGCCCCACTCCATAAGATAATCTCTGTCAGCTGCCAACTGCATATAATTCTGTCTCAGAATCCGAATAGCTTCCCATAAGGAGTGGATCTCTGTCAAGGAAAGATAACTGCCTCCTTGCTTATCACTAGGAGAATCCCATCCATAAACTGCTAACAACTGACAAGCAGCATCGAAATGCTCGCAAGCGATAGAAATGTCTCGCTTGCCAACTCTCAGCTAACTAGACACATGATTGTGCCGACTGGTCAAAATCCTATACTCTATCCTTGGTACACTGTCCAGAGGAGTAACCTCAGAATAGCTATCATCTGTAATACTCAGATCCTGGGACTCTTCTATAAACTCTGTCATATCTGAGAGATCATCAACCCATTCCAACAAGAATGGTCGACTGAATATATGAACAATACCCAACATAGGTGTGAAAAAACTAATTCCAACATCAAAAAAGCTGCTGGCATGGATGAGAACTACACCTGGCAAACTACTAATCAAGTCCATGATGGTGCAACAGATACTACTACCAAGGAATGATAGATATCTCCGGTCAAAATGATCCCAAGTACTAAGATAAGGATCCCAACATCTAATCCACGAACGGAAACCAGCTAGCAATTCAAGTAAACTTCTCACCTGAGTAATGTGAACAATACCAACTGACTTCATGCACCTATCTACAATCTTTGAATCCAGAGTGTGAATGCTAGACATACTCATATCATCATCAACATGAGACCCGACTGTAAAAGAAAACTGAGTCCCTGCTATATGCGCTAACTCCCGAACTGAACTCACCTCAAGACAAATCTCGTCCACGTGTCTCTCAGAATCCTGGAGAGCCAACCGAGTACACACCAAGGAATTTCGAGTATCCTCCAGCTCATGAAAAAGCCGGTCAACCTCCTTCTCCTCCTTCTTCGCTGCATCTTCCTTGATCTGTTGTAAGTCATCACAAGAAGAACCTGTTGTGACTCCTTTCTGTCTCTCTTGCAGTTGAATCATCCAAATGTGATTCTCAATCAATCCATGTATCCTGTCATGATGAGATAAAGCCGTGACAATATTCTTTTCCCCTGTCTTCAGCTGGCTTGCCAAACCAAGTGAAGAGCTACTAGCCTCTATCTCATGTGAAGAAGCGTCCAACTGTGCTTGATACTCATTTTCTGCAAAGTCCTGAATGCTCACTTTCCGATCAACTGTACTATTCTCAAACATGATAGTATCCTCAACTGCTGTAACTTCATCCAGCCCAACTGTACTGGAATCACTATCTGTGTCAATCACACAATCTGGTGTGCCTATGATATCACCTTCTGGCTCAACCTACACAACGTCTGTAACCCCTTCTACCTGTGAAGATGATGCAGATAAACCATTACCTGAAGATGTGCTAATGTCTCCCTGTATTGAATCAGCATGTTTGTTAAGCTCCTCATACAAGTTTCTGCCTGTCATAGGGAAGGTACGATCCTTAAGCCTATCAAAACGTTCAATCAGTCTCTCCTTAAACTCCACATAGGAGGTAATGTGTGCATGACCCATAGTGACCATACCATGATGCCACCACTCGTGTGCTAACCCATCCAGGTGAATTGTTGCATACTTAATAGCTTCTTCCTCAAGCATAGGATTCATTTGAAAATATGTGTCAAGCTTTTGAACCCAAGCTCTTGCTGTAGACTTCCCCGAGCCATCATAATATGGTAACTGAAGTTTCCCTACTTTCTTCTGTAGCTCATAGCTCTGGTTCCTGTCATGTCCACGTGGCATATGCTTCATCCGCACATCTATATACTCCCTAAAGGTGATTGCAGCAATAAAATCTGGACCTCCGGCTTCCCAATCTCTCCTCAACTGGTCTTGTATATCAGTGATCTGGGGCTCTGGTACGGGTTGCTCTGGAGCTCTAGGAGGAAATATGGGAATCATGGGCCGCGAACTCACTGTCCTAGTTTGCTGGAGTGCATGACCGAAATTGTTCCCAACTTGTTCGCCTCCATTATGTGCCCCATCCTGATTATTACCATTCTGATTATTTCCTCCACCCACATTAGCATTCAACCCCATTTGACAAGCCATCATCTACATCATAAGCTCAAATCTCCGACTCTGTTCTTGTGCTCTTTGCTCTGCTGATCGTTGTCCCTGTGCTAAGGTGTCTAATAATTGTAAGAATCTTTCCTTTCCCTGATCTGGACCGGTATTCATTTTGTCAAACATTTTTCTCTCTATCTGGCTATTCCAAATTCTCTATAAGACCTCCACAGGATGGCAGGACTTATAGCTCTGATACCACTGTAATAACCCCAATAGGTTATAACTTCTTCAAACACCAAAAATCTTTATACTTCAGTTGTTTAACATTTTGTCAAACACTTTGCAAGCAAGCTCTAATACCACTGTAATAACCCTCCTCTAATCTGCCCTCAAAAATGATGATGAAAGCTCAAAGAATTTCATCAAACAATTCACATGCAAGGGACGTATGACTGATATAGTATTTCAACTAGCTTCAAATGACTTTTTCTTCAATTTGCATCAATGAGAATCTTGTGTTAGAAGACTACAATGGACTACACAATGACCTAACATGAGTGTGCTACTAATTTTGACAATATTCAATGCATATATATGATCTAAGTATGAGAAATGAACACCTACAGCCAACTGGCATTTTTACAAACAGTTGGTATGCAAACTAACTAGCTGATAAATAATGATACTAAATTGCTTAAATGACACCAACAACTATTATCTTCTTAATTGCAATGAAAATTACAATGCTCATGAAATATGGCCAAGACTTTGGCATTTACATGGATTACAAAATGATAATGCTGGTATAATGCACACTTACAGCTGAAAACTTATAACACCCTAAAAAACAATACTAACAAAAGAACCTGGTTGTAGATGGCTGTAATAATTTCCTTCTATGCTGCCCCTTCTGCTTTGTTTTTTTCGAACTACTTTTTCGGCTTGCTTTTTTCGGTTCTACTTTTTCGTACCCGCTTTTTCAGCCTGCTTTTTCGGTTCCGCTTTTTCGGACTGCTTTTTCCTACCCGCTTTTTTCAGCCTGCTTTTTCAGTTCCGCTTTTTTCGGACTGCTTTTTCGTACCCGCTTTTTCAGCCTGCTTTTTCGGTTCCGCTTTTTCGGACTGCTACTATGTTGAATCTCAAGACCATATCTTTCAATGGCGTCAAGATTTTCAGCTTGAAGGGATTTAGTCTTTCAAACTATTGAGACATAATCTCCAGGAAATTTCTCAATTTTCTTTGATATTTCCAAGCATCCATAAAAGAAGCTCTTCCATTTCTTTTATAGTGTTCTCACAAGAGCTCCATCCTTTTCTCAATGTGGGATAAAACATAACTATAGTCTATGCATTAATAAAGTTAAATATTTAAATTTAACTTTATAAAATAGCTTTATCAATGCATAACAAATCTTATCAATGATAAACAAGTCTTCTTGTCGATTTTAAACAATTACCATCGACATACCATTGCCACTGGATGTCCGCCCATGTCCAAGATGACTTACTATAAATAGTAAGTATGCCCAAAGCTGCCTCAAAACTCCTCAAAAAGACCTGCAACTGAAATTATATAGGCCAAATGGCCTCTAAGCCCCTTTAATGTCCTGGTTAGCCTACGGGACTGTGGGGAAATAGGCTAACGACAACATCATGCTATGAATGCTAAAAAGGGGACATTACATAATGCTAGTACAGTGAATAACTAGGCTATTCAACTGGGCAATGATCTAACAGAGGATAGTAATCCCTTGTGGCTAAAAGAAGAGGATGACAATATCACTTTGGGGTTGAACTCTTAAGGTTGTGCAGCCTCCACGGATTAGTTGTGTAATGGTATGAAGATGTGGCCTAAATCAAACAAATTCACTTGCAAAACGTATAACAAACAAAGTCTGGTAGACTATATAATATGTTTGCAATCAATCATCACCAAAGTAGTTGATTTCAGAATTAAACAATGTCCCATAGAGCTAAATTCAAACCATATGCCTCTTTGTATTAAATACAATATGAAGGTCAAAAGACGGAAAAGTGATCACGTCCAAGATGAAAGCACAAAAGGACATAAAGAGGGCAAGATTCTTATAAACAATAATAATAAAAAAATATTTTGCATCGCTCTTGAACAACAGCTCCAAATGCATCATGACATCACGAATATCAAAGAAAATAGGGATAAGAAAAGTCACATCAGTAGCATTTTTCTAATCCCACTGACTAAGGAAGCACTAAAGGATTGCAAAAGAAGAAGAATAAAGAAGAGCATCTCAAACACTTTTCCGGCCAACCCATGGTATGATGAAGAATGCAAGGCCGCAAAAAGGAAATTTAAAGGGAGAAAGGAAAACGAAACAATCATAAGAGAATACAAACAGCTGATCAAATCCAAAAAAGAAGAATATGTGATTAATCAGAGGAAGGAGCTAATCATGTTAGGAAAGCATAATTCTAAAAATTTTTGGAGGAAATTACAAGTAGTTAGGAAACAGTTTGAAAATATAATTACAGATTCTCAATGGTTAGAGTATGCAAAGATTCTTTATGAGAAACTGAAGGACGAAGTTTCACTCCCCACAACCAACAACTCGGATAAACTATTTTCTGATGAAGACATTACTCTAGGGATAAGGAGATTGGCAAGTGGAAAAGTTCAAGATATAGATGGGCTACAGGCTGAATTTCTAAAGTGGTACCAACACGAAACAACACAAAATGTTGATAACAGCACGAAACTTTTTCAAGCTAGTTTCACGTTTCTCTAACTTTGAATTTGATATTTAGTTGTTTAATGTGGATAGATTAATCCATTTCAATTCAAATATCAAATTGTTTTACTTAAGACCTTTGTCAAGTCTTTTCTGTTTTGTTTTCTGTTGAGCTTTTACTTGATTTTTGAAGCCTTCACAGTCCGTTCTTTGCTTTTGAATTTTCGTTTGCTTGTTTTTGTCATTTCATGCCTTTCGATTTTCCCTTCAATTCAGTCTAACCTAGAGGTCAATTGGAGTTGTCAATCAAGAGTTATGCTTGTTTTAGTGCCTCAAAACTGAACATTTTAAGTGCAACAACACGAATTAAAAATATAATGTTATATTTTCAATTTGACATTCACTTTTTGGAAAATATAACATTATACTCACTTTTTGTTATGTTTTTAAGTTATTTTTACCTTAAATTTATAACTTAAAGTGACTATAGTGCACTTTATATTATAATTTTAAGTTGAATTACTTTTTAATTTTTCACTTAAAGTAATTATATAACTATATAGTTTCATTTTAATTTTTGATTTTAAAAATCAAATACTTATTTAAATGTTACTTTAAAATGATGTTTATGTATTATATTTCATAATATGATAAATAAATATTGTTTTTGACCCATTTTGTAGCATTTTTATAATTTTAAATGAATTAAATGACTTCAAGGCTTCATAAGTGGACATTTTATATGTAATTACATGTAAAAACTCTCAAAAGTGGACCTTTTACATGCTATTGCATATAAAGTTTACTTTGGTGGACATTTTTTATATCATTACATCAAAGTTCACCAAAAGTAGACTTTTTTGATGCCATGACACGAAAAGTGGAGTTTTTATGCTTATACATCTAAAAAGTGAGATGCATTTTAAAATATGCATTCCCCTCCAAAAGGTCTGATTTTCACTTGGAAGCACATTTTAAAATATGCAATGCATCCAAAAAGGTTCTATTTTCACTTGATGCATATTTTAAAACATGCATTGCACCTAAAAAGGTCTAATTTGGAAGGAAAGCATGTTTTAAAATATGCTATGCATCCCAAAAAGTCCAATTTTGAAAGGAAAGCATGCATTTGGCCTCCAAGAACCCGATTTTGCCCATAACTTGAGATTTTCTTGGTGGAATTGCATGAAATCTTCTCCATTCAAGACTTTTTTCCTTGGCAATGATTTTCTTTGCATCAAGAATGGATTTAGCATGCTGAAAATTGTTCTTGGAAATCAAACTTAGGGCACATTTTTGAAAAAAAACTCCAAATTCCTTCATTTTTGCTCATAACTTGAGTTTTACTCAATGGATTTGCATGGGATTTGTTCCATTTGAAACGTTTTTGCATGGCAATGAGTTTTCTTGCTTCTAAAATGGATTCATTTGCCTCAAAAACGCTTTTGAAACTTTCATGATGGATCACGTTTTTGAAAAAATATGCACCAAAAAAAAAAAAAAAAATCCATTTTTAGTGCATGTTTTTCCTCCCAACCAAATCGTTTTGGCATCTTTTGCGATTACATTGCATTGGAGTTCATGTTTTGAAGTTTAATGATCAAAACATTTTGATCTTGCAACATGAAGAAAAACATTTTTTTTACCAAAAACGTGTTGCAAGCATAAATCTTCAAAAACATTGTAATATGGAGTGTTTTTAGGGCACGTTTTGGCATCTTCTAACAAGAATCCCTTGTTTGCTGCCCTCTCCCATTCGAATTTGCAAAGTTGGAAAAAGTCTTACCATTTTTGAAGAATTTTTCAAACATTGGAGCATCTTTTTCTTTTGTATCTGGCACTTAATCTTCATGTAAGTGGACTTCTTCCTCCTTGCTATTTAATTCATATTTATCTTGTTGATTTTATGCATGAAATTACTAGATGGTTGCCATTTGTGAAAATCTTTGCCATGGAAAGTGCATTTTTCCTTTAAATATCAAGTTTTTATTTATTTTCATATTTTTGGTTCTTTCCCAAGCCCCAATTTTGAATTCGAGCTTTGAAGTGCATTGCATCTTGGCATGTTTGAGTTATTTTCGGAGGTACATTTTTTCTTTTGTGTTTTGTGTTTTGTGCTTACTTGCAAGTTTTCTCCACTTGGAGAAATTACAAGTTCTTTCCCAAGAACTTGTTTTTGCTTCATTGCATGCGAAAGCATCGTCATCTTTCACATTCAATTTCCATTTCCATGTCACAACACTTCATCTCTCACTCAACGAAATGTGATTACATGTTTTCCATCTCATTCACCATCCGCACATGCATGTGATCCCATTTTCCGCTTCCGTTTTCACCCATCTCACTTTTCGCTTCCATTCGCACAACATGATTACACGAAATGTCTTACGTGTAATTGCATCCAAAAGGTCCAATTTTGATTAAAAGTCACTCTTTAAAAAGTCAAAAAGGATGTCATTTTCACCTTCCATGTACTTTGACCAAAGGTGACTATAAAACTCATTATCTCCCTTCCATTTTCCATTTTCATCTCTTCATATGCATTTACGCTTACATGAGTAAATACATGTTTCCACCTCATTCCATGCTTTATATCTTGACCTTCATTTGCACATACATGTAAAGTGTATCCTTCACTCGTGTTTGTATCTCATTTCATCTTCCACCTCCCGTTACATGTTGCATTTACATGTACTCATTTTTCATACAATAAAGCTTTGAAAACGCTAAGTCACTTTTGAAATCAGCAATTTTCACTTTGCACACATTCTCATGTGTCTCACCTTCACACATTCTCATTCCATTTCATTTCATTTCATCTTCCATTTTCACGTTTTCATATCATTTCATTCCGCATTTCATTCACGTTTCATTTCACATTCCGTTCCATTGCATATGCATATGTCTTCTCTTAAAAGTCACTTTGTTGGATTTGTGAAGTCACCAATCCTTTTTCAAATCTTCACTCCTGTATAGAATTCACTTGTATGGAGATTCCTTCTAATGATGTATTTATGTTTTGGAATTTTTGTGTTGCAGCACAAGCACAAGATATGTCCTCGCCATCCAAATTCAAATGCAAAATGAAATATCAATATGATAAAGAATTGGCTCATGCAACTCCTTCTTCAATCATATCTATTTTGAATAACGTGTTGGACACAAAGATTGGTCATGTAAACGTGGCTGATTTTCTACAAAGAATTGAAGCTCCAACTAGTCATGAAATGAAATGCATTAGGAGAAGCAACATTCACTTGGTATCTACATTTTCTTTGGCGGCTATAGAACCTAACTTTGTTTATGGATGTGCACGGCGGTTTACCCCCAATACAAGAACTATCAAAGATGCTGACTGCAAGGTTATCATTAGCCTTGATCCTGAGTTTATAGAACAAATCTTCAAAGTTCCGCATAAATCAAAATGTGCTGATTTGACTAAAGAATCATCATTAGCCTATTGGAATGAGAAAAAAAGTAATTATCAAAAGTATGTCAACCTTTATTGGTTAGACAATAAAAGAAGCAATTTTTCCAAATGGCCAAAGACTGTTCATCGATCAAATTTCAAACAAGAGTACAAGAATCTCATCATCCTTCTCATCAAGATTTGTGGCCTTAAAGATTCTACTGATTTTGAGCCATGGATATATAAGTTCCTGTTTCAAATTATGGAGAATAAAGAACAAATCTTTTGGGGAGAACTTATCAATACTGCACTTTGCCAGCAAATATGTAATGTGGGAATATTAGTGCCTTTCTATATGAATTCTTATCTAGTTTACATTGTTGCTGCCATGGGGTCTTTTTCTGGTCTTTCTACCAAAAGAAATCATCTTCAAGTTCCTATTTGGGATTACTATGATCAAATCACTTTGGCAAATAATAAATTTCACTACAGAAGAGTCCAAGATGCCTTCTTCGAACATTTTAGGTGCTTGTTTGATAAGCAGTTGTCCATCAAAAAAGCATCTGATGCGGCATGGGAGAAGGTGAACCAATACGGCTGTATTTTTCTTCAATTTATCACTTTCACATACTTGCGAGTTGGATATTTCATGAGAGATTCGTACACCTTACCTAGGTATGCTACAGATCAAATCATCTTGATGGAGTTAGCTAAACAACTCATTGACGTGCAAAGTGATCGGCATGTTTCACATAGACCTGGATTTGGCATTACCTCAACTAAGCCTTTGGCTATTGGCAGTTATTCAATCATTTTTGTGCCTAAAGCAAAGAATATGGAAGTAGAATTGCAGTTGATTACCTTGAAGAAGTTCGAGGCCAGATTTGATTTTGACTATCGAGAGATGAATTCTCAGAAAAAAGAGCCTACACTCATGTTCATCGCATTGAGGACATTTGGATTGATATGAGAACAGAACTTGACATCATGAAGATGGATTACTACAGGTTAACCTTGCAGCAAATAATTGATCTTAACATGTTGGAAATCCCTTCAAATTTTCAAGTTGAAGATGATTGTGACATCCTTGATCTGGAGTTTCATCAAGCCGGCTTTGATAAGAAGTGTCATTTTCCTATTCAATGGCAACAAAAGGAAGGTATGTCTATCATGGACAAATTTCAATCCATCGTAGTGAACAACAAGATATGGTTGAAAAGTAAAAAGCCTTAAAAGAGTAAATCCTAAGATAGGCTTGCATTGTGGAAATTTTGGTCCTCCTGGCAGGAAATCACAACTGGAGATTACGGGGAAAGATGGTGCCTCATCTTCAAATGCCAAGGGTTCCCTTAAATTCAAATTAAAGGGCCAAAAAGGCACTAAATCATCTCAATTCCTAAGCCAATTCAAGAATCAGCAGCAGAATCAGAAGAAGAATTGGAAACAGAATCTAATAAAGGAGATTCAGATGAAGAAGGGAAAATCATGATCATATCTCCTTCAAAGCCTGCACAAGCCTGTACCTCTTCTATACATGAAGAACCCTTTTTGCATGAGGTTGATGATGATGTGGATTCATTTTCCACTATCTTCACTCCTTCCATTCCAGTCTCGGAGATTAATATCATGGCTCTTCCTATTTCTTTTGCTACTCCTTGTATCCCTGCACATAAAAAATATTATCACTTAGCATATGTGTTTGAAGATTTCCCAAATCTTACCAGTGGTCAAGTTTCCCAACTTGATACATCTTTGATAGGATTTGAACTTTTCATGACGAAGTCTTCTCAACATTGTCCTATGCCTTCAACATTAAAAACTGAATCCTACTTAGTCACTACAGATATACAATCATGATCGATACCAATGGTCTCATTGTGCCTACTTCTGCAGAAGAAAGTTTCAGCTTGCCTAGATGGTTGAGTAAAATAACAACAAAGAGAAGGAAAGTGATTGTTCCTCCTAACAATCTTCCTGTGAAAAAAACTAGATCCAAGTCTTTGAAAGATAAGATTGTTTCCAGAATTTTGGTTGATTCTGATAAATCCAAATTTGTTGAGATTGCTGAGCCCTTGATAAATCTAAATTTGTTGAGATTGCTGAGCCTTTGGTAGATAAACCTATTGAGGAACTTACTCGTTCTGACTACAAGTTTACTAAGGTTGAAGTTAGAAAGAAATCACGTTTGGGTTGTTTGCAAGATGCTCAAGATGCATTGACAAATGTACCAAAAAGCAATCATGAGCTTTGGGAAAAGAATAATCAGTTAAAACAGGAGATCTCTCGTTTGAATGAGGTTATCCAGAAACAATCTTCTCAGAGTGTTGTTGTTATGTCTCAAACGTCTAAAGAGAAAAGGTTAATTGAAGATGTCAAGTCTTGGATACAGGAAATTATTTCTGAAGGAGTTTGAGCCATCATAGAGACATTTGTAGTTCTTAGGCGTGTCAAAGAGATGAACGAAATGGAATGAAACTTAATTTCTTCTTTGACTCAAGAAGCAGATAACCTGAAAGAAATCCTTGATGATTGGGACGAAATGATAAAATTTGGTCTGGATGCTATGGTCTCATGTGACATTCTTCCATCATGTGAAATGTTCTTTAGGTTTCAAGGACTCATTGGTTACAAGGAGACACTGAGGAAGCTGATCACAAAGTTGCAGGTGGCCTTTGGAGATTGTCAAGCAGTTGAAAGAAGTGTTACTTGTGATTTGGAACAGATGGGATGCCATGTTACTGATGATTTTGGTAATCTTTTGGCAGCAGAGAGAGTGAATTCAGAATATACAATCAGGACCGATGCTGATGTAGATTCTGAATATTTTGATTCGCAAACAATGAACAAGTTTGTTTTGTATAAATCCTTAACAAAACACTTGTTAAATACTACAGCAGCAAATTCCAAAGTTGTGCAATCAGCATATGAAAATGCAGTGAGAGTTGAAGTCATATCAAAAACTATGGAAATTGTTGATCTTCCCATAGTGCGTGACATTATTGTCAAATTCAAGGCACTGAGAAACAATCTCTAAAATTGTTGTTTTGTTTCATGTTAGTAGTTGTTTAGAATGCATTAAATGAAAAAGTGTAATTACATGTAATGCGAGTCACATGTATGTAAAAGGATGTAATGCGATTTGCATGTGCAGTTGCATGTAACCCTTTATTTTCTACTGTAATTAGACTAGGTCAAAGTCGGTTGAGTTGCTCCCACTTTTTCTTCCACCTTTTTCTCAACTTCTTTGCCTATATAAAGGAGTGCCCCCTCATTGTAAAATCATCATTATCTTTTATGCAAGAGAGCTCTAGAGAAAATTGTGCTAGCAGAACTTTGTGTAAGCACTATTTTGAGAGAGTGAATACAAAGGAGTATTTGATACTTAACTTTGATTAAGTGAGATTGTTATTTGTGTGAGTTGTAAGCTTTGTATATAATTCATCCAAGTTATATTCGATTCATATTATCTTGTGTTATTGGTAATTGTATCATGTGAATTGAATAGAAAAGAGTTTAGAAAAAATTGAAGTTAAAGCTTTGACCAGGAGCAATTGTGAAAGTGTATAGCTAGAAACTCTGTCTGTAGCTTATATTTTCTTCTTAATTCGCAAAATAGTTAAGTATTCTTACTTTTAGGAGTCTTTATGCCCTAATTGTAAAGTTTTTTCCATATAGAAGTACAACTAGAATTAAAGCCAAACTGGTACATTTTTAGCTAGCATTTCAGTTAGTAAAGGTTTATCGGTATTACTGTTTCCATCTCTTGATAGAAGTGTAGTTAGAGATTCAGCCTGCCCATTACTCATTCCACGAGTAAGTGGATTCTTTCTTGAAAGTTGAAAAGATATTCATAACACCCTTTTTTACAAAATCTCTAGACTTCTTGCTTACCTTGAGTTGATCCAAGGAATGGTGAGAAGGAGCAGCCTTTCTTTTAAGAGAGACTCTGTCTCACACACTGTGGCTGGTCATCCTATTTTGCGACTGAATTTTTATCCAAAATTGTCCGTTGAAAAATATCCACCCTACAGTTAGAGTATGCAAAGACTCTTTATGAGAGACCAGAGGATGAAGCTTCACTCCCCACAACCAACAACTCGGATGATCTATTTTCTAATGAAGACATTACTATAGGGATAAGGAGATTGGTGAGTGGAAAAGCTCAGGATATAGATGGGCTACATGCTGAATTTATAAAGTGGGAGACAAATTTGTTGACTCCACACATCAAGAACATTTTTAATATGGTCACGCAAGGATGCATTCCCACGGAGTGGACCACTAATGTAGTTATTCCTCTCCGTAAGAGTGGGGATGTCAAAAAACCTTCTAACTACCGCATCATCATGGTGAAACCCCTATTAAGAAAACTCTATGGGAGTATGATGGAGCAGAGAATCAGCGGATAGGCAGAAAAAGAAGGGAAAAGAGCTATGGGACAGGCCGGTTTCGGACCAAAACATTCCACCATTGATCACTGCATTACCCTAAGGTTCCTCATAGATAAAACGTGGGATAAACAAGGGGACGAGGCTTTTTGCTACTTTGTTGACTTTAAGAAAGCTTTCAACACCATCCCTAGGGATAAGTTATGGAATAGTATGGAAGAATTAGAGGTTCCAACAGAGTATAGAGTTGTCATTTATAAACTTTACAAACAAGTTAAAGCAAAAATCAGAACCACAGTGGGCATGTCAGAATGCTTTGGCAGTGACATAGTGGTCAAACAAGGATGCCCGTTATTGCCTACCTTGTTTGGCCTCTATATTGACAAGTTAGAGGAATGGCTAAACAAAGCCAATGGAGAGGGAATTCAGCTGGTTGAATATGTGATCAGATTGCTTTTGTATGTCAATGAGCTCATTCTAATTGCTAAAACAGCACAGGGGCTGAGAGAACATTTGAAGAACTTAGAAACCTTTTGCACAGAAGTAGGGATGGAGGTCAACACTTCTAAGACCAAAATCATGGTCTTTTCTTTGAAAAAGAGAAAACAACAATATACTTTCATATTTAATGACAAAGCGCTAGAAATTGTAGAAGAATACAAGTATTTGGGGATAAATTTTCATTACCGGCTCAGTTGGGAAACATGCAGATCAAAAAGGATACAGGGGGAATGGAAGGCATCTTATCTTCTTCAAAACAAGTGCAAGACAGCAGAGTTATGGCATTGGAAGACTACGAAAACCCTCTTTGGGTTGCTGGTGATACTAGTTATTTTATATGGCAGCGAGGTATGGGGGAGCAGCGTATCAAACTATAAATGGCGACAAATTGAAAGAATTTAGAAACACTTCATCACAGCTAATCTCAAAATCAAATCCACAGTCTCATACGAAATTATTTTAGCGAAGGCGAGCATATTCCTAGTGGAGGCCTCGGCAATTGTTAGATTGCTGAGCTATCTAAAAAAGGTGAGTAAAATGGATGCACATCGCTGGCCTAGTAAGGTGGTTGACGGAGAACTGGCTTGTTAGAAGAAGACATGGAAGAAACAAAACGATAAATGGTTCAATAAGTGGAACATTAACTACCTAGAATGTACCGAAAACAATTCTGAAATAAAAAAAAATGGGTGGCAAGAAAATCAGATCTGTTATGTGGGCAAACCAGCTAGGTAGAAAAAGTCTATTATGTCAAAGAATTTAATCCCACATACGAACATGACGACAAAGAATATTTAGGAGCCAAGACCAAAGGAAAGGCAAAAATTCTAATCGCTCAATTGAGATCTGGTTCCTACCGTTTGAGATGTCAAACTGGTAGATGGAAGGTCCCTAAAGAAGAGTGGAAGGACAGAATTTGTAGATTTTGCAACAAGGGTGTGGTGGAAACAGAGTGGCACTATCTGAAGGATTGTACAGCATACGAAGACATTCGCAACCAACACAAAGAAACGTTAAAAGTGACCAACATAAAAGACCTTTTGGAAGGACCAAGACTCTTCAAGGGAGCCATTTTACTTATGTCAATTCACAACAAAAGAGACAGGCTAGAGAAATCACATCAGACTGACTACGAGTTTTTATGTGGGTCCCTTAGGCTTATGGCCTCGTGGATGTCATTAAACATCTTTCATTCATTCATTCATTCTTGATGGTAAGCCAATTATTAGTGAAATCACAAGGGTAGAGTCATAAGGGTCCCGTAAAAGTACAGATTTAAATTGCAGAAAATGTAATAAATAATAAAATCAAATTAAAAACAGCATGGTCTGGCACACTACAAAAGACAAGGTTAGGAGAAGTTGCGATACTCGCAATGGCAAGTGCAACTAAGCAAACATTAAAATAATGCATTTGTTCCAAAAAAAGGCAAAAGCAAAACGCATGTCCTTATCTAATTCCAACTTTAAAAAAAAGCCTCGACTCAGCTGGGTAAAATATTGCAATTGAAATTAGAGAGACCGCTTGCTAGTGGTAAGGTTTAAAGAAAAAATTAAACCATGGGAAAACACATAATCTGGCCTCAGTTTCAAAAACACATGAATTGAGAACCGAACGGATGCCTGCACGCCACCCAGGGGGGAAGGGGAAGGAATTTAATGGCAGAAATACAACTTCCTTTTTTAACACAACAATTTAGACAAATAAAACGGAAATTTTAATCTATATTTATAAACTCGCTTTAAAAGTAACTCTTAGATCAGTCATACCTAGATGATGAGATCAAAAATTTGGTCTGTAGGATGGAGAGTTTCCAGGGCAAATGTATTTAAAGAAGAGCTAATTGTATAACAGCTGAAAGAGCCTGGTTTATTTATTAGATACGAATTGCAGTCGATAAGAATAAAATACTTGTCAAACACCTTGAATGTATGAATGGATTTTGTGCTTTGCTGAATTCTTCTTAAGGTTGATAGGTTGATTACAACCCAGGCGGCTTGACTTGACTGAACAGATAGTTTAAGGATTTGAATATAATTTCAAACTTTGGAAAAGCCTCTTGTCTAGAATGTATGTTCCTGTTCAGAATTGTAGGTACGGATTTATCCCGCGCTTTCATAAGGAATGTTTGTCTTTCGAGAGTATACTGTTAATAATAAATGAAATGAAATGGTGTAATCACAAATCTTAATTTCATAACATCATAAGATTTGAGAGCGCTAGAGTCCCTGTGTTGTGTTAAAAATGAGTGATAGATTTGTACAATGATTGACTACACAGTAAATACACACAAAAACTTATAATATAGGGTTTAATTCTAATTTTTGATATATGAATAATTTAAACAAAATTTTATAGAATAATAAAACATTTGAATTATTGATAATTATATTAATATTTTTCATTGATTAATAATGTACATGTTTACCCTTGGCTTTGTATTATAGATTAATATTTCACATATATATTTGTTGTCAAGCTCCTTAGTTGTACTATTTAAATTTACCATTAGGTTAATGTGACCCATTCTATTATACAATTTTTTTTTTAAAAATAAAATAATAATTTAAAATTAAAAGATAAAATATGTATTTAAATTTTGAATCAATAAGCTGTAGCAACTTGTGAAACCTTTTTCTTTAGGAATTTTTTAATAAATTAATTTTATCATAAAAATATAAGTTCAATACTTATGAATTTTTGTTAGATTTTTTTTTTAAATGTATAAAATCATATTATAAGATGTAAATGTAAATAATGGTATGACTTTTTTATTCACTAATATTTTTTCTATAACAATAATTTTATATTACAAAAATTATTATTTTTAAGGTATATAACTATTAAAATAAATTTGATAAATAGAAAAAATACTTTTAAGAATATTTTGATTAAAAGATTACATATTTAAGTAATCTTCACATAAACTTTAAATTTTTTTAATTCTTATCATTAAAATATTCATTTCCTTTACAATTATGAAAAAGATAATAATTATATATTATGTTTTGTATTATAAAATATATTGAATATAACTTTTTATTATTATAAAAACAATTTATACCACATCCAAAACCAACTTTCAAACATATATAAAATTGTTAAAAAATAATAACCTAAATGTAATGAAAATAGACCACTTGAGATTGTGGAAGAGTACAAATACTTGGGCATCGATTTTCATAACAAACTCAATTGGGATACTTGTAGATCAAAAAGGATCCAAGGGGGCTGGAAGGCGTTGTACTCTTTACAAAACAAGTGTAGGAATGCAAAATTATGGGATTGGACGACCATGAAAACTCTTTTTGGTTTGCTGGTCACTCTGGTTATTTTATACGGATGTGAAGTGTGGGGAGGTAGTATGTCCAAACAGAAATGGCGATAAGTAGAAAGAATTCAAAAACACTTCATCACATGCAATCTTAAAGTCAAGACCACAGTTCCGTATGAGATCCTTTTGGCAGAGGTGGGTTCCTTTCCATTAGAAGTCGTTGCTTTGGTCTGGATGATAAGCTACTTAAAGAAAACCCAAGGGCTGGAAACACATCGTTGGCCCAAGTTGATCATAGAGGAAAAACTTGTGAGGCGGAAAAGCACATGGATGAAGCAAAATGACAAATGGATGTGAAAATGGGATATCAACATCCAAACTTGCCCGGATAACATTATAGAAATAAAAAAGTTTGTCAATGAAAAATTTCGCAATATTCTGTGGACAAGACGCATAGGGCAAAAAAAATCTTATTACATTAAACAATTTAATCCCACTTCTAGTCATGATGAAAAGGCCTATATAAGAGCACCTATTAACTAGAAAGCAAAATTGTTGATGGCACAACTTCGAACTAGTTCACATCAGTTGCAATGTGAAACTAGTCGGTGGCAAGTTCCAAAGGAAGAGTGGGCAGACAGAACATGTTTATTTGGTAATATGGGAATAGTTGAGACAGAGCAGCACTTTGTCAAAGATTGTCTGGCCTACAATGACATCGGATCTGGTTATACAAAAATACTACAGAACAAGGACTTCAACTATTTATTCGAGGAAGATCAAGTGAAGAGAGCAGCGGATTTGATTACCAAACTTCAGAGAAGGAGAGACAAGTTAACCAAAACTTTACAACTGACTAGTTTCGCTCCTGACTCGGGAGGGTGATTGCATGGGTCCCATAGACTACTTTAGTCTCGTGGACGTCATTAAAATCTATCATATCATATCATATCATGATTCCTATTTATGTGCAATGGTCTTTGCTGCTATTTAAAATCAAAAACTCAATGTTTAATTTTTTTATGTAATTTAAAAATTAAAAAAACATGTTCTAATAGATAGCACATGAGAAAAGTTCCTAATGTAAGTAGCAATATGCACATTTTGAGAAAAAAGACGAAACATGTTGAAGAGACTTAGAAACTTGGGTGCATAAATGCATAGATTAATTACTTTGTAATATTCTTTTAAACTTGCCTCACGTCCTAAATATGACAACTGAAGTGACTCATGTGTTGTACACTTTGTACAAGACTTTGAATGCATGGGAGAGTTGCACGGTTGTATGCAACACGTGTTAGATGTAGTTTTGACAATAATAACTGATATAATTAATACAAGCTTATCGGTCTCTGTTTTTCTTTTTTCACAATTAAAAAAAAAATTGTGCTTGGCAAAATTCTTCTGGACCAATAAAAATTTAGAATTTAGATCATAAAAATAGATTTTTTAAATAATCTATGTTTAAACCATAGAATATGACAATTTATTCTAGTTAAAACTAATAATTAAGTACCCCCACCAAAAAATATTAGTTCCTTGTCTTATGTAAGGCAATAATAATAAGTGTCACTTAGTGGCTTAGTACTAAACAGTTTTAGTTTTAATTTTGTTAATTTATAAAGTTCCTTAGTACTTGTCTAATTTAGTAAAGAATTTAAATATAATTTTGTTGATAAAAAAATTTAATTAATTTTTTTCAATAAACTATTATAATTAAATAAAATATTATTCGATACATTTAATTCAAATTATAATATTTTGTAAAGAATGATAATATCAATGCACACTATAACAAGTGTCATAAATGGCTTAAAGTACTTGTCTTTTAGTTTTGATTTTATATATAAACTAATTATAATTTAATTATATACTTATTATAAGTTTTAAATATATTAATTTGACTTGTTATAATTTTTTAATTGTAATATAATAATATTTTAATAATTAAAAAATTAAAATGTAGATTTATTAGTTAATTTTAATGATAATTATTTAAATAAATATTAATTATAATGATAATATACTAATATATTATTTCATTATATATATTGAATTTGTACCAGATATTAAATTTTAAAATGTAAAAGTAGAATTTAATTCAATAATATTATTTGATATAATAATAATGTAAAGTTTGAATTGGAAATGGTTAGAAATATAGGTACATGATAAAAAATTTAATTAACATTATGCAATTAGCAATATGCATAAATGTCAGCTTAAAATTTGGACGGATTTGCCGAAGATCGTGTATAAAACCCAAATATTTTTAACCAATCACATAGCTCTTAATTAATTTTGATGATTTATAAATGTAAGAAATGTGCATCTCTACTATATAGAATATTAATTATATAATATTATTTAAAATTTATTAATTTTGATTATACTAGAAATTTTAATCACTGGTTATTACAATAGTACTATGCCTACGACAAGTACTAATATAAATCAAAATATAAATAAGATTAAATATATATTATATGATATTATATATTTATATTAGGAAAAAATTAAATATATGTTACAAACTAAAATGAGGTTATGCATTATTTTTCTAATATATAACTAAAATCTTAACTAAACATAAAAATGAATATTGTTTATGTACTACAAATAGAAAAATAAGACTAATAATAGAAGCAAATTATTTACTATTAGATTATGTAATACAAATAGATTAATAATATAAGTTAATTATTTACTATTAATTGTAACAACCTTTGTACTCAGACATTGCACATTAGTGAAGACATAACTAAGGTTAAATTAATTGTATAAATAGAATTATATTGTAACCTAATTTCTTGAATTTGAAGAATTTTTTAAAAAATTTAAAATAAATAAATTTATGCTTCACTTTGACCTATAATAATAATAATATTGAGATTGAATATAATTCTAATTTTAATAACATTAGCTTACAACAATATCTAAATAAATATATTTTAAAGTCTTAATGTTGAAAGTTATAATTAGTTATGTATATTTATATTTATATTATAAACTCTAATACTTTTAATATTAACCAATGTTAAAAATTAAAGATATGATTATGTTAGTATTTAAGTGATAGGATTAGCTTAGGGATAGGCAAGTGGATGGCATTTAATGAGGGTGGGTGAAGGAGGAGATATTTGTTAACTTTGGCTTGGGTTAGTAAGTCTTAACCCATGTTTAGGGAATGTGACAAGGGTAGGAGGGGATTAGGATTAAGTTTAAAGACATCTTTTAGAAGAGTCTAGACTTTGGATGAGGATAAAGACTTTCTAGAATAGTCTAGAACTTCCTAGGATGAGGATGAAGACTTTGTAGAAAAATCTAGAACTTCTTAGGATGAGGATAAATTAGATTTTTTAAAAGTAAATAAAGTTTTATTTATTTCAAGGGTTTGAGTTGAGGAGATATTTATTAAAACTTTTTTAATAAACATTAGGATTAATATTTAATCTTAATTAAATATTTTGAGTTGGGATTAGGGGTAGGAAATGATGGAATTAGCCTTTAATCAAAATTAAAGAAGGATTGGAAGATTTTGGAAGAGGTTAGTGGTCTTAAGAAAATTGGCCAAGTTTTGGGCAAAAAATAAATTTTTTATTTATTTTAAATTTTTTGGTCATTTTATCCACCTTAGCTGGGTCAGACAACATGTCATTCATTATACGGTGGTGCTCAACCAACTGTTCAGACATGTCATGGCTTATTTTCATAAGTTTATCTCGAATGTCTAAATAACCATCCTTTCTACTGTTTTGACTCTGGATATCAATTGTCCAAGATCGTGTCCTCTGAGACTCTGTACTATACCTGTCCATTCTGGATAAAGTAGAGTGTAACCCCAATAGGATATAACTTCTTCAAATACCAAGAACTAACATGCAAATGATTAGAAGCAGCATGAAACCATAGATTTTGACATGCAACCACCAAATTCACCAAGAACTAACATGCAAATGATTAGAAGTAGCATGCAACCATAAATTTTGACATGTAGCTGATTAGAAGCAACATGAAATCATAAATTATGACATGCAAGATCTGGGTAGTTGTCAAAACTGACATGCAAGATCTGGGCAGTTGTCAAAACTGACATGCAAGATCTGGGCAGTTGTCAAAACTGACATGCAAGATCTGGGCAGTTGTCAAAACTGACATGCAAACTTCTACAACCACCAAATTCACCAAGAACTAATATGAAAATGATTAGAAGTAGCATGCAACCATAAATTTTGACATTCAGCTGATTAGAAGCAACATGCAACCATAAATTATGACATGCAAGATTTGGGTAGTTCTCAAAACTGAAATGCAAGATCTGGGTAGTTGTCAAAACTGACATGCAAACTTCTACAAACCCTTAGGCTGGAAAGATCATGGCTCTGATACCACTGAAATGTCCCTTTTCTAATTTTTTTTTGATATTTCCAACCTCTAATCAGATTTTCAAGATCAAACAACTAATATCACAAAGATCCACCAAATTTCTCAAGAAACCCCAAATCGGGTATGCCAGAAATTGTGCCAAAAGCTTCACAGCTTCACCTATTATTAATAAATCTGAAAGTGAAAATTTTTACAGAAATTTCAGCAGCATAACAGCCTACAAAATGAAATTTTCAGATCCATATATCCTTTACACAACAGTTCTCAAATGTAGGACAAAAACTATGCTCATCGGGCTCCCGAAATTAACACAAAAATGCCCGAAAACACCACAAAAACACTAATAATCTATCTCATAAGTTTAATCACATCCCAATACATATATTCAGCTCTATTTTAACACCTTAAAGTCTGAAATATAGCAGCAACCCAAACTGATATGAAATACTCAACTGGAAACACCAAACTCATACAAAAAACACACCCGAAAACCCACAAATCTGCACTGTTCAGCACAAAGGCAAACTCTGTATGAGCATGCACATGGAATGGCTTCAAAATCTCATCCTTAGCCTTCTTGGAAACTTGCAAACTCCCGTTCTTGGGTCTCCTTCTCCACAGGTTTGGCAGCCTCTAAAGAATAACAAAGAATGAGCAAAAATCGAGTTCTAGAATCAGCCCAAAATGCCTCCAAACCTCTTAAAAGAGGGCATAACTGTAACTCACATCCAAGAGAGGTTAATGAAACATATTTTAATAATAATTTTCATTTATTAGTCCAACGGTTTCCAAATATTAATCCCCTTTTTCCGAAACTTCACTTTCTTGGGCCTGCCTGCCTTAGCAAAGATTATTATTTTTTTATTATTTGAAAAGGGGACATGACAAAGTACAGCTGCTACTCGTGCTTTCTGAGATGCTTCAAGCTGTTCAAAATGGACATACCCAAAAATTTCTCCCATAGAATAATCAACATACTCCACAATTCCATTTTATTTTTTTATTTGCCTCAAATCTTCATGAGTAATTTTCTCCATGTTCTCCTTATTTTTTGCATTTGTTTCCCCCCCAGGATTAATGTCTATTGTTGCCTCTGCAGATTTATCATCCTCTGTAGCCTGCTTAGGACTCTTCTTACATTCTTCTAGAGTAGGATCATTCTATTCCCCTGAATTTTGCTAGGATAATTTCCTCAAAGTAAATGCGACCATACCTTTTGGATAGCAGCCATTTTTTTTAGTTATTCCTTATAGAACAATGCTCACCACTGTGAATTTCTCTTAATAAAGCCTTCCTTTTAGCTGTAGCCTTGTTCATAGTTATAATCTGGTTCTTTTCTTTTCAAAAGTGAATGATCAGTTGCTTTAAATGGTTATGAATCTTTATTTTCCTCAAGTGAAACTTTGTATAAATCTACAGCCATCTATTCATCTCTAAGGTATTCAACTATTATTCACTGATTTTCATAAGAACTCTTATTCATTGCCACAAGTTACAGCATAATTAATATCATGATTATGGCCAAATGATAGAGTATGTATTTGTATTGGAAGCATTTTCTCTTACGAGTCCTTGTTTCTTTTCAAGAATATGTTGCACATTTTCAAGATGCACTCTTATTCAAGACGTACTCCTATTCTGTTATTTGTTTCACTAAGATCAGCACCTTTATTTTCTTTAACTTCAAATCTACTGGAATCTCTTTTAAAGTAACAATGAAGTTAATATATGCACATTTTCTTTCTACCTTCTTTTACCATGTTATGGTCGAATCTCTTTTCCACAAATTCCTTAAGAGTTGCATTTATATGGAGGGTTTCATTGCTAATGCTTCCTTCTTTGCACATTATTTTTCTATTTTCATGTTGTATTGGAGATCTTTAAAATGCATTTCCCTGTGACTCCATAATAAAGATTACATTACATTACATTATAACAAGTCACTACAGCTATTCATCTTTAAGAAATGCATTCACCTTTTAAAAAAACATTTTCCTGTAGCATAAATATCATGTAGGGTTCGAGCACGGGCTCGTGACTCCCACAAATGACTTTTGTCTCATTTCTTTCAGTTTGCATTTTTTCATGATGAAGTGCATCAGTAGATAGAGCATGTATAGCTGTAGAGATAGACAGTCATTGCTTGGATCCTTCGGGATCTAACATCAGTTTTTCTTCTTTTTTGCAGCTCTTGGAGAGCGTGGAACTCGGAGCTGGACGAGTGCGCTAGGGAAAGAGTTCATAACCAGTCAAAGAAATAGGCAATGACTGGTTATCTCTACTCTTTATTTCTTTCATTCATACGTATCTGTTCATGTATTTCCTTATGAAAGAAATGTAGTATAGTGAGTTATACTCATGGCTTGTGTGAGATCATTTCTTTTTAGCATATCACTTCATTTCATTATTTGAAAATGTCAATGTATATTTGAAAATAAATAAATACAAGGACATTTCTATTGTTTAAATGAAATGAAAAACACTTTTATACTTTCATTGCATACATGCTTAAATTTTTACACATGTGCAAAAATTTAGTAACACCATATGCCCTAACACATTGAGGGATGGAGGTATGATTCCCCCTAAAAGAATTGGGAAATTTTTTGAGATATAAGTACTAATTTTTTAAAATGGCTACAAGGACTACCAACAGAAAAGTCCAACAAAAAAAGAAATGAGATAAAGAACAGTTAGTACCAATGAGATCTTGCAATTCATAAGTTCAATTTTGTATATGTAGAGATTCATTTGTTTTAACAAATGGATGAATTGTACGCAAGAGCCTGCAACACACAAGTAAATTATTGAAATGTCCCTTTACTAATTTTTTATGATATTTCCAGCCTCAAATCAGAACTTTAAAATCAAACAACCAATATTACAAAGATCTGCCAATTTCCCAATAAAACCCAAATCGGGTATGTCCAAAGTAGTGCCAAAAACTTCACAACTTCACAAATTATTAATAAATCTGAAAATGGACATTTTTACAGAAATTTCAGCAGCATAACAGCCTACAAAATGACATTTCCAAATTTTTATAGCCTTTACACAACATCTCACAAATGTAGGGCAAAACTATGCCCAATCGGGCTCCCGAAATTAACACAAAAATGCTCGGAAACACCACAAAACACTCATAAACTATCTCAAAAGTTTAATCACGACCCAATACATATATTCAGCTCTATTTTAACATCATAAAGTCTGAAATACAGCAGCAAACCAAACTGATATGAAACACTCAACTGAAAACTCAAACTCAAACCAAAAACAACCCCGAAAACACCCAAATCGGCACTATTCAGCACAAAGGCAAACTCTGTATGAGCATGCACATGGAATGGATTCAAACTCCCATCCTTAGCCTTCCTGGAAACCTGCAAACTCCCGTTCTTGGGTCTCCTTCTCCACAGGTTTGGCAGCCTCTGAAGAACAACAAGAAAATTAGCAAGAATCAAGATGTAGAATGAGCCCAAAATGCCTCCAAACCCCTTTTAAAGGGGGCATAACCCTAACTCACGTCCAAGAGGGGTTAATAAAATAGAATTTAATAATAATTTTTATTTATTAGTCCATTGGTTTCCAAAGATTAGCCCCTTTTTTCAAAATTTCACCTTTTTGGAGCCTGCCTGCCTTAACAAAGTTTATTTATTTTTAATTATTTGAATAGGGGACATGACAAGTCCTCCCCTCCCAAATATTTCTTGTCCTCAAACAATGAAGGTTGGAATTCTCAAGAATATGTGCTCCTTCCCAAGTTGCATCCTCTAGTGGTAATCCTTTCCATTTGACCAAATGCTCTATGATGCTCCTATTTCTCAACCTTTTCTCTCTTGTATCCAAAATCTCTTCTGGTATCAAAACTAATTTCCCTTCATCATCAAGAGGTGGTAATTCTGTAGATACTATGGTTTTTTGGCCTAGAACCTTCTTTAAGCAAGATACATGAAAAATATTATGTATTTTGTTGTTTGGTGGGAGCTCCAATTCATAAGCTACCTCTCTTACCTTCTTGATGATTTTATAAGGCCCATAGAACCTTGGCTTGAGTTTCTGTGCCCCACTTCTCTTCAAGGTGCTTTGCTTATATGGCTGCAACCTAAAAAATACCAAATCTCCCACCTCAAAAGATCTTTCAATCCTTTTCGTGTTAGCATATATCTTTTGTTGGTTTTGTGCATGTTGTAGATTATCCTTGAGGGACCTTATTATGTCTTGGCTTTGCTTGATGAAATCACTTGCTGCGGGTATTCTGTTATCGGAAAGTATTAGATCAACAAAGGAAAGGGCATCATAACCATAAAGAGCATGAAAAGGAAGCATACCAATAGACATGTGATGAGATGTATTGTAACAATACTCACCTAGGTGTAACCATTTCACCCAAGCATGTTGTTGATTTGAAACATAGTTCCTCAAATATCCTTCTATCCATTTATTAACTATCTCTGTTTGTCCATCTGTTTGAGGGTGATAGCTAGTACTGGGAGTGAGTTCAGTTCCTGCCAAATGAAAGAGCTCCTTCCAAAAAGAGCTGAGGAATCTACTGTCCCGGTCACTAACAATGTTTCTAGGCAAACCATGTAATCTAAAAATTTCCTTGAAGAACAATTCGGCCACTTGTGATGCCTTGAAATCAGATGTGATAGGAAAGAAATGTGCATACTTAGTTAGTCTATCTACCACCACATATATGCAATCCTTACCTTGAACCTTGGGCAACCCAGTGATGAAATCCATGGAAATACTTTCCCATTTTTGTTCGAGAATAGGAAGTGGCTGCAACAACCCTGCAGGAAAATTTTGCTCACTCTTGCTTTGTTGGCATACCATACATTCCTTAATGTGTTTAAGGACATCCTCCTTCATACCCTTCCATGAAAACCGCTCTCGAATTTGCCTGTATGTCTTGAAGTATCCCTGGTGACCAGCCAAAGGTGTGTCATGAAAGGCCCTCAATATCCTCTCCTTAGTTTTTGACCCTAGCACTAAGAAGATCCTGTTCTTGTAATAAATCAATTCATCAACAACCTTGTACCTGTTATCATCCACTAACTCATCCAAAATCTTGGTGGCAAATGAATCTTTAGCATACTCTAAAATTATGGAGACTTTCCAATCAGCAGAGATAGATGATAAGGAACACAAAGTGGGCTTTCTTGAGAGAGCATCAGCAACCACATTATTCTTTCCTTTCATGTATTCAATATCAAAATCATAAGCTTGCAATTTGCTTACCCATTTTTGTTGACGATCATTCAAATCCCTTTGGTTCAAGAAGAACCTGAGGCTATTATGGTCTGTCTTTACAATGAATCTCCCACATACCAAATATTGTCTAAACTTATGAAGTGCATGCATGATCGCCAACATTTCCTTATCATAGATGGAGTACCCTTTCTCTTTTTGATTTAATTTTTGACTCTCAAATGCTATTGGATGTACCCTTTGAGTTAGGACAGCCCCTATACCTTCTCCAGAAGCATCACATTCAACAACAAAAGGTAAAGAGAAATCTAGAATTGCAAGCACAGGGCATGAACTCATTACCTCCTTAAGCTTATCAAATGTTTTTTGTGCCTCTTCTGTCCAAACAAAAGCTCCTTTCTTTGTCAAATCAGTCAAGGGGGCAGCAAGTTGAGAAAATCCCTTGGCAAATCTCCTATAGTAGCTACACAACCCGAAGAAACCTCTCAATTGTGTAAGATTAGTGGGTGGAGGCCACTCCAAAATTGCCTGGATTTTTTGTTGATCAACCTGTACTCCTTTAGAGCTTATAATATGTCCCAAATATAGGATCTCTGTCAAACCAAACTCACATTTAGATAGCTTAGCATAGAAGGATTGCTGCTCCAAGATTCCCAAAACAGTGTCTATGTGCTTTAGATGCTCTTCCCATGTTTTACTGTATATCAAGATATCATCAAAAAATACCAAAACAAATTTTCGAAGATGCTAACTGAATACCTTATTCATACAAGATTGGAATGTTGCAGGTGCATTAGTGAGTCCAAATGGCATAACAAGAAATTCAAAGTGCCCATAGTGACATCTGAAAGCAGTCTTTTCCACATCTTCACTCCTCATTCGGATTTGATGGTAGCCTGATCTTAAGTCAATTTTTGAGAAGTATACAGCACCATGTAACTCATCAATGAGTTCATCTATGTGTGGTATGGGATACCTATTTTTTATGGTCTTCTTGTTTAGAGCCCTGTAGTCTATACACATTCTCATTGTACCATCCTTTTTCTTGACAAGTACCACAGATGATGCAAATGGATTAGAGCTAGGCCTTATGAATCCCATGTCCAGGAGTTCTTTAATAGTTTTTTCAATTTCTTCCTTATAACCTCTTGGATGGTGGTATGGGGTTGTTATAACTAGTTTGGCACCCTGTTCTAACTCTATAACATGCTCAAAACCTCTATCTGGTGGTAATCCTGGAGGCAAATCATTGAAAACTATACTATGTTTATCAAGAATATTTTGAATTTCAAAATGGAAATTACCTTGATTCTTTGGAGAGCTTGTTGGTTGGATTATGACTCCTGCTGCCCATGTTACTTGTCCTCTTCGAAAAGTCCTCTCCATCCTCTTTGCAGAGACCACCTTAGGTGCTCCATTCGATAACCCTCTCAATATGACTTCTTTCCCATTGGAATGAAATTTAAACTCCATAGTTTGATGGTTCATGTAATAGCCTCTGATAGAGTGCAACCATTGAACACCCAATACAAGATCTGTCTCCCCAATACCAACCACATAGAAGTCATCACATAACTCATAATCTCCTAAGGTCATCTTGAGTTGTTTCACCACCCGTGTGCAAGGCATAGTGAATCCATCAGCTTTAGTAACATTGAATCCCTCAAAATCTTCTACTTTAAGCCCTCTTTTCATGACAAATCCCTCATCAATAAAATTGTGAGTTGCCCCACTATCAAGAAGAACAGTCAACCTTTGCCCTGCTAGTACCCCTCGAATTCGGAAGGGATGGTATCTTGGGACTCCTGATAATGCTGCTAAAGTGCCATCCTTGCTGATTTCTTTTACTTTCTCTTCTTCTACCTCCTCCTTAGTATCATGAAATTCCTCATGCTCATCTAAATCAGATTCTGAAACAACTTCAATATAGTGCACTTGACCTTTCCCCAAACATCTGTGTCTTGGAACCCATGGTTCTCTACAAGTAAAACAAAGCTTTTTCCTTCGTAATTCACTCCTAGTCTCTTCATCTACCTTCTTTTTTGCCACATTTGTCACATCTTTTGGTGGTAGTGTTGGGAAAGTCTTTTTCTGAAAATTTCCCTTATGTTGCCAAAGATTTGGGGTTTTTTGATTAGTGATTGATTTCATAGGCACGCAAGTTTCAAGTTGCAAGCTTCTTTTGATAGCTTCCTGTAAGGTTGAGGGTGAGAAAGCCTTAACCAAACCCTTAATAGAATCTTCTAAACCATCAAGAAAAAGATAAATGATCCTCTTTTCACTCATATCAGGTACCATAACAGCCACTTTTTGAAATTCTTCTATATACTCATTAACTGATTTGGTTTGCTTCAACTTTGACAATTTTTTAAAGTACTCTTCATCATCCTTGAGGTCAAATCTATCTATCACCCTTTGACTGAAATCTTCAAATGTAGTTACCTGATTGTGACCTTGAGTAGTCATTCCATGATACCACCAATCATAGGCTGCATCTTCCAAGTGTAGACTTGCAAATTGAATAGCATCACTCTCTTTCATGGGGTTAAGTGTGAAGAAAGTTTGTAATTTTTGTAGCCATGCTCTAGCTGAAATTTTATTTGTTCCATCAAAAGTAGGTGCTATAAACTTGCTTATTTTATTTTTGAGTTCTCTTCCACTTGTGTCATGCTCCCTCCTGTTCTCTTTCTTGGGCATCAAAGCGTTCATCATATCCACATATTCTCTAAAAGGAACTGAACTACGAAAGTCATCATCTAAGCCATTGTAAGTAGCTCTTAATGTAATCAAATTACCTGTAACCTCTTCCACTAGATTAATGGCTAGATTTGGTACTGGTGGCTCATCTGCAGGCAAGAAAATAGATTTGGTTGATTTAGATGGTGTGGATCTCCCATTTCTTGGCTCCTCTGAAGTGCTCCCTTTCTCATTAATAGATGCAATTCCTTGTAATTTTTCTGTCAATATTTGCAAAGCCTCTCTAGTTTCTGTCAAACCATCCACTGTTTGCTTCTGAGTATTTTGGATGTCTTGGAAGAATTTCTTTGCCATCTCATCTGGATCAGCCATACTTTTTTCTTCCTTGGATTTTGTACTTTTGCTTTCAACTGGGGGTTTGATCAAAATTTCTTTATTCTTTTCTCGCTGCAAATATCTTTTTTCTCTTTCACTTAGTTGCATGCAATCATAAAATATGACATGCAAGATCTGGGTAGTTGTTAAAACTGACATGCAACTTCTACAAACCCTCAGGCTGGCAAGATCACGGCTCTGATACCACTGAAATGTCCCTTTACTAATTTTTATGATATTTCCAGCCTCAAATCAGAACTTTAAAATCAAACAACCAATATTACAAAAATCTGCCAATTTCCCAATAAAACCCAAATCGGGTATGTCCAAATTAGTGCCAAAAACTTCACAACTTCACAAATTATTAATAAATCTGAAAATGGACATTTTTACAGAAATTTCAGCAGCATAACAGCCTAAAAAATGACATTTCCAAATTTTTATAGCCTTTACACAAAAACTCACAAATGTAGGGCAAAACTATGCCCAATCGGGCTCCCGAAATTAACACAAAAATGCCCGAAAATACCACAAAACACTCATAAACTATCTCAGAAGTTTAATCATGACCCAATACATATATTCAGCTCTATTTTAACATCATAAAGTCTGAAATACAGCAGCAAACCAAACTGATATGAAACACTCAACTGAAAACCCAAACTCAAACCAAAAACAACCCCGAAAACACCCAAATCGGCACTATTCAGCACAAAGGCAAACTCTGTATGAGCATGCACATGGAATGGCTTCAAACTTCCATCCTTAGCCTTCCTGGAAACCTGCAAACTCCTGTTCTTGGGTCTCCTTCTCCACAGGTTTGGCAGCCTCTGAAGAACAACAAGAAAATTAGCAAGAATCAAGATGTAGAATGAGCCCAAAATGCCTCCAAACCCCTTTTAAAGAGGGCATAACCCTAACTCACGTCCAAGAGGGGTTAATAAAATATAATTTAATAGTAATTTTTATTTATTAGTCCATTGGTTTCCAAAGATTAGCCCCTTTTTCCAAAATTTCACCTTTTTGGAGCCTGCCTGCCTTAACAAAGTTTATTTTTTTTAATTATTTGAATAGGGGACATGACAATTATGAGCCTCTTATCGAAGAGATCTTGTATTCAAATCTACTCAACGTTAATAAATAATAACAATAGTTAACCACAAGATATAATAATAATTAATCTTGGCTTCGACCTCTTTCCGATAAAAAAAACAAATGGATGCATTGCATTACAACTATACGAAGTCAAAGTGATTGTGTGATTTTTTTCATATAAAAAAAACACATTGTATATAAGGAATGATTCAATCCATCTTGAGACATATGTATGTTAGGGGTTGAGGTATGTGCAAAGTCACCAAGCAAATTCGTCAACACAAATACCTTATATATACAATGATTTAGGTGGATCTAAAAGAACTAAAAATTTCACAATCTCATAAATCATCCAAATTAGCATTATTGGAAAGATTTCACTGACAAAATCCTAATGCAACTTGAATAGGATCAAAAGGATCTCATATGCAAAATTTATGTGTGGTCAAAGGTTTGGTCAAATCGACACACTTGATATTCAAGAAAGTGGGAAATTGATCATCTCAAATATAAAATAATAATGTTAAGTTGTAGTGCTCATCACACTAATTTTGAAACTATATTTAGTTTTAAAAATGGAGCTTGTATGTGAAGGTTACGGGTGGTCAAATGTTAGTCAAAATTTTGACTTGATTGATGACATCAACTTGACATGGCAACACAATCAGCAAGTACAATTGGCATAATGTTGATGAAACCCAACCATTTTAGTGGTTGAGGTGGTCCAATAACATTTTAGCACGTGTTATCAAATAGGCCTAGCTCTAACCATGCACTATGATTTGATCAAAATGATAACCATGGAATTTGAACCCATAACTTCCCCTTTACAGACCATTTAATCATACTAGTGATTGAAGAAAAAATCAATGATACATGATAAAGAAGAACAATTATTTAAATAATTGATGATATTTAATTAGTGGATGAATGACATAATATTGACAAATGGCAAAGACCAAACATGCAATATAAAAGACATACTAAAAGGGGAGTTATAGATGTTTACCAATTTGAAGTGTGTACATTTTTCCCCTCTTTGAACAATAATATTATGAGTATTGTTTCAAGAAAAATTGAGAAAATCATATCATAGAGATTGGATTACAAGACAAGAGTGACTAGTAAAAAAAAATGGCCCAAAAAAATGAAGAAAAGGTTAATTTGTCAAAAAAAAAAGATCATATGCCTGAACAAATTGAGGGACATAGGTATTGTTGGCAAGTGATCAAGTATGAAGATTTAGATGTTGTCACTAATGGAAACTAAGACAATAGGAATGATCATCTAACTTAAGATTCAATTTTGATAAAGTTTTGGTATGGAATTTGTCTAAGTACTACATAGGAAACAATGAATAATTAAAATGATTTTGTCAAACAGTATAGTAGAATAAATAGTAATGACCAAAATTTTGTATAATGATAATATAAGGTTTTTATATGCTACAAATATATTTTCTTATGATCAGATAGCAATTCTCACATGTTTTGACTGGAAAGTGTGTTGACTGGTTAAGATCACATTATTAAGAATAAGTTTGGTAATCAGGAAAATTGGCCTAAAGAATTGAATCATTTTACCAATTCAATTGCTTGGAATTGTAGGGATGACATCCTAGATCTTAACCCTTTGATAGCAAATCTTAATAATTTGTTTTGATTATTGTGCCATGCATTTTGAAAAATAGCTAACTGAGGAGTTAATTTGAAAAAGGTATAAAGCAAGGTCAATTTTTGTATATGAGTATGGGATATGATATGCAAGCTTTATATATGATGTATTGATGATGGTGTATTGATGGTCAAGTGTGATATTTGATTTTTGGTTAAATCAAATGTGAGATATACTAAGGACTAATCAGACATTATGATGTCAAATTGATCATTTTGGTATTATAATTATCATCTCTTGTGTATTGGAAAGATGGTCCTTATTGAACAATGAGCTCATTTTGTAATACAACTCCTAATAGGGTTGAGACCTCTAACATTGGCAAGTCCTCTGTAAGGAAAAATGTTTTGGGTGTATGTAATGACTTCTAATAGGGTCAAAACTCCTAACATAATATTTTCATATTAGTACATAGTCATGGGTACCATTGCCACTTGGGTTTTCCCTTTCTAGGGTTTCCTAAAGAATAGATCATAGTGTTATGAGTTCCTTGTTGTTAGGTACTTTAATTTTTAGTATAGCTCTTTGTGGATACTTATGGTTAAGTTTTGAGATAATAAATTGGTGTAAAGGTGCTTAAATAATAATTCACTGCCTACCCGTATTACCTATTTATAACAATTGGTATCAGAGCCTAGTTCCTCACAAGAAATTTTATAGCTTAAGGAGAGTCCTAATATATCCAAATAATATCTAAAACAAATTTGAGGTGACACTTGAAGATCTAGATAGAGCTAATGAAGAAAAATATAGATTAAAGTTCAAGCTTAAGGATGCACAATATTACATTAAGAAACTCAAAGATTAGATTGATATCTCAAGGGTAAAGAGAAAGGAATTAGTTGAATAGATCAAGGAAACTAAATCAAATAGTGAGTCATATTTCATCACTAAACTTAAAAACGAGAATTAGACAATTAAGCATGAATTTGAAGTTGCATCACTTCTGATGGCTAAGGAAATTGAAAAAGGAAAAGCATAAATAGAGAAACTTGAAGTAGATATAAAAAGAAATTTGAATGAATGCAAAGGTTTGAATACTTAACTTGGTAAGGTAAAATATTAACTTGAAGATTCAAAAGCTAGACATCAAGAACTTGAAAAGTATATTAACATTGTCAAGAGTGAACTCATGGAAACAAAGTTATAGCTACAGAAGTTATATTCAAGTAGAGAAAAACTTGATGAGAAATTGATGTAGAAAAAGCCTAAAGGAGATGCGATAGGTATTGCCTATCATGATAATGAATGTTATAAATAATCAAAAGAAAAAACTATGCAAGATCCTAATCAAACAACATATTTGAATGAATAACCTAAAGAACATAAGAAGTATTTCAAGGTAAGATGTTTTGCATGCAATAAATATGGACACATGAAGAAATTTTGTAGAGGTACACTGATGCTAAACCTTTTACTAGTTGTTGTTTCAATTATTAGCTTTATGGACATGAATCACATTAATACAAAGCTATATCTAATTAGTGATCTAGTGGAAGAGGAATTAAAAGATCAAATGTTGACATGAGAAGACCTTTGGGAAATAATAATGTTATATCCAATGGTGTCACATTTTATAAGTGAAATATTTTTGGACACATTGCTAGAGTTTGCAAATTGCAAATGAATCAGAATGGACCAAGGTATGGAAATTATGTTATCGCATGTTATAAATGTGATGTTTGGGACATATAGCTAGAGATTACAGATTTAATGGGTTTGTGGACAATATGAGAACATCTAATGTTAGAAGAAGTAACTTCAATGGAAGAAGAAGTAACAATGTAAACCAAATTAGTAATGAGAATATAAACACAACATTTTTGAAGTAAAGTAATAATGATAATAGTGGAAATGATAAGAGTATGAAAAGAAAAGGAGTTGAATATTGTGGAAAATAAAGGAGAATTAGTGTCAACCATTGAACCCTCCTTGTCAACCTAACTAGCTATCTTAGCCTCATGGGGAGCACTTCATAAGAAATTTATCAAACCCCAATTTTGAAGTATTGACCTATGTGAGATTAATATGAGGCATATCAAACTTGATTAATTTAGTATCTATGATTGTAGATGTTAAAGTGATGATATGGGTGATCATCGTAAGATTGAGCATGTTTTGTCATGGTTAAATCAACTTTATGTGCTATGTGACCTAATGTATTTATGAAATATTTTTTAAGGATCTATAGAGAAAATTTATTTCATTTGTCACCATTTGAGTTACCAAAGTCTACAAAGAGAGTGAAGAAGGTGATTTAGTTGTCTGTGCAAAGATTTTGAGAAATTTGTATAAAACCCTACATTGCTACCACTAAAAGGTATTTATACACATTGTAAACTTTTAATTAAAGTGTTTATCAATTTTTTTGAGCTTAGTAGACATGGATAAACCTCAAATTTATGATGTGAATGAGAGGCATGGGTATCAACTTAAGGAACACTCATTTAAATCTATGGAGGATGACTCTAAGGGTGCATTCTCATAAACCTGTGATAGTGTGTTACATGTAGAGGATATTAAGGCTTATATCCACTACAAGTTTGAATCCATTAAAAACTATGACATTTGGGGTGATTTTAAGAAAATATATAAAGATGATAAGACCTTTAAGGATTAATTCAAACATTTGTAAAGCCTAAACATATTATAATTCATGGACTTCAAGGAATTTGATGAACTTGAATGGATAAAGGTAATTCTCAATCAAGTTCATGATATTTTATTTTGGATTGGTGATTAACCTCTTATGCTTACCAAGAAATTGATACATTTAATGATATGGTTAAACATTGTTGGCCTTGTACTAGTCACAACAAAAATGGTCAAGAAGGAGGTAGAAGAAAACACTAGAACCAAGTGCAATAAGCGTGTCATGACCCTCATAGTCATAAGACAACAAGATATAAGAGTCATTACCAAGATTTTGGGTTATAAGATGCATTACATCAAGAGATTGAACTTGTTGAAGTTGATGAAAGATCAACCCCACATCTCCAAAGAATCATTTGCATGCAAACACTTGTCATTGAAAGAGAGAAGCAAAAAACTATGGAGGCTTGAATAGTAAAATCCATAGATGAGACATTCTTGATGAGCAAAAAGAGATATTATTATAATCAAAAGTGAATTTATAAAATTACAAAGAGATCAATCCTTATAAAAGGAGATCAAAACCCTAATAGGTAAAACCTAGGTTGCATGATAATAATTAATAAAATAATTAATTATTATATGCCTAAAGTTTAGCTTAAGTAGACTAAAGATAATAAGTGACTTAATAATTAAATCAAAGTGATTTAATTAGTAAGGCAATGTCTTATTACTCTAACACCCCCCTTAAGATAAACTTAGGGAGTAGCTAAAAACCTAGAAACTACTGGAAATATTATGATAGGCTACATTACCGAGAGGGGAGGGGTGAATCAGTAACTTATTAAACTTAATCCTTAATTAGCAATTAATCCTTCATGAATATTCTGATCTAATTGCATGCATGAGCAATTGAAAACATTAAAACATTCATAACATTTTGACACACAATTTGGTGACCCAGAAACCTTCCAAATAGAAAGTAAAACTGGAGTGGGGATGATACCCAATAGCTTTAGTACTTTAGTATAAAGTTGGGCTATTAAGGCTTACAATGATCACTTCTAATGATCTACCATGTTAAGAGAAATAAGGACTGGTAGGTCCACCTCGCAAAAGGATTTACAAACATACAATGAAGTATGCACTCGATAAAGAGATTTACATAAGACTGTTAAGTCTACCTCGTGAAAGGATTTGACTCATCCACCTATTAGGATGAAACATTACCTAATCATTGATCTGCAACTTGGTTTGTTAAATGAGATTCCTTTGAGTATAGAAATCACCTTGTTGTGATAGATAAATCTTTGTTGCTCGTTATACTATTGTAGCCTTTGTAATTCACTCTTTTGCTCTTCTCTTCTTATTACATTACATTATTTCATCATATTGGATGTGATACAATACATTACATATATACCAATCCAATTTACAATTTATAAAGTCGGTCACAATACAAGTTTACACAAAAATCACAAAGTCATCCCAACTACAGGAACTCGGGTTTTGAAGACTGGCTCGGTGTGGTTCTGATACAAGGCATCCATTGTCAATGCTCAGCATCATCATGTACTTGGTAGATGTAGAAGCTCAGTCCATACTGATCACTTTCAAGTAGTCTTGAACTTAGTTTGCATTGGTGACTCAATGAATACTGTGAAACTTGGCATATAAACAGAATCACTTGATTCACACTGCATAGCTCTGTCAATTCTATCACTATGAGCTCAGTATAAACTAAGTCACTTGGTTAATACCGAGTAGCTTGGTTAACACTAGACTCTCATCATAGTAACTACGAACTCGGCGAGCACTACACAACTTGCTTTGCACTGATAAACTTGACATACATTGAGATGCTTGGTTTATACTGCCAATCAATACCTTGGTAGTAATTGCTCAGTGAAAACTAAATATTGTCCCTTGGACTTGGTAGCAATTGTAGAACTCAGTAGATACTAAAACGCTTGGTTAACATTGTTAACTGTACAGCGTGCTCAGTAGATACTTACAACTTGAATAAGTGTATGTCACTAATAACAAATATGACTGTTATGTCAACAATCTCCCCCTTTGGCATTAGTGACAAAAACACTTATCAATGATAACTAAATTTTGAAAAAATTATCCATCACCTTATGTCTCTGACTTGGTAGAGTATACTGTTTTTGAGATTTTTCAAATTTGGTTTTGTAAGAGATGTACCTCTGAGTATCTATACCTAAATAATGTTATAATGCTCCCCCATACAGTATACATCTGCTCTACAATATACATCTTCTCCCCCTTTTTGATATTAATGTCAAAGGTGTATGTTATATATATTATATAGTAATTTCCAAAATGTGACAAGAAATTTGAACATACCTTCAAAGTTATCACCAATGTCTTGTCCCAATTCTCTTGCAACACCTTGCATGTGTGCAATGCAATTTGTACTTCTGCTGATAGTTCTATCATGTGGTGTGCAATGGAGAAGTTGTTGTCATGGATGAGCATTTTAGCATGTGTAATTTGTTTCTGTAATGCATCCATGTTTGGGAGAATCATACACTATATATCTATCAATATAGCTCTTATTCTTGCCTCTTCTTTCAGCAATTTTGCCTGCATATTAGTCATGAATCTGATCTTGGTGAAATGGGTAGAGATATAGCTCGAGTCAAGTTGCAACTATTGTACACTTGCCTTCAAATCTTCATCAAATTTTGACAATTTATTTTTTATTTCCTTAGTGAAATTTGAAGTATCATAGAGTTTACTGAATAGAGAAGACACATTGTTGCAAGAGGTCTCCAATGAGCCTAGAATAGTAGATAGTTCTACTTGATGGATAGTAATTTATTGAGCAATAAGTTCCAAAACCTTATTCTCAGACTTCTTCTCAACTCTCAGCAACAATTTCTCTTTTCCATTCAAATCATTATTGAACTTTTGGACTACCTTTGTTAACTGGTTCAAAATTGGTTGAGAACTATCAACCTCTACATTTAATGCCTCTGCAAGGATATTCTTTGCATCTTCTATTATTTGGAATTTCTTGTTCCTTTCTTCTCTAAGCCTCTACTGCTTGGCTTTCTTCTGAATAATTTCTCTAAAAACATGCATCTGATCAGGATTGAGATTTGAGATGCCCCAATTTGGAATTACAATCTCCTCACCAAGATCTATGTCTTCTTCCTTCTCTTTTCCACTCAAAAATCTTGTACTCAGTTGATACTTGGTCTCAACTATCTTTGCACTTATTAATTGCATGCCAGGAATGGAAACAATTATAGAAATGGTAGGACTAGCTATAGATACCGTACTTACTATCAAAATATCTATAGTAGAAATACTTGGATTTACCAAAACTAATGTAGAGGGAAGTGTTGGCTGCTTGGTAGATGAAGTGCTTGTCACTTTAGATAATGAAGTACTAAGTTGGATGGGTGCAAAAATTGATTGAGTGCTTGTGCCAACTATGTTTGTCACAATCAATCCTGTTGAAGCTTTCTCTAGGCTTGATGTTTTTAGTACTTTGCTTGGAGAATGAGGAAGTGAGGCTATGACTCCTACAACAATTTTCACTGGGTCAGTCTACTTAGTATCTTGTACATCTTCCTTGGTAGCTTCCTTCCCTTGTTTCTCTGCATCATCATCTACATTGTCAAAATGTGTGACTTCTTCATTATCAGTTTCCTCATCTTTTTCTTGTTCATTATCACCTTCATCATTGTCACGAACATTGACAACAAAATCAATCGGCTTGTAAAGAAGATAAATATTCTTCCATGCATTTGTAGCATTCCTTACCACATGCTCAATGTCATTCAACAATATAAGACAAGTGTTGAATCTCAAAGTAAATTTTTCTTCATTTTTCTTTAGAGATTCCTTTATCTCTGTTAAGTTTCAAGATTTGCACCCAGTACTAAACTGAAAGAGTTCAGTAATCCTTACTTAACATTGGAATCACTTCACTTCGTGAGACTTGCAAATGAAATGAAACCTCCGAGTTCTAGGTCGGCTCCTATTGGATCTTTCAATGAAAAACTCTAAAATACTTAATGTAAACTTGCAGGGGAAAAGATGAGAAACTGCTGAAAGTAAACCTAAAACCTAAAGCTTAAATTAAGAAAAGGAGGTGATACACCAAAAGTAATTATGAAGACTCAAAAACACTTGACAGAGAGGACTATATAGCTATGTGAAATGCAAACAAAGCACATCTTCCTGTAAAGATTTGCACAAATAATTTATGGTAAGGTTTCAGTAATGAAACAACAAAAGGAGGATAAATTAACACCTCACTTTAATTAATTTCACCTTTAAACACATATCATAACCTACAAATAAACTTACTTTCCTACAAACAGGTGCTGGAATGAGACAAAAAGACAAGGAATAGTGAAACATTCTCAGGTTAATCTATCAAATCATTCAAAAAGACACACACAAAACTTGTAGAAAGGAAAAAGGCTTAACAATGAACACAACAAAGCATCATCACACTGTTGTCACTTATATTATGTCTCCAAAAGATGAATTACAGACTCTGCAATAAAGGTCAGGACTCGGAAAATAAGTCTCAAAACTCTCTCATAAAATTAGAACTCTTGAAAAATGAGTTGAAAAACTCGTTAAGTACAAAACCCAACACTTGGGTCGAATCTGAAAAGGTGGCATGAAAATAAAGGCTTAGAAACTTCCAAAATGAAGTCTCATAACTACTAAGACTTTACTAACCTATGAAGAACCCAATGAGTCCCTCAAAATTGCCCCAAAATTGCTCTAACAGGTCATACAGACACTTAAACTACCAAGGTGAAATCAAATTCGACCCAAAAGCCCTATATTCCCTCCAGATGTTCCCAACTGATTTCTCACTTAAATACCATGACATTCATTCCCTTTTTGCATTAAAAAAAGAAAAAATATTAAATGATTTATAACTTTATCATTTAAATATTCCCTTTACAATGAGAACTATGCAAAATATGCAAAAATAAAAGAGAAATCCGTCACACAAAAAACTCCTAAGACAAAATATAAATCAATCCCTCCCTCAACAATTATAAAAAAACTTCAAAAGGGATTAAAATCCCATTAAAAAGCCATGAACTCTAAATAATATAGAAAGGAATTTGGGGCAGAATGTCTTATTCGAATACCCTGATCATTCCTTCCTTTAATCATTTTTGTATTTGAAGGTGAAGAGGAGGAATGAGGGTTTGCAGAGTTTTGGTGGCCTCCATTGTTGAGTTTGCTGGAACTTCTTGGGACTTTGCCTTGCTTGCTGCCATGTGCATTTGTTGAAGATTATTTTGTGATAACTACCATTGTTGCTTGAACGTATAGTTTTCATAACTTCTTTGCAAAAAATCTAAAGCTTGAATTTGAAACCACTTGCCACTTTTGCAAGATACTTGCTGAATATCTTACTAGTTTTCTTTAGCCGCCATGAAAGATACTTTTTTGTTGTTGCTTCTATGTTGTATGTATAAATTCTTGCTGGAAGTTTGATTAATCTACCATGAATTTGCTAGTATTTTCTTTGCTCTACAGGCTCATTTCATTTTTTAGCTCTTCCTCTGAGAACTGCAAATTTTCAAGCTTGAAAATTTCTTCAATTGCAAGAGATTGTTTGACAGCTTCCTTGATTGTCTCCTCCTGTGATAGCACTGCCTTTGCACTTGAGAGAGTAAAGATCTACTCTTCAATCAATTTCATAGTTGTTTGTAGTTGTATTAGCTTTGCTCCATACATATTCCAACCTTGTTCTTCTAGTAAGGAATGAAGAATATTCATTTCCACAACTGTGGAGAGTTCTTGCAAAAATTGCTTGCTGGGTTGTTTGTATCTTTCTCAGTTCTTCCATTTCTTTGTGATTTGTATTATTGAATCTAGCTGGTCTGAAACCGCCAGAAGAGATTATTGGGTTTTCTTGTTTTTCCTTTCTCCACTGGTAGCCATTAAATTATTTTTTGAAGGAACTAATTTGAGTTGAACTTTGTTCTTCTTTTCTGAAAATAACTTGCCATTTTTTATAGTCTCAAAACACCACTCTTGAAATCTCTGTGTTATCAATGTTATGAGATTATTTTTCCCATTTTTCTTTATAATACTTCCATATTGGTTTCCTTACAATTATTATGAGCATTCGTATTTCAAGGTATTATGGACTATTTTTTCCAGTGAAATTCATGCCATATGGAAACTCATTCTTGAAATGATTATCTGATGTTTCTGGGTCGTGTTTTCCTCTGCCACATTGAGATCAAAATCAAACAAAGGTAGCGCTAGTTTGAGGAATAGAAACAATGGGGTAAGAAATTGCAGTGATTGTCTCATGCGGATTCTCCTCTAAATAAATTCCTTCATTCAAGTCAAATCAAATCTTTCTCAAATCAAGTACCCTTGTTGTGCCATTCTCTTGTGGCAAATGACCAGCCCTTTCTATGAAATTAATTATAACAATGCTTACATTATTTTGTTGAAATGTCTCAGCCTCTGATGAAGCTAAATACTTATCTGCCATACCTCATGCCACTAGTATTGGAATATCCCACCTTCCAGATGAAAATCCACTACATATTCGTGATGATAAATCCTTAAAAGAAGCTTTTCATGTAGCCTCAAGAATAGAAAAACTAGTTCCCATACTTATCAAGTAAGGCAACCGATACACATCTGCTTTTTTCATTCTACAATACATAGGGCTTCCTCCTTCAATGAATCATTCTGCCATAATTGCATCTTGACATGTGAATTCTCCTAGAAGTGGAAACCCTAAACCAAAGCTGAAGGAGTCAATGGACTATTTAGGATGGCAACATTTTCTATCTTGCTTGGATTTTTCAATGCCCATGTTAATCCATAGGAACCCATAGGAAATCCCTAAGTTACCATGATAAAAGGTTTATCAATACCCAACTCAATCAATAGTTTTCTCAAATTCTTCATGAAACGCTTCCTCTGTGTATGCAAAGACAAACCCAAGTTGAGAATTTTGGCTAAAACCAAATCCAAGCCATTATGGTGCATAGCAGTGGTAGCCAGCATCTGTCATGTGAGGTTCGTTGAAGACATTTTCCTGTTTGCAATGAAAATTCCTCAATTTTCAGCATTGCTTGAAGTATTTCTTGTTGATTATCTTTCATGCTTTCCTGCAGTAAATTATGCATTTGCAATTTGCAATGTCAATCATTATTTATTTGATGTAGCCTTTTGTGTATCCTGTATCATATCATCTATGAGGTTTGAGCATGGGCTTGTGACACCCACAAATAACTTTTATTTCTGTTTCTTTGAAAGGCTAACTGCAAAATATCTTTTAGCATTGCATTAAATATAGCTTACTTTCTTTTGTAACAAAATACATTAACAGATAAAGTATGTGTAGTAGTAGAGACATCTAGTCATTGCTTAGATCCTTTAGGATCTAATACCATTTCTCTTTCATTTTTGCAGCTACTGAAGAATGCAAAGCTTGGAGCTGGATGACGAACATCAGCGATTCTATAACCAGTCAAAGAAAAAGGCAATGACTAGTTATTTCTAACCTTGTTTCTTTCTTTCATACATATCTTATTTGTTTGTGTGTTCCTTTATGAAAGAAGGTTAGCTATAGTAAGCTATACTCACGGCTTGTGTGAGATCTCTTCCTTTTAGCATTTTCATTCATTTCATTTTTTGCAAACATCAATTGTATATTTGAAAGTGAATAATACAAGGACATTTCTATTTTTTTAAATGAAATGAATGGAATTTATGTACTTTCTCATATGCATACTTAAATTTTACACATGTGCAAAATTTTAGTAACAACCTCCTTGCCATCTAATCTCAATATTAGTTGCCTCGGGGTCCACTCACATATGTCTAAAGTGATTTACACGACATTCTCCCATCTTGGCTTGATCTTCTCCCTTAGATCACTCATAATCTACTAAACAAGCTAGTCTAGAGAATACTCCCATTTACCCATTTTAAATATTAACACATCTTTTATTTGCCTTTTCTCTTCTGCAGTCCTAGTTTCATACTTTAGTGCCTTGAAATTTGTTATGCCAGATCTTGATTCTAATTCTTTCATTCTTTCCTCAAAAGTAGGTGGAGGCCTCTTAAAAATTATATCTCCTCCTTCTTCATATGTTTTCTTCTTAGATGATCTTCTTGTAAACACAACAATAGATGACTTGGCAGGCTTGGTAATTATTACCTTACCTTTCTTCTTCAATGGCTCTTCATCTTCTAATTTCTCTTCATCTTCTACTTCTTCATCCTCAATATCATCTCCTTTGCCTTCAATCAACATAAGAGTGGAACTGGTTTTCAGTTTGGCAATTCTCTTCTTTCCTTTGTTGACTACCAGAGGGAGTTTGATTTCAAGCTCAATTCTAGCCTTTGCCTCTTCATAAGTGCCAAAGTATGCAACTTTAGGATCAATAGGCTCATTAATCAATGCCTCAATAATATCCTTGGTTTCATCTATGTTTACTTCATAACCTAGAGGTTTTACCCATACTATCTGTGGTCTAACTGTCTGAATCTATACTTTGTCACTATCAACCATGAAACAAACATCATCTTTGTAATCTTCAACTAGTTTCTTAGGAATCTTGAATCTATTATTCATCTTCTCTTTGAATACATCAAAATAGTTATCCATAATAGTTACATAGTTCTCTCCCATTTTAGCTATATAATCATTAATCTGATAAAGAATAGGTACATCCTTCCTCCAAACTACTATACCTTTAAATGGGAAGAGCTTTTGCACATAGAAAAATAAGCAAGTCAAAAGTGAACCAAACTTACATGGATTGTTCTTGGAAGTTTTATGCTCCCCATGTTCTTGTTGAACTGATTCAGAATCAACTCGATAAGGTCAAGTGACAGATTATTCTTGACCACTTTGTATGCTAAATCCACTGCTTCACATGACACGTTGTTCAATTTGCTCGAGCTATAAATCTTGTGAGTGATGATATGTATCCCAAACTTGGGTTCCATATTAGTAACATAACTAATATTTATTCCCCTTCCATCCCACTTAGAAAGGGTTTTCTTCTCCAGTTCAACCCGACTTAGGGTTTTAGTCAGTTTGGCTTTTGTTAACATGGGAAGACTAGTGATCATATGGATCCTCTTCTTCGTTATCAAAATAAGTTGTTCCAACCATAGCTGACCATTGTGCACGTGAATGAGAATATATCTTATCCATTTCACTTGAAATTCTCGTGGTATATGTGGAATGTGAGTTAAACCTTTTGTTTCAAGATGTTGATGTTCTAGTTTCAACACACCATTAACGCATAATATTTTTATTGATTCATCCATCTTTAGTGTTCCAATGTCTTAAATAGCACATTTAAAATGTGAATGAATATCATTGATTAACAATACCTTTGGTGGAATTTGTGACTATGCTCCACTCAGATCTAAGGTTTTAGCAATGACAGGGCTCAGCTTAAAGTTAGGTGATTTCCACTCCATGCCTCGAACTAACATTTCAAACCTTTCTTTGATTCGCTACTAGTGGATGCCATTTTTCTCAATAGGGTTTGAGAGAATATGAAGGTCTTCAATAACAATTTACTCAAATTTCTTGAATTCTCTAAAGATCGCCTTGCACAAATAGCTCTCAAAATTTCGTGGTGAGAAATGACTTCAATTTCACCCTTTTTCATCAAATTTTGCCATAAATGCCTAGTACATTTTTTGTTCAAACGATAGATTATCATCCACTCTGTTTGCATTAAATGCTCGATAGATTCTTCCACAACTCGGTAACTACACAGAACTTAGTTACTCCTGACCTTGCTTGGCAGGGTCTACAACCCAACCTCGCTCGATAAGGTATGCAACTTAAACATGCTATGTAAATATTGCATCTTTTACTCAGTGATCCCTTTGCATCTTGAATGTTGATTAGGATCTTTTGTTATACTAAGTGGAACTGATGTGAGATATCTTCTTTAAAATCATAGTTCTAGTTCTCCTATGAGAGATCAATTGGAAATGGTGGAGTCACCCAATTCTTGAGTGACTAGTTCATCATTGCTTGGACTTTTATTCTTAGAAGATTTTGGAACACAGTGTTGTCTTATCTTTTGCCTTCTTTTCATCTTCAATTCTTCCAATATTCATATAGTTCTTGGCAAGATGACCAAGTTCTATACAAATGAAACATCTTCTAGTGGTGTCTCTTGTCCTCATGTGATGGTTCACACAATTCATTCCAATGTGCCCAAATTCTCCACAATAATGACATATGCACCAAGTTTTATAGTCCCAACCAAATATAGGTTTCACAATCTATTCTGTTGTGTTTAATATCTTAGTTTTGCATCCTGAGGATTTGTGCCCATGCTTCTTACATTTATGACATTTCCCTTCAAACTTAGGTTTCTCTTTGCATTCATTTGCCCTATGACCATGCTGATTGCAATTGTAGCACTTACCATTGAATTTACCTTTTCCATTGCTCCAACATTTGTTTTATGTATGGCCTATCTTACCACAGTGACTACAAGTAGGTCTGTGATTCTTTTGAGCTCCTTGCTTGGATGATTCACCTTCTTCTGTATATCCAATTCTTGCTTTTCCCTTTTTGTCTCTAATGGCATTACTCATTTAATTGATTCATGTATGCTTGAGATTTCATCATTCTCTCATTGGTTTTCCTTTCAATGTTTAGATCATTATGCAGTTTTTCATTCTCTGATATTAGATTCATGATTTCTTCATTTGCATTAGTGAGTTGATCAATGAAGTCTGTCTATTGATGGGACAGGTGCTGAATTTCATTGTTCTTTCCTTCTATCTCTTCTTTTATCTTGTTTTTCTCTTCCATGACTTCACACAATCTTACTAACTGGATTTTTTGCTCTCTTCTTAGTTTTCTCACTTCTTCTTGAAGAGTACTATTCTTTTCAAATAGTTCTTTGATTGCTTCATCAGCTTCATCTGAATTGCTTGAATGGATGTCTTCAATTCTCTCTTCAATGTAGAGTTGGTCATTTATCCAGATTGCAAGTTATTTTCTTCTTTTCAGGGATTGAGAGAGTTTCTCTTTTGCTTTCTTGAGTTGTCCAATAGCCAATTCCAAATCTAGCTTCTCATTATCAATAGCCTTGTCAAGTCTAAATACCTCCATAACCTTTGATCTTTGCTCAAGTTGTTAAACTTCTTTTATGAGAACCACAAAGCTCTGATACCAATTGTTGGAAATATTATGATAGGCTAAGTTACTAAATGGGGAGGGGTGAATCAGTAACTTATAAAACTTAATCCCTAATTAGCAATTAATCCTTCATGAATATTCTAATCTAATTGCATGCATGAGAAACTGAAAACATTAAAACATTCATAACACTTTGACACACAATTTGGTGACCCGGAAACTTTCCAAATAGAAAGTAAAACTGGAGTGGGGATGATACCCACAAGCTTTAGTACTGAAGTATAAATTTGGCCTGTTAAGGATTACAATGATCACTTCTGATTATTTGCCCTGTTAGGAGCAATAAGAACTGGTAGGTACACCTTGCAAAAGGACTTACAAACATAAGAGTATTAAGTCTACCTTGTGAAAATATTTGACTGATCCATATGTTAGGATGAAACAATAGTTAAGAGTATTAAGTCTACCTTGTGAAAATATTTGACTGATCCATATGTTAGGATGAAACAATAGTTGATCTCTAATTTGCAACTTGATTTGCTGAATGTGATTCATTTGAGTATAGAAATCACCTTGCTGTGATAGATAAATCTTTGTTGCTCCTTATACTGTTGTAGCCTTTGTAATTCACTCTTATGCTCTTCTCTGCTTATTACATTACATCATTTCATCATATTGGATGTGATACAATACGTTACATATATACCAATCCAATTTACAAATCACAAAGTCAGCCACAATACAAGTTTACACAAAAATCACAAAGTCGACCCAACTGTAGGAACTCAGGTTCTGAAGACTGGCTTAGTGAGGTTCTAATACTCGACATCTGTTGTCAATGCTCAGCATCATCATGCACTCAATAGACATAGAAGCTCAATCCATATTGATCACTTTCAAGTAGTCTCAAACTTAGTATGTATTGGTGACTCGACGAATACTGTGAAACTCAACATATAAATTAAATCACTCGATTCAAATTGCATAGCTCAATCCATGCTATCACTACAAGCTGGGTATAAACTGAGTCACGTGGTTAATACTTAGTAGCTTGACTAACACTAGACTCTCATCATAGTAATTGTGAACTCGGTGAGCACTACACGACTTGGTTTGCACTAATAAACTTGACATACATTGAGATGCTCAGTTTATGATGTTGATCAATACCTTGGTAGTAACTGCTTGGCATAAACTAAATATTGTCCCTTGGACTCGGTAGCAACTGTAGAACTCGGTAGTTACTAAAATGCTTGGTTAACACTTTTTACTATACAATGTGCTCGGTAGATACTTACTATCTGAATAAGTTTATGTCACAGATAACAAATATGACTATTATGTCAACAGAAACTACTACTAAAAGAAAATTTGGGTCTCGGCAACAAGGCCTGATGAGGTACCCAAGCACAACCAAACCTCTATAAAGGAGGAGAGATTGAGAAAACCACATGGGAAAAACCATACTCCAAAAAGAGATGGAAATAAAATGTTCCAAAATATAGGAACAAAAGGATGATCATGAAGAACACCAATGAAGCATGAAGCTGCAAACACTATCAAACTGCTAATCTGAAGAACCTCCACTATATAGAATGTGACCAAGTAGAGAAAACTAAGTCTGAAGAGATGATCAATCAAAGATGAAAGGTATCTTCATGGCCTCCAAAAAGAGGAAAGAAATAATGTCCATATGGTAAATGATCCATCTCAATCGCCTAGCACATAGGATCAAATATTGAATACATAGCTCACTCCATCAAACCAAGAAAGCAATAGAACCAGCATAACCCTCCTATAATGCTAAGAGGTAAGGCATAAACACTGAAAAAGAAGTACAAACACCTATATTGGCACGTGTCATCGACACATCCTGAGGCTAATGTCATGGAAGGAACATTCACTTAACAAAGAAAGATGGCAATATGGCCAACATAAAACCCTCCAAGGCACTTTATAATTTAGTGTGAGTACAACAAAATACAAATATGTGCAAGATCCCAAAATGCAATAAGTGACACTTTATCTTAGTGTGTTTGCAAAAATACTACAAAAGGATGTCAACAAAGATCAAAAGAGACATAAGGTTGATACAATAAATAGTTTTTAGTGAACAGATTTGTCCTTTTAATTGGTTTACCAAATTAACTCTATACCCAAATATCACAAAGAACAAAATCATTCACTGCAGTTGAGGAAGCACTCTTATCTTACTTTACACTTCCTCTTTGAATTTCTAAAGGTACAGCTCCCTTATTAGATTTGAAATAAATTTGAAATCATTTTCACACTTTTCCCAAAGTGCATAAAGATCTCTCAACTACTCCTGGGTAGTGAGGTAATTATATAAAAAGGAACTGCTCGAAGATGAACAGACTGAACTAATGTAGAGAAGAAAATTCACTTCAAAGAATGAACTTCCGCTTAAATTTTAACATGTATCATTAACAATGAATAATTTTTTTTTTAAAGAACTTACAATCAAACAACAGCACTTTGGGATTTCCGAAACGTCGAATCACATTCACAAAGTAATAATAATTCAACACTCTGAACACAAAGTTTCAAAGCATAATTCAAAATTCTTCATATATGTATATTCAAACTTTAATGCACCAAGTCTTTGAAAGCCAAACATTCATATAGTGGTTCCCAAAATACTATTATCAAAATCAAATCTATGTTAAAATATTGCTATCTAATCTCTATTTTCTATCCCCTATTCGCTTTAAAAAAAACACAGTTCAATGCCCCAGCATTTATAGTTTTTCAAACCATTAGTATGAAAATCTTAGGTTGAACTACTTTGAACTACTTTGAGTTAAGGTTCAAAGTGGTTCAAAGCGGTTTAAAGAAAGGGGATCACAACTGCAGAAGCTTGTGACAACAACTTCAAGGAGCGGAGAAGGCAAAAGTGATGAGGAGAAGACTTCAAACAAATATAGGTAGAGGGAGGTTTGAAGGAGATCCTTGGGAAAAGAATTAGGTGACTCTACACACAACTAATAGGGGCTCTGACTGGGGACTGTGTATGCAAAATACACAGAGAACTCAGAAAAAGGGGGACAAAAATGGAACAAAAAAAAATGAGAAAGAAAGCAAGAAGAACAAGAAGAACTAAACACGACAAAATTTCTATGTACATGGCAGGGAACATCAAAACTCAGAATTTGACCAACTTCAAATCTTGCCGATTATATGTAAAAGGCAGATTTGTTCCGTCTGGATATCTCAATAGGAAAGTATTAGGGCTAACAATCTCTAAAATGAAGAATGGACCTTTCCAAAGGGATTCAAATTTTCCATGTGTTCCTTTTGGTTCTTTCCTCTTATCCCACAAGAGTACTTCATCATGCTTAAGGAAATTTCTTGGTCGAGCTCTTCTGTCAAAGATACGTTTTACATTTATCTGGTGTTCTGTGATATGGTCAACCAGTTTGCATATCTCATTTTCCAACTTGTGTAGATACATGACTCTTTTTTCCAATGAATTCTTAAAGAATTGATCCTCTATGACTGATTGCAATTTTGCAGCTAATAACTCCAAAGGTAAGGATATCTGGGCCCCAATCCCGTATACTAGTTTAAAGGGAGCCATTCCAATGGCTCTTTTTGTTGTAATCCGATCTGCCCATAATGCTTCATAAAGTCTCTTGTGCCAATCTCGAGAATTATCAGAAACCAATTTTTTAATGATGGCCACTAGATTTTTATTGTTGGATTCCGCTTGCCCGTTCCCTTGTGGGAAGTAATCTGACAAATGAGCCAAGGATACACCATGTTCATAACAGAAAAGAGATATCTCTTCTAATGAAAAATAAGTGGCATTATCTGAAACTATTTTCTGAGGTACGCCAAATCTAACAAAAATCTGCTCCATCAGGAACTCGCACACTACTTGGGAGTTAGATTTCTTTGTTGGTATCGCTTCCACCCATTTAGTGAAATAGTCTGTTGCTGTTAAAATGTAGGTATGTCCGGCACTTGATGGAGGATTTATGGGTCCAATAAAATCAATACCCCATTGTCGGAAAGGCTCATCAATTACCACAGGCCTGAGCGGAAATGCTGCTAATTGAGGGCGTCCAGTAAAAAGCTGACATTTTTCGCAGTTTTTCACAAATTTATAAGCATCTTTGAACATGCCTGGCTAGTAGAAACAATTCCTGAGAATTTTAAAAGCGATAACAGTGGATGAGAAGTGTCCTCCGCAAGCCTCTGAATGATATGCTTTTAACAATTTTTTCTGTTGTTCTGTGTCCACACACCTTAAAAAGGTCCCATCGATTCCCCTCTTATAAAGAACACCATTTGAAATCACATATTTTGGTACTTTCAATCTTAAATTTCGTCTCCCTTTATGTATGATAGAAAATATGCAATGTCTGAGAACCAAGAATTTGTTAGGCTAACCAATAAGACTGTAGGGGCTTCCTCGAATTTATTAGGGGACATGTCTCTACATTCAGCTATTGATTTTCACAGACCGCGCCCTCTCACCAGAGAAGTAGGCTTGATAGTTAGATCATATTCTTGGACTTTAGTCACCCAAACCACCCATTTATTCATCCCTACTTCTTGTTGAGTTAAAACACTTTTGACTGCGATTTCAGGTACATACACGACAGAATGAGAATGTAGGATATAATACCTAAATTGTTTCAATGCCTTTACTACAACGAATGCATGTTTTTCAATAGGAGTGTAATTCAATTCATGCCTCTTCAGGGGAACACTCATAAAGGCGATGGAAGCCTCTTCTCCTTCATCATTCTGCTGAGTTAGAATACTGGATAGAGAGTGTTCAGAAGCATAACAATAGATAATGAAATTCTTTTCAAAGTTAGGACTCACCAGCATTAGGGCACTTGCAATAGCTGTTTTGATGTCTTCGAAGGCTTTTTTACCCTCCTCTTGCCATCTGAAAGGACATTTTTCGCTCATCATATCCAGCATATATTTCACCTTCTCAGAGAATTCGGGTACACAATTTCTCAAGAAATTGATCTGACCGAAGAAAGATTTCAGGTCGCTTCTATTGGTAGGCAGAACCAGTTTTTGTATGGCTTTCACCATCTCAGGATCAATTTTTATGCCCTCTTTGGAAACAATATGCCTGAGCAATTTACCTTCTTCCACGAAGAACACAGACTTTTTAGGGTTCAAAGAGATACCGTGCTGTCTGCATCTACCCAGTACTTTTTCCAAATCTCTCAAATGATGTTTCCTCCTTTTCGAATAGACAGTCAAATCATCAAGATATATAATCATTATCCTATCTCGAAGGTCCTTGAAGGAGGATTTCATAGCACGCTGAAAAGTGGCCCCAGCGCTAATTAGACCAAAAGGCATTCGGTTATAAGCGAAGGTGCCCCAAGGAGTAATGAAGGCTGTCTTGTGTTGATCTTCTGAGGCGACACTGATCTGATTATATCCTGAATAGCCATCAAGCATAGACATTACTTCAGATCTAGCAACTGTTTGCAAGATGTGGTCCATAGTAGGAAGTGCATAATTCTCTTTGAGGCTTGCTTGATTCAAATTCCTAAAATCCACGCAAATTCTTATTTCCCCATTCTTTTTCCTTACAGGGATGATATTTGCCACCCATGTTGAATGATGTATTAGGTAAATTATATGAGCCTTCAACATCTTTTCCACTTCTCGGAAAATAGCTTCTGAAACTTTGGGGTTGTAATTCTTGAGTTTCTGTCTAAAGGTGGTAGCCCTTGGTTTCAACGGTATATGATGCAAAAATTCGCCGTTTCTAAAATTTTTTAAGTCACTGTAACTCCATGAAAAAACATCCTGATATCTAATTAAGAGTTTAGACAACTTCTCCTTTTCCTTAACAGAACAAGTTCGTCCTATAGAAATCCACATAGAATTTTTTGCATTCCCAATGTTGATCTTGTCAGGTTCTTCTTCTTTCTTATCAGAGTCAACATCTTTATTTAGAGTGCTATCATCTCTTCTACCAAAAAGATGTTCAAGGGAAACCAAACCTTTAGGGATCCTGTTTCTTGAGAGTTGAATCACCTCGCCTGTTTTCATTGATTCTTCCCCAATGGGTTTACCACAATGTTCGGACCCTTCAAAGAAGGTTTCAGCAAAATTGCCAGCGCATGTTATAAATTCCTTTAATTGCGCATCATCATTAAAAACCTGCCAATGGTTAACATTGTCTGGGACCTTAGGTCTATAAATCACTTCAATCCTATAAGTATCACTTTTGAATTCAGGATTTGGTAGCAGTAGTGACGCTGAGACAGCTAAGGAGTCAGCTTTTGTGTTTTGAACATGAGGAATGAATTCAATAGATCTTAATTTTTGAACAAAAACTCGACTTGTGTGCAAAATTTTGGAAAATTACTATCTCAAGAAAAGTGTCAAAATCCCTTTTTTTGAGCCAAAAAATCTTGATTTGTGTGCAAATATATGAAAATCATCACATCGGGAAATGTGCCCAATCTAAGAGCAATATTTTTACCGTCAAATTCCAATTGTGTCCAAATTGGACAAAATTTATATGAAAATAGGAGTTTTTGGGTGCTCTGAGCTCAACGTTGATGTTAGTTTGGGCTCAAAATGCACCAAAAATGGTGACCCCCCAAATTCAATACAAAAAACTCTAAAAAATGAAACTCTCAGAAAGAAAAAATACAGATCTGAAAGCCAAGCCAAACTTCTCATAAACAGAATAGGGGCATGAAGATCTTGAGCTTTGATACCATGATGAAGTTGATGAAAGATTAACCCCACAGCTCCCAAGAATCACCTACATGCAAACACCTATCACAGAAACAGAGAAACAAAAAACTATGGAGGCTTGAATAGCCAAATCCATAGATGAGACATTCTTGATGAGAAAAAAGAGATATTGCTATAATCAAAAGTGAATTAATAAAATCACAAAGAGATCAATCCTTATAAAAGGAGATCAAAACCCTAACAAGTAAGACCTAGGTTGCATGATAATAATTAATTATTATATGCATAAAGTTTAGCTTAAGTAAACTAGAGATAATAAGTGACTTAATAATTAAATCAAAATGATTTAATTAATAAGGCAATGTCTTATTACTCTAACAAAACTCACTATCTATAGGATTTATTCAAACAACATATAAAATGGTTATAGAGCATCAACACTTTGATATATGTGAGATCCTTAGACAAAAGTTATTGGAAAACATAAGAAGGATAAAACATGATAAGTTAGAACATTTTAGAATTGGATCATTAAACTTATCTTTTTCTTTGATATCATTCATAAATTCCTAAATATGCATCCTCATGAATGGAGAGATAACATACCAACATTAGGACTAATCACAAAGCATTATAGGATGAAGTATGGGGGTAATACTATCAGTGATCTATTTGGCTTGTTTAAGGGATTCCAAAAGGTGATAAATCAAAAACTTAGGATTCCCAATGAAGTTGTTTATAAGTATACAAAATAAATGTGCTTTATGGTTAAAATATATTTCACTTGTATGGAGGTAGTAGAACCTAGATAGAACTGGATCCATCCGTTGGGTTATGAAGTAAACTATGAGATGATTGAGCAATGTGAAAAAAGTCATTATTTCATTACCTAGAGACCCTAGTGCAGAAAATGGAGAAATTATAAGGATAAATTTAGTTAAGTGAGCGAGAAATTGTATAGAGGTTCAAGGAAGTGAGAGGTGGGAAATTTTGAGGAGAAGATAGTAGAGAAAGAAGGGGTAACACAAGAATAGTAGAAAATACTTAAGAAGGGTAGAAAAGATACTTCAAGAGCTCGAATTGGTGGCACAAGTACATAAAGTGTTAAGCATGATACAACATAAGGTATGAACTAAAAGAGATGCCATGTATACATATAATTGCGGTCCTAAAATTAGAGATCACACCTTAACTTTATAAAGAAACAAGGAAATCTACAAGGATAACTCAACTTGTGAAGGTAGAGAAACCTACACCAACAATAAGACATAAGGGAACAACTCAAGGACATTGCCCCAAGAAGGTAAAGGTAAAAAAATCTAAGATTGCAAATAAATACAAGGAAGCAAAAAGTCAAAGGAGAAGGTAGAAATAACTGAGAAACCGGTTTGAGGGACAAGAGGATGAAAGAAAGAAGTGGAAACCTAACATGAAGAAAATCACAAGTAGAATTAAAAATGAAGGAAAGATTGACTAATTGGAGATATACTATTCAAGATATGAAGATAATGATCAAAAAATTCTTGAAGATTTTGTAATAAGTTATTTACAGAACTTTAGAAGAAATTTATTAGGGATCAAAAGTAGTATACCAAATGAAGTGTATGACAAGTTAGACATAAGAAGACAATTAGCATTGGAGGAAGACCAGAGGACTAGGGAAGGAACAATGCATAACATGTTCACAATAGTAACCATGAATTAAATGAATGAGATCTTAGGAAAAACTAAAGCCAATATGAGGACTAAAATGAGGATTGTTAAAATCATGGTTGGACTGTTTGAGGAAGTATCAGAAGAAATGGAGAAAGAAATTGTAGAAGTATTAGATGAAATTGACTACAAGGGTACATCAACACTAAAGCCATAGTAATCAAAGAACCAATAGTGAATCCTTCTATGCAATTGTAGGATGTAAACCAGTTTTGTTACTATCAAGCAACTAGACTTATTTATTTCTAAAGTTCATATAACACCTAATGCATTTTAGGAAGAATAGGAGAAATAAAAGCAACATTTCATGGGTAAATTCATATCCTATGAAGAAATGCAAGACATTATGCTTGAGGCAACCAACAAGGTGGATAATATCAACGATGAAGAAGATTGAGAATAAGATAAGAAGAAGAAGAAGAAGAAGAAAGAAGGCATTATGACAAGAGATGAAATAAGGAAGGTGGTCAATGAAGGTAAACTTTCATTAATCACAAGTGACATAGTTGAACAAGGTGACACTCCATCTATCATACCATTAAATTGGGCTACAATAATTTATGTTGATCTTATCATTAAGGATAATATCACAGTTTGAATAAATGTTGAAACCAAGAAAGTGAAATGTGTAACACAGATACCTACTTCATTTAGCATGGTGACATTATTGGAAGTGACTTGAGTAAAACTATTACTAGTATTGATAAGGATGACAACTTAGAATCTTATGATGAAGATGCCTTGATGAAAAAATAACATTTGCTAAAGCCAAGCAGTGATCATAAAGGAAATAAAAAAAGAATGCAAGAATTTGTAGCAAAGAATTGGATAGACTGAACAAAACATTACCCTCTCAAATAAAATTCCAAGGTAATGATTTTGTGGAAAATTTATACATGGTTCTTAATGAGTTTAATGCACATTTCACTTTATTGGAGTAGTCTGTTAAGGCTAAGAAGAATATGAATACATAGTAGAGAAATTTCTTAAGGTATTTGCCTCAATAGCCAATGATGTAAAGGTAATTAAAGAAAACATTAAGGCTACAAGGGGTATATATATGAAGGAAAATAATTGTATATTATTTTTGTAAATTAAATCAAACAAGTTCAAGGTTAGATAAGGGAATAAAAATAGGAAGAAGATAATTTGGCAAAAACTACATAATTTTTTGGGAAATCTAATTAGAATGTTGTACAAAATTAACAAGATTTTAAGTAAAACATTTCATAAAATTAGTAGATTACGAAGAGAAAGAGATAGCGTAATACATAGATTTTTACTTTTGTGAAGTTTGATTACACCAAAATTGGAGATTATGTAGGAGTTAGATATGTTGGATACATCCAAGAAGTATTTTAAAGTATTCAGGCTAAAAAAACCTACAAGCAATAGAGATTGTAGCACATGCATTGTGTGGTTAAATTCAAGTTGCAGAGAACTTGAAAAATTCAAGGGACACGGATTTTGCAACCCTCAAGGAATTTTTTATAGATATCTTAAGGTTTGTGTAGACTATTTTTGGTTAGACAATATTGCTATGCACATGATACTTGGTGGATATTTTCCTTTGCCATTGATGTCAAAGGGGGAGTAGTATAGGCAGTGAAAAATCAAAAATCATATAGCATCATGTTACGTAAGCAAGCATAGGATGGGGGAATAATTTACAAACAAAGTTTTTTAGATGGATAAGTTTTTTTTTGGCATTCATTCTTAGTCATTTTTCACTAAGTATTTCAATCAATGCCAAAGTGGGAGATTATTGGAGAGTGATCAAGTAGGAAGACACAAATTTTGTGGGAATTAGTGAACAATCATTGATGGAGACTAAGATTAATTTTTTAAAAAGTTTTGGTACAAAATGTATCTAAGTACTATGTAGGAAATAGTGAACAGTCAAAACGATATTGTTAGCAAGCTTAGTAGAATAATCAGTAATGGACACAATTTTGTATAATGATAATATAAAGTCTATATATGATACAAATATGCCCTCTTATGATCAGATGGTGATTGGTACATATTTTGAATGGAAAGCATGGTGACTGGCTAAGATTGCAACATTAAGAATAAGTTTGGTAATCGAGAAAATTATCCTAAAAAATTAAATTATCATACTAATTAAATTACTTGACATTGTAGGGATGTCATACTACATGTTAACCCTTTGATAGAAGATCTTAATAATTGATTTTGGTTATGGTGCCACACATTTTGTGAAAAGAGATTACTAAATAATTAATTTTAAAAGGTATTTAGCAAGGATAGTTTTTTTGTATGCAACTATGAGATATCATATGCAAGCTTTATATGTGATGTATTGATGATACTATGATTTTTTATTGATGGTTAGATGTGAGATTTGATGTTTTGTCACATTAGATGCGAGATATACTAAGGACTAAGAAGACATTATGATGTCAATAAGCATTTTGGTATTGTAATGACTATCTCTTATTTATTAGATGGTGAATCCTTATTGAGTGGTGAGCTACTATTGTAATAGAACTCCTAATAGATTTGATACCTCTAACAAGGTCAAGTACTCTACAATGACTAGTGTACTAAGTATATGTAATAACTCCTAATAGGGTCAAAACTCCTAATAGAGTATTTTCATATTAGTAAATAGTTGTGGGTATCGTTCTCGTTGAGGTTTTCCCTTGGTCAAGGTTTCCTCAAAAACAAATCATGGTGGCATGAGTTCTTTATTGTCATACGCTTGAATTTTTAGTATTGTTCTTTGTAGATAATTATGGTTAAGTTTTGAGATAATAAATTGGTGTAAAAATGTTGCATTACTTATTCACACACCACCCCCTACCCCGCAGCCCCCCCCCCCCCCCTCGCCCAATCTAAGTCTTGCTTGTTTCTAACAAGTATGATGCTCCCCCCCTCCCCCCGCCCCCCAAAATAATTGGGCAAAAATTTAGATACAAGGACTAATTATTTAAAATAGTACAATGAAACAAAAGAAAAAATTGATGAAAATAAAAGAAACGAGGCAAAGAAAAACTAGTAGTGATGAAACCTTACATTTCATAAGTGCAGTTTTATCTTCATAAAGCTTCCATTTATATAACAAAATTGATGCATTTCATCACAACTATATGAAGTCAAAGTGATCATGTGATTTATTTTGCATAAAATAGAGACGTTATCTCTCATACTTATACCCTATGCTAATCTTTCAGAAAATTTGACACAATCTGGAGAAACATGAGACTATTTTAAGGTTTCTGGGGACCTGTAGCTTAAGTAAACCTCTGGATAAGATCTACTTTCTTGAGTATCACCTAAAACGAAAACTCTTTTCAAGGGAAAGGGTAAGAATTAATCTTGAACTTCAAATAACTTTAATTGTAACCTATTGCTACAAAAGGTGATACATCATAACTTAAAGTTGCCAAAAACAATAATTACTTGGATAACCCTTGCATGCATTTAGATATGGCACTAGTCACAACTCCATGTTTGTGCATAAATATTTCACAGAAGGCCTTAAAATTGATAAAATTAGAGAGGAAGAAATCAACTCTTCACTACAATAAATTAAAGTGAATTCCTTTGACACTATTTATAACTCACAACAACACACTTAAAACCACTGAGAAGGTACTTCAATGAGATGGAAATGAAAGGAAAAATAAGCTTTCACTAACAATTTCTATCAATCATGTGCTAATGACACTATCCCTACAATGTATGAGAAGGTCTGGAATACAAAATTAATGCCTTCCAATATATTAAACAGTATATGCAATAAGTGGGCTACAATACTAAAAACAGTGAAGAACTCAGATTGAACAAAAATCAGTGTCTTCTGTGCCAAAAGCATGAAATAATTACAAAGCAAGTGAAAAACTCACTAAAAATAAATCTTTTCAACCAACTAGGTTTGACTGCAAGAAAGTAGCCCCAAAAATATGCCACTCCACTCACTAAAAATGAATTCATGTGCATGAAAAAGTCTCTTTAAGTTATAGATAGTCATATGACTCACTAAAATTGCCCCAAAAAATGCTCCGAATAACCATAAATCCCTTAAAAACTCTAAGCAAAAGTCAAATTTGACCCTCTTCTCCAACTCCCCTATATACTCTCGTTGTGTTTGCAAACTAACTCAACCTATTAAGAAGAAGTCCTCTAGCTTATCAATGCATCTTATCCACTCCAATCAATTTTATTACTAGGTATCCTTTTAAAAACTTTAATAATTAATTAATTAATTTATAATATCAACCAAATGGTAATTATTAAATTACAAAAGTGATGCATGAAAACTCATAAAATGTGGGCATTTGAAGATGCTAAATTATGGGCACTTTCTGCTTATACTTAGAAATTTTGGTATTCAAAACTTGTGAAGAAATATTACATTTTTTTATTTTCCATGTGTTTGACTTATGTTTTCTAATCACCATTATAGATGTGTTCTTTCATTTTTTACATCTGGTATTTACTATTCATCTATTCAACCATTCAAATTGTAGGATTTGAGCAAATAAGCCAATCAAATCCACAAAGCCTTCGAATCCCTACATGCAAAAACCTGTCACAGAAGAAAAAGACGAGAAGAGGGAAGGGTTTTGCTAAAAAATGAAGATAGAAGAAAAGTTGCTCTCAAATGAAAAATGCATAAGAGATAATGAAAAAAGTACAATGCTCATCCTTATAAAGGTGAGATAGAAACCCTAAACTAAAAAGCTAGGTTGCACAATATAATTAATAATATATTAATTATATGCACCTACAAGATAACTTAAGCAAACTAGAGTAATAGGAAAATTAATTAATTAAATCAAAGTGATTTAATTAATAAGTGCAAACAAATAATTACTCTAACACCCCCCCTTAAGCGAAGCTCAGGAGGTAAGCTAACCTAGCACAGCTATGAAAGTAGAATTGGGTCCCGACAACAAGGTCTGATCAGGTACCCAATTACAACAAAATCTCTATAAAGAGGAGAAATAGAGAAAACCACATGGGAAAAACCCTACTCCAAAAAGAGATAGCAAAGAATGTTCCAGAAGAAGGAACAAAGAGATCGGAAGAGAATCATTGAAGCATGAAGAACTGCAAAACTCTGTCAAAATGCTGATCTGTAGAACCTCCATGGAAATAGAAGGCACGAACCAAGCGTGTCTATATGGTAGATGATCCATCTCACCGAAATGCATAGGTAGCCAGCCACTGCAATCGCCTAGTATGTAGGATCAGGTACTAAATACATAGCTCACACCAACGAACCATCAACCAAAGAAGCATAGAACAACAATATAACCCCCCGTTAATGCAGGTGAGGTGACAGGCAGCTGAAAAGGTGGGCCAAAAAAATCTCCTACAACACAGGAACCAGACACATCGAGAGTGAGGTACAGACACCAATAAAGGCATGTGTCATCGACACTGCATGAGAAAAAAGAGAAAGAGGGCCTATAAGCGGCAAACAACTATCCCCCCCATGGCACTTTATATAATAGTGCGAGTACAACGAATCACAATTATGAAAAGGATCTTGAAACACAAGAGTGGCACTTTATCTCAGTGCGTTGCATAAAAATGCTTACAATGAATATCAACAATGATAAAAAAAAATATAAGGCTGAAACAACAGAAGCTAGAGCCCAAACGAAGCAACTGAAGCAACAAAATCGATCTCCGAACTTGAAACAATCAGGATATCCACCAGAATGCTAAAATGAAAAATACTGAATAGGATATGCTTGGAATAGAATCTGGAACAATAACCAGCATCACTGGAAAGAGCACAAAAAGAGCTTTCCAGCGATATAAAGAAGTCCAAAATCGAAGATCGGATGCTCAAGATACGCCTCCCGGAGTGCAAAATAGAACATCCAGCTTTGACTGCCAAAATAGGCAACCAAACTATAAAAAAACTTTAAAAAGCCTATACCATCATCTCTGTCTCAGAACCAGCTTTCCGGTGCATTTTTCGGATCGAAAAAATACGTCCGTATGCTCAAGTTACGGAAGAAAAATCGACAGGGCCTTTGAAAAAGCATGAAAAATTATTTTTTTAATAAAAAAAATAATTAAAAAAAACTTTTAAAAATCCGCCACCCTCGCTGGCTGAGGCAGAGCGGAGGAGGCGGCGGAGGAGGGCGGGAGGCGCCACTCCGGCGGAGCTGAGGCGGTGCCGCGGCGGGAGCCGCCGGCGGAGCCACTGCGGGCTGCTGGGCGGTAACCGCCAGCAGTTTCATTGCAGTTAGTAAACCACTACAGATTTAAAACGCCACTGTGAAATTTTTTTTACGATTTTTTTTGCCTCGATCCGCGTGCCAGGGGCTGTACGGCCCAGTGAGCAAAAAAAATTTGCGTCCCAGACCAACGTTGTCCAAAATGGACAAGTTTTATATCAAAACAGGGGTTTTGACGCCTTCTAAATCCATCCGTGAGGTCTATTTGGCCTCAAACTGCTCTAAAAATCAGTGACCCCCCTATTTTCTCAGAAAAAGCTCAAAAAAACCCCAAATCTAATCTGCCAAACCCTTGTTCTCCCTTTTTCTTGAAACACTGAACAAGCTACAACAGATCTGGCTCTGATACCATGTAAGATTTGAGCAAATAAGCCAATCAAATTCACAAAGCTTTCGAATCCCTACATGCAAAAACCTGTCACAGAAGAAAAAGATGAGAAGAGGCAAGGGTTTTGCTAAAAAATGAAGATAGAAGAAAAGTTGCTCTCAAATGAAAAATGCATAAGAGATAATGAAAAAAGTACAATGCTCATCCTTATAAAGGTGAGATAGAAACCCTAAACTAAAAAGCTAGGTTGCATAATATAATTAATAAAATATTAATTATATGCACCTACAAGATAGCTTAAGCAAACTAGAGTAATAGGCAAATTAATTAATTAAATCAAAGTGATTTAATTAATAAGTGCAAACAAATAATTACTCTAACACAAATTTGTGCTTCAACACCCCTTTTAACATGATAGTTTTTTGAAAATGAATTATATACCCCCCCAAATGTCAACATAAATTTTTCTAGTAAAATTTTTTTTTGTTCATAACTCAATATCTACTCATCACCAATTTATAGGATCATACGAGTCCATACATGGTCGTACCAAATTTTAATTTTTGCTACAAGTTTCTACAAAATATTTCTAGGTAAGGTGTTGTTACTAAAATGGACATATCTTTTCCATTTCCTCATGAAAATAAATCAAACTTGATTTAATTGAAAGTGTACTCAGATATATTTCGTTTGAGTATAATAATACACATTCATGTGTCCATACAAGTTTGTAACATGCTTCCAAAGTGGTTGTAACAATAAAATAAAATAAAATAACCAGTAAAAGTGTACACTTCTCCAAAAACATAAAACTTCATATTTCTTGGTGACAATGGTCATTAATCATATTTTCATTTTTGAAGTTTCATATCCCCTACAACGTATATTTTTCCTATCTCTTCATTGTTACTTCCTATAGCTGCACCTTACTTCTTATTGAATGCACTTTACTTCCTCTAGTAGCTTGCATTATGCTTTCCCCTCCAACATGTATTTCTTGTAAAAACATGCTTATATTTCTCAATAAATGTATCCTACTGCAACATAATTTGTCTCCTATACCATGTCATATTAGCTGAGCCTATATGGTGAAAAATCAGTAACAAGACACATTGTATATAATGAATGCTTCAATTTGTCTTAAGACATATGTATGTTAGGGTCAAGGTATGTGCATAGTCACCTAGTGAATGTGCTAACACAAATACCCTAGTTATACATTAATTTAGGTGGATCTAAAAGACATGAAAATTCACAATCAAATACATCATCCAAATTAGCATAATTGGAAATATGTCATTAACACAATCCTGATCCAAATTGAATGGACTCAAAAGGAGCTTGCATGAAAAATTTAAGTGTGGTCAAAGTTTTAGTCAACGAGGTAGAGCATACATTCAAAAAGTTGGAAAATTGATCATCTCATATATTAAAAAAATGATGCCAAGTTGTAGTGCTTGTTACACTAATTTTGGAACTATATTTTGTTTCAAAAAAAAACTCATATGTGAAAGTTATAGGTGGTCAAAGTCTAGTCAAAATTCTGACTTTGGTTGATTGATGATATAAACATAATGTGGCACAACAATCAAAAAGTATATTTGCCATAATCCTAGTGTAGCTTAACCACATTAGTAGTGAGGTGGACCAATTAAATTTGAACATGTGTCATCAAACAAACACAACTCTAACCATGTGTAATATGATTTGATCAAATGACAATTATGGAATTTGAACCCACAACCTCCCCTTTACAATTCTCTTTTACTACCAATCAGGCTTGGAATTTGATGGTCACCTTTACCTATGATATAATTTTTTTATGATGATTTTATTTTCTTCATGCTTTTTATTTTACATTTCCAGAAAAATATTAATTGCTAATTTGTTTTCTAATTTGTGAATCATTTAATAAATTATTTAGATTTTAAAATTTTATCAATTGGGAGGTCTTGGGTTTGAATCTACTCAAGCTTAACTAATAAATAAAATAATTAATCACAATAAATAATAATAATTAACCTTGGCTTCGACCTCTTATCGATAAAAAAAACATATATCACAAAAGAATAGAAGATTAAAAAATAATTATAGCTTAATAATATATGTAAAAATCTTATATTAACCAAGCAAATTTCTAACTCCTTATACTTCATTTTAAAATTATTCTAAATCAATACAAACATGTAATAATAAACAATATATAGCATACATAGTGTACTAATATTGAAAATTAGTAAAAACAAGTTTCTAAAATCTATGTATTCCCTTTTTAAAAGATTTTAAATTAATATGAATATATAATAATCAAAATAGAAAAATATATTATAAAATAACACATATTTAAGTTGAAGGATATGAGACCTCACCCTGACCCATCATAGCATAGATGTTACACTTACATTTGATACTTTATGTTTTGAGACTTTGACATGCATTGGCTTGATTTGGATAGTGATTCCAACCATTTGATACCATGCGATGATTTACTTTATGATAATGTTATCTATGATGTTTAGGACCTATTTATTATGATTGGTGATGTTGGAATAATTTAGGATAACTGGGATGGTGAATCAGTTATCCAAGGTCCAGCTATATAAATAAAACCTTTCACAACTTAGTGAATTCATAAAACATTCATACTCATGCATGCATCCATAAGATTATGCAATCATTAAAAACTTGTAGGTTACTATCAAATCAACTTGCAGAAATGTAAAGCATGAAACATAATAGATTCATCAACACACTTGACACAATGATTTTCGTGGAAACCCAATTTGGGAAAAACCACCAGTAACATGTTACTCCTTTTCACTCTTCTGAAGTGATGCCCTGTGAATGGCCAAACTTGTTAAAGGCTACAATACACACTATTAAATGTGACCCTATTAAAGGATTTCAATCACCCTATTAGGAGTGAGCCTTGTTAGAGGACTTTAGACCATTCACTTGCAATGTCACCCGGTTAAAGGATATACAAATGACTATTAGGTCAACCTTAATCCAAAGGATTTACCCTAGACTGATACAATTGTTAGACAGTAATAATAGAGCTTTGATATGATACAACTTACAACTTCTCTTGTAAATTACAGATCTTTTTTTAGCCCTCAATTTTTCTTGGTCTTCATACTTTGCAACTCTGATAGCTTGTTCACCCTTCAAGAATTCATCTCCTCAAACGTTCTTGTTTAACATGCCATTCCAGACTCTTCTCTTAGGTCACTTGATGAAGCAAAACCCTTGAATCCTTGTCTCCCTTAGGTTCTCGAACATGAAAACTTTGCTTTGTGACTAGACATTCCTATAAGTGGGAAATTAAGATATTTTCCCACTCATTTTCCATTATCCAAATTTAGGGTTCGAATGGATTAGGTAGGATACAATGTATCTACCCCATATCTCATATCTCTTCTAGAAACTACTTCTAGAATCCACTTGAATTTACCTAAAAATAGTTTAACTCAAATTTTGTGCCACTAGCTCATCAACCTTATCTTCTACTTGGTTCACAAAATCCAAGAAAATAAACTTGTAAACTCAAATTCATCAAATCTTTGATCTTCTAAATAATACAGCAGCTCGGCATTATCAAGCTTATGATGCTCAACACATACTACGTTGCTCGGCATCCAATGTGAAATTACTCGGCACCTACTAAAGTTTATTGATGCTCGACATCAACTAAACTTTACTGGCATCAACTATTTTGTTCAGCATACACTAGAATGAATCTTTTTCTTGGCTTGCACTGACTTCGCTCGGTGCCTACTATCCACTTAGTCAAGCTTGGCAAACAAACTTTGTGTAACTTGTTCTTCTAAACTTTCTAAGTGTAACCAACCTTTGTAACCTTAAGTAGATTATCAATACATCATGTCATTACTGTCTTAACTGATCCTTGTACTTCATTACATAATCATAACTCAACCTTTCCTCTAGGTGCTATAGTTACCTCTTATTGATCAAATCCTCTTCATTAATCAAGTGATAGTACTTGAATCTTATAAGCAATTGTTTTACCAGAAAATAGTAGGTTTGACATCAATGACAAAACAATTGTTGAAACATATAGTCTTCTTCAACAGTCTCCTTCTCAATAATCTTTCTCAACAATGATCTTTTCAATCATATCTCAATAGGTGATTATTTATATATGCACTAAGTTGTTTATTTTATTGATGGATGTGGAATCATGATTAAATGCAAGTGTTAGATAAGTATTATTTGAACAATTAAGAAATGATGTTAATGATTGTATCATGATGATTTAAATTATGCACATCGTTTTGAAATGAAAAGGCTATTTGGAAATTGAATTGAGAAAGGTTTAATGTTGTAATTCAGTTATGAAATGTAGATTTAATTTTATATATGTGAGTGATGAAGGAGCACTTTAAGGTCTCCTTGGAAGATCTTTACAATTTTGGCTTGTAGGTGGTTCTAGCCAACCGCCAAGGTAATAAGGGCTATTCATAAAGTCCCAAGGTTGGTTTGGTGTGTGGATTGAGATAAGGATACTTATAGTTTTGTGATTTGTGTGTTAAGTTGGACTCTAGAGTCAAAGTCCTAGGAAAGTCAACAAAAGGGTCAAAGGTTGACCAAAATCCAAAAATGGAGTGGCACTATGTTTTTAATATTTTTAAGATTTTTGGGATTAAGGAGTGGACTCTAGCTTGAGACGTGCAAGTTAGGAGAGGGAATTCTTGAATGAGCAAAAATTGTAAAAGTTGCTCATGACAACTTTGCAACTTTGCAAAGTTGTCATAACAACATTTCCTAAAACCTAGGAAATCACCTTAATGGTGTTCTAATCTTGACCTAAGGATCCAAGCATGTGGGAATAGGGTATATAAGGTCATACAAACCCTAACCTGATAATTGGGTGTGGCATTATATGGATTGAGGTTTGGAAAGAACAAGATTTGTCTATATTTTTGTAACATAACCTTCATCTCGTCATAAATGGATTGAAAGGACCGAAGTAATGATTTGAGACTCCAATTTTTGTTGTTTACTTATCTTGTGTGGCATTGGTTTAGTTGTTTTATATGACTAGTTAGCACTTTGTTAATTTATGTGTTTCATTAGTTCCTTGCCCGGCTTAGAGCCAATTTTGTAAATATGTATCTTACTTGAGTTGCTATGGTTGAAATTCCATGGATTCTTGGAATCAAGTATGAGACATTGTGTATAGTGTAAATATGGTTTGTGAAGTCATTTTTTGTAGGAGAACTATACTTGTCATCAGACTTTGGCTAGGTGCTTCATAGAATAAAAGCAAGAGGGCTTGTTTAATGGATTGGGTGTGCCAATAAAGAAGTGTCTAAGTGAATGAGCAGGTGTACTAGGAATGTGTATGGAAGGATGAGTGTAGAGGAAACCATTACAATACTAATTGAGAGAAAATAAACCAAACATTATCACATGCCCTAGAAACCCTTTAAAATAGGGGTTTGGTGAAAGTCCTATGTACAGACACTTTGGGAGGCTAAGACCTAGAAAATGTTGAAGCCTAATGAGATCTTAGGAATAATCCATGACTAGGTTGGGGTTGATTTGGAGAAGCTAGGAAATATCCTAAGAAAACTGAATTTGGGAGGCCTAATAGGGGCAAAATGGCTACAAGGCGTAAAACTAGCAAAACAAGAACTCGATAGAAAACCTAAGAAATAATTCATCAAAATGGGTCAAAATGGATTGGAAAAAAACATGGAACAGAGGGAATACCTATTCCTAGCTGCAAGAACAAATTGGGAAGGAAGATGGCTAATTGAGCCCATGAGTGCATAGTTTGAATCTGAGGCACAATTGAGTGTTTGAAGTTGGTGGAGAGTTCTATAAGGAGTTAGGGATCATAGAAGTGATCTTTGAGTAGGGTATTGAGTAATACCCTAGTAATACCAAAGAATGGGTCTTAAGAAGAGTCAAAGGGCTATGGAGAGTTAGGACTCCCCACCAAAGTGGCATCAGAGCCATTGAAAGGCTTCGGAAGTGAAATGTGTATGTGAGAGGGAAGAGAATCCATAGGAGCACCATGGTGACCAATTTAGAGTTGGAAAGAGATTTGATAGAGAAACAAGAGAAGAACATGGTTCTTGAGGAAGTTTTGGAAGAGATGAAGAAAAAACTAGAAGCTATTGAGACTATAGGAAAGATGAAAGAGAAGTTAGAAGTGGATAAAGACAAGGGAAAGAGTCAAATAGAAGAGGAAGTAGAACCTGAACCAGACTCTCCATTGGCTAAGGAACCTTTCCTCAAGGCCTTAAAGGCACTAAGTGGAAAGGTACTAGAAGGCATTCCTATCTTCAGTAGAAGGATGGATGCAGAGCTATTTGTGGAATGGATTGAGGGTATGGAGAATCATTTTGAATGTGATGGCATAATAGAGGTACAAAAGGTGAAGATAGCCAAATCAATATTAAGAGAACAAGAATTAACTTGGTAGAAGTTCTTGCAGGAAGAAAGAGAGAAGGAAGTCAAGAAGCCAATATTCAATTGGAACGCTATGGTAGCTAAAGTGAAGGAAAAATACCTACCAGAGGATTAAGACATCCAACTACAAAAGAAGAGACAAAACCTTGGACAAAGAGACCTAAAATTGGTTGCCTATACTGAGGAGTTTCAAAAACTAAGCCTCAGGTCTAGAGTACAAGAAAGTGAAATCATCAAGGTTGCTAGGTATCTAAATCACCTTTGATGGAATATACAAGAAGAGTTGAGTTTCTTCACACTTACTACCCTCCATAGCTATTATCATATGGCTATTAAAGTGGAAGAAAGGTTGACAAAGAAACAAGACTCCAATACTAAGTGTAGAGGAAGAGGCAGAGATTCTAGAGGGGAACACAAAGGAGGTTCTAGTGGGAGAAACCATGAGAATAGAGGCCAAGGAGACTCCAAGTTTGTTGAACAAACACATGAACCTAATAATAGGGGTAGTCATGGAAGAGGAAGAAGTTTTCTGAGTGGCGAAAGAGGAAGATCAGGTGGATTTGGAAGTTCTCATTTTGCTTCCATGAAGTATTACAGTTGTGGGAAATTGGGTCACCTTGCTTATAGGTGTCCTAACAAACCATCATCTTCACAAAGGGAGAAAAAGATAGCATATGTGCAAGAGGAGGACTATCCCAAACACTAAGGGGTGAGTTTGGTTTAAAAGAAAGGTGAAAATTTGATGCTTAGAAGGATATTGATCAAGGAACCTACCAAGGATGAGAACAAACAAAAGAGGGATATTTTTAGGGTCAATTGCAAGATATTAGGCAAGGTATGTAGGGTCATAATTGATTCAGGATCCACTGATAATGTCATTTCAGAGGAGGTAGTCCAGAAGTTGAATTTTGCCAAGATACCTCATGAATGTCCCTATAAAGTCACTTGGTTGAACAAGGGGCAAAACATATTGGTGAATGAGTAAGTGTTGTTTAAGTTAACCATAGGTAAGTATCAAGATAGAATACTCTCTAATGTGCTACCAATGAATGCATGCCATTTATTTCTTGGCAGACCATGGAAATATGACAAGGAGGTAGTACAGCATGGCAAGGAGAACAAGTACTCATTCAAGAAGAATGGAGTAACTTATAAGATTTAGTCTTTGATAGAAGAAGATGCAATAGAGAAGGCAGAGTCTAATACACTTTTTATGAGCGGGAAATAGTTCCTAAAAGATATGAAGAGAGGAGAAGGAGTTGGATATGCTATATTGGTCAAACCATGGGAGGAAGAGTCATCTAAACAACCACCTGTACCAAAAGAGGTAAAGAAATTTTTGGATCAATTCAAAGACATTATTTGTGAAGGTACACCAACTACATTACCAAAAAAGAGAGCAATCAACCACCAGATAGACTTTGAGCCAGGGGCATCATTGCCTAACAAGGCAACATACAAGATGACACCAAAATAAAACAAGGAGATAGCAAGGCAAGTCCAAGAGCTATTGGACCAAGGGTTTATCAGAAAAAGCATAAGCCCATGTTCTATCCCAATAGTGTTGGCTCCTAAGAAGGGAGGTAAGTGGAGAATGTGTACTGATTCTAGGGCAAAAAAATAAGATAACTATTAGATATAGGTCTCTTATTCCTAGAGTAGAAGATTTGATGGATTTCTTAGGAAGTGCTAAATACTTCTCCATGATTGATTTAAAAAGTGGATACTATCATATTAGAATGAAAGAGGGAAATGAGTGGAAGTTAGCCTTTAAAACCATAGAGTGGTATATAAGTGGCTACTAATGCCATTTGGGCTTAAAAGTGCACCTAATACCTGTATGAGGGTGATGAGTGAGGTTCTAAAGGACTATATAGGAGTCTTTGTGGTAGTCTACTTAGATGATATACTTATCTTTAGTAAAAAAAAGGAGGAACACATGAATCACCTAGAACTTGTGTTGAAGAAACTCCAAGAGGAGAAGCTCACCATATACCTTGAGAAGAGTGAGTTTATAAAATAAGAACTAGTCTACCTAGGAATTGTAGTATCGCAAGGTAACTTGAAGATGGATAAGAGCAAGGTTAAAGCCATTTTAGGTTGGCCTACTCCTAAGATAGGGACTGAAATCAAAAACTTTCATGGGTTCGCTCAGTTTTACAGGAATTTTATAAGAAGATTCAGTGAAATTTGTGCACCAATTCTTGATACCATAAAAGGAGGACTCAAGACAAAAATTTATGGACCAAGGAAGCCAATAAAGTTTTGAGAGATTGAAGAAGGAAGTGACTACCCAACCTATACTAGTGTTGCCTAGTTTTGATAAGCCATTCGTAGTGGAATGTGATGCAAGTAACATTATAGTGGGTGCAATCTTAAGCCAATAAGGTAGGCCAGTGGCATTCTTTAGTGAAAGGTTGAATGAGGCCAAGTCTAGGTACTAATCTTATGATCTAGAACTATATGCTCTAGTTCAAGCTGTTAAGAAGTGGAGGCACTACATATTGCCTAAGTAAGGAGTTTGTGATTTACACTAATAACCAAGCCCTAAGTTATATCAACACTAAAGATAAGCTAAGTCCGAGGCATATCAAGTGGATGGAATTAGTGCAACCTTATACCTTCACCATTAAGCACAAGAAGGCAGTCAATAACAGGGTTGTAGATGCACTTAGTAGGAGATTTCTCACGATCCAAGAAATACAATTGAAGAGCATTGGGGTTGAGGAATTCAAAGACCTCTATGAAGGAGATGCAAGCTTCTTAGAGATTCACAAGGTATGCACTGAATTTGATAATCATTTTCATAGTGAATATTTGACTACATATTACAAAATGGTTTATTATTTAAGGGCAAGTAGTTGTGTGTTCCAAGAGGCTCAATGAGGGAGAATCTCATTCAGGAAAAACACAATGGGAGTTTGAGTGGGCACTTTGGATTGAACAAGACCCCAGACCTAGTAGAGAGGTTCTACTTTTGACCTAAGATGCAAAAGGATGTAAGGAAATATGTGGAGCAGTGTGGAGTATGTCAGAAGGCTAAGGGGACATCATCAAATGTAGGTCTCTATCATCCATTACCCATCCCAAATAAGCCTTGGGGGTGCATCACCATGGATTTTTTAGTGGGGTTACCTAGGACACCAATTGGTTTGGACAGTGTATTTGTGGTAGTGGACATAGTCAATAAGACGAGTCACTTTATCCCATGCAAAATAACACATGATGCTAGTCACATTGCCCACATTTTCTTCAAAGAGATATTAAGGATACATGGGTTTCCAATAAGCATAGTTATAGACAGAGATGTGAAGTTTATGGGACACTTCTAGAAGACCCTTTGGAGGAGGATAGGAACGAAATTGTTTCCTAGCTTTGCATATCATCCCCAAACTGATGGGAAGACATAGGTAATTAGTAGGATACTTGGTAACCTACTGAGATGTTTGACTAAGGATTATGGACAAGGATGGGGGCAATTCATTCCTCGAGCATAACTTGCTTATAATGACAATACAAAAAAAATTGCTAGCAAGAGCCCATTTGAAGTGGTGTATGGATTACATCCAAGAGGATACTTTGAGCTCAAAGACTTGAAGGGATATGAAGGGATCAATGGTCATGTTGATGAATTTTCTCAATCAATGAGAGAGGTTCATGAGTAAGTAAAGAAGACCCTAATAGAGACTAATCAGAAGTTGAAAGATAAGAGAGATTAAGGGAGAAGAGATCTAAAATTTTAGGTAAGTGATTTGGTGATGGTATTCTTGAACAAAGCTAGGCTACATAAGGGCATACCAAGTAAGTTATATATGAAAAGGATTGGGCCATGTAAAGTGTTGGCTAAATATGGCCAAAATGCCTAAAAGGTAGAATTACCCAAGAAGATGTCCATTTCTCCTATCTTCAATGTAAAAGAATTGATGAAATACAAAGGACCAGAGATGAATGATGAAAAATATAATACTGAGGTGAGTAAGGATGTGGAAGAACTCAATGTACTTGATCAGATAAAACCACAGGTTGATAAGATTCTATATTCAAGGGTGAAGAAAAAGACTAGGCACAAGACATACACATAGCACCGAGTGCAATGGAGAAAAAAACCAAAGTCAGAGGTTGCCTAGATAGTAGAGAGTGACTTCAAAAGGCAATGTATCAGTGAGGAGTTCTTAACACCATAGGTTCCTTAACTTTCTGTTGTAGGGAGGAGAATAGTGCAGGACCATCTTAATGTCTTCTTGGAAGATCTTTACTTTTTGGTTTGTAGGTGGTTCTAGCCAACCACCAAGGTAATAAGGACTAGTCATAAAGTCCCAAGGTTGGTTTGGTGTGTGGGTTGAGGTAAGGATTCTTAGGGTTTTGTGATTTGCGTGATAAATTTGGCTCTAGAGTCATCAAAGTCCTAGGAAAGTCAACAAAAGGGTGAAAGGTTGACCAAAATCCCAAAATGGAGTGGCAATTATGTTTTTCATATTTTTAAGATGTTTGGGATCCAAGGAGTGTATTCTAGCTTGAGATATGCAAGTTAGGAGAGGGAATTGTTGAATGAGCAAAAATTGCAAAAGTTGCTCATGACAACTTTGCAAAGTTGTCATGACAATATTTCCTAAAAACTAAGAAACCACCTTAATGGTGTTCTAAGCTTGACCTAAGGATCCAAGCATGTGGGAATAGGGTATATAAGATTAGAAAAAAACCCTAACCTAATAGTTGGGAGTAACATTATACAAATTGAGGTTTGGAAAGAACAAGATCTGTTTGTATTTTCATAACAGAGCCTTCATCCAATCATGAATGGATTCAAAGGACTGAACTAATGCTTTGAGACTCCAATTTTTGTTGTTTACTTACCTTGTGTGGCATTTATTTAGTTGTTTTGTATGAATGGTTAGCACTTTTTTAATTTCTTGTGTTTCACTAGTTCACTTCCTAGTTCAGAGCCAGTTTTGTAAATATGTATCCTACTTGAGTTCTTGTGGTTGAACTTCCATGGCCTCTTGGAATCAAGTAGGAGACCTTGTATATAATGTAGATATAGTCTATGGAGTCATTTTTTGTAGGATATCTATACATTCCATCAGGCCCTAGGCAAGTGCAAAGGCATTCTGGCTGGGTGCTTGACATAACATAAGCAAGAGGGATTGCTTAATGGATTAAGTGTGCCAATCAAGAAGTGTAGAAGTGAAGGGGAATGTGTCCTAGACATGTGTATACAAGGAGGATACTGTTTGAGAGCAAAGAAACCAAACAGTGTCATATGCCCTAGAAATCCTTAAAAATAAGGGGGTTTGGTGAAAGTCCTGTGTATAGACACTTTTGGAGGCTAAGACTATTGAGAATAGATTGAAAAAAGTACAAAGAGGGAGATTTTTGAGGTTAGATTGAAGAAGACTATTGTTTGAGGGAGATTGTTGAGAATAAAGTATGATAAATATGTTTCAATCATTGTTTTTTCACTAATGTCAAACTTGCTATTTGTTGGTAAGACAACTACTTATATGGTTTAAGTACTATTACTTATTTGATTGATGAAGAGGATTTAATCAAAATTTGTAACAATAGCACTTAGAGGAAAGCTCGAGTTATGCTTATGTTAAGAAGTACAAGAATTAGTTAAGGCAGTGATAACGTGATGTATTGATAATCTACTTAAGGTTACAAAGGTTGGTTACACTAAGAAAGTTTAGAAGAATAAGTTACACAAAGTTTGTCTGCCAAGCTTGACCGAGTGGATAGTAGGTGCCGAGAAAAGTCAATGCAAGTTGAGAAGAAAATTAGTTGGAGCCGAATAAAATTCTATTCTAGTGTATGTCGAGCAGAATAGTGGATGCCAAGTAAAGTTTAGTTGATGCTGAGCACCAGTAAACTTTAGTTCATGTCGAGTGATTTTACAGAGGATGTCGAGCAACGCAATATGTATCGAGCATCAGAAGCAAGATAATGTCAAGTGGCTACATTATTTAAAAGATCATGAATTCGATGGATCTGAGCCAACAAGTTTGTTTTCTTGGATAATGTGAACCAAGTGAAAGATAAGATTGATGAGCTGGTCGCATAGATTTAAGGTAAACTATTTCTAGGCAAATTCAAAGAGGCTTAGAGGAGAAGTTTCTAGAAGAGATATGAAATATAGGGTAGATTCATTGTATCCTACCTAATCTGTCCTAACCCTAAATTGGATGATGGAGAATGAGTAGCAAAAGATCTTAATTTCCTATTTATAGGAATGGTTAGTCAGAAGCAAAGGTTGTCATGTGTGAGAACCTAAGGAAGAGAAGGAGTCAAGGGTTTTTTTCCATCAAGTGACCTAAGAGAAGAGTCTGCAATGGCATGTTAAGCAAGAAGGCTTAAGAGTGAATGCTTGAAGGGTGAACAAGCTATCAGAGCTACAATAAGTGAAGGCCAGGTAGAATGGAGGACTAAAATAATGATCTATAATCTGAAAATGGAGTTGTAAGTTGTTATCATATCAAGCCTTATTGTTACTCTCTAATAATTGTATTAGTCTAGGGCAAATTCTTTGGATTAAGGTTGACCTAACAATCATTTGTAAATCTTTTAACCGGGTGACATTCCAAGTGAATGGTCTAAAGTCCTCTAACAAGGCTCACTCCTAGTAGGGTGATTGAAATCCTTTAATAGGGTCACATTTAACATTGTGTATTATAACCTTTAATAGGGTTGGCCTTTTACAGGACGTCACTTAAGAAGAGTGAAAAAGAGTACCATGTTACTGGTGGTTATTTCCCAAATTGGGTTTCCACATAAATCATTGTGTCAAGTGTGTTGATGAATCTATTATGTTTCACATTTACATTTCTACAAGTTGATTTAATAGTAACCTACAATATTTAAGTGATTGCATTATGGATGCATGCATGAAGATAAATGTTTTATGGATTTGGTAAGCTGTGAAAAGTTTTATTTAGACATCTAGACCTTGGATAACTAATTTAACCCCCCCCCCCCGCAACCAGTTATTCTAAAGTATTCCAACAAAGACCTAGGAAATATTGAAGCCTAGGGAGATCTTAGGAAGAATCCCTAACCAGGTTGGGGGTTGGATTTGGGAAGTTGGGATATATCCTAAGAAACCTAAATTTGGGAGGACTAATTGGGGGCAAAAAGGCTACAAGGCCTAAAACTAGCAAAACAATAACTCGATAGAAAACCTAAGAAAGAATCCATAAGAATGGGTCAAAATGGATGGGAAAAAAAAGGAATGGAGGGAATAGCTAATCCTGGCTCCAAGAGCAGTTTGGGAAGGAAAATGGCTATTTGAGCCCATAAGAGCATAGATGGAATTTGATGCATAATTAAGTGTTTGAAGTTGGTGGAGAGTTCTATAAGGACTTAGGGATCATAAAAGTGATCTCTAAGTAGGGTAGTAAAGAATACTCTAGTATGACCAAAGAATAGGTCTTAGGAAGAGTCAAAGGGCTATGGAGAGTTACGACTCCCCTCCAATGTGATTTTTCCTTAGACTGTTGATATGGGAGTTTGAGCGTGTAGAAAAATAACCATGGTAAAAAGTCAGAGAACAAAGGCTAAACATATGTGCAAACTGTAAATGCCAAGGTTTGATCTATTGAAGAGATTTGAACCTCATTGTTATGTATTTTATTTTGTGAATGTAATATGATGTGTGTTGATAGATAAGATTCATTTTGTGAAATTGATATGTCACTTGTAATGTGAACTATGTTTTATGCTGTCACTTGATACTTGTACTGTTTACTTGTATAGTGACATGTTGGATTAAGATGTTGGAAAGAGACACCTAAACTTAGACTAAACCACTTAGAATGCCCATGTTAAATTCAATTGCATAATAATGTCACGTGAAAGTTCCATTTAGATGAATTTAGAATTTAGATCTTAGGATGACTTTAGAGGGCTTAATAATGGTCCTAAAGTTTTCTTTTAATGAAAATAACTTACCTATATATTAGTACTATGAGTTAGGACCTTATTTTGGATATCCTTAGTGCATAAATCACTCCTATGACCCTTCAAATATCTCATTTGCCACGTGTTGTGAAAAATGAAGAAGTCATAACCAACTTTCCATCTTATCCACACTTCGTTGAAGTTGCATTCATGAAGGGAGACTTAGGTGGAGGAAAGATGCTTCTCACATTTATTATGAGTAGTAGAGTAGGAGTTTGGAAGCTTTTTAGAGGATATTTTCTAACTTAGTGGTTGTTCACCCACTCTCTAGTTTTAGAGATGTCTAGATTTTGGAGATTGCATAAGCTAAGAAATGAAAGAAGCTATTCTTAAGTTTTCATTTTCCATTAGCTTTGGGAGAAGGTTGGTGTTATTTCCATGCAAGAGAATTATGTATGTTGTTGTTTCTCTCTTTGAATGTAGTATGAAATTGAAGTTGTTGCATATATTTTTAACAAATTGTTCATGTTGTGGTGCTAAATGGGATTGGATTTCATTGTTTTCCTTTTTATTGTGATTTTGATAGCATATTATTAATGGGTGTGAAAATACATCACTCACCCTTAGGAGGTAAGCAGCGGCCTTTAGGTAAAGGGGTTCGCTAGTCCAACTCTTGAATGTAGAGTCTCTTCCCTATAAGGAAGAAGGATAAAACATGTAGTATGGGCTTCATGTGTGAATAAATATTCTACACTTGGGGGTGATAAGGGGAGAAATTATGAGAATAATGAAATATATAGTGTTATCCTTGTGAAGGCCTGGGTTTGGTAATGTTTTGTAGTCTTGTTGAAGGCATATTTTTTCTTGATTTTATACATGAAATGATTGAATTTATGATTTTATTGCAACAGTGAAACAAATATTAGTTAATATTTAATCATGTATGTAATGTATTTACAAATAAATTCCATTTGAAAGAAAATGAATATATGGTTATTTGAAATTCATTATTTATCTTAGAAAAAGAAGAAGTTCAGAAATAATAGTTATCTTATGTTTTAGCATAAATCATTTCCAATATGAAATCAAGAAATGTCATAGTTTCAATCAATTAAATTGAATAGTTATATTTGGAGTTAATTAAATAGTGCATTAGTTTATTTGATAACTTGGGAGGAAAATCCACAAAGTAGAAAATTAATCAAGTTAGTAAAATGGGTAGTGAATCAAATGGGAAAGGACAAATAAACAATAAATAAAATAGAAACATACAAGTCTTTGGAAAATGTATGGGAAAGAAAATAATTCAGTCCTATAAAAAAGTTACAGAGTGCACGATGTAAATGATTATAATCATAATTTTTATTTATTCTTATATTTTTTAAATATTATTTAATTATTATACACATATATATAATTCTATATATTTATTTAAAAAATTTGATAAAAGGTTGAAGCTAATTAAATTCATTTAATAAAATAAATGTTACATGATCTCCATTCAAATGGACATTGGTAGGAAAGAACAAAGAAGAAAACCTCTAGTCTAGCTCAAGACATTTAGTCATGTACTTAATTACAAAATTAAAAAGGGGCATACCCTAGTTTACATTTGTAGAAACCTTTCTACATATATTATTTTCAGTTTAATAAGCCTTTATACACATGTCCCTATCATACTTGGGGACTTAGGAAGGAATTCCCTCCTTTAGATGCATATTTTGTAATTAACATCTTCCTCTTTTTTTGCCAATAATGTCTCTTTTTTATTCAAGTAGCAAGATTTGGGTAATTTTTGTTAATTTCATATATCCTTCATGAATATCTACATCTGTCAGAAAATTAGCTTGTTTATAACCATTAGTCTAAAAATCAATAAAATCCATAGTATAGAAATCTAACAAATGATGAGATAGTAATTTAAAATTGATAACTAGGCTATTATCAATTAATTTATCTTCATTAACATCTAATTCTTAGAGGATACTTTGATCCATTTTCATGCAGGAGCATTATGTGTCTTTCAACAATCTTGTATCAACCAAAAATGTTTCTAGTTTTCTGCATCAGTCTATTGTTCGTGAAGTAGTCATTGCTTCTTTTATTTTCATGTTATGCACAGTTGTCATCATGTTGAGGACTTATCCTATATCCTTTTCCTAAGTATGTGAATTCTCATGTTCTATTTATCTCAAGTTCTATGTCATTCTTTGGGGTCATGTTTTCCTATCATTTTCATCTTGCATAACATGTTGTTCTTATTGGCATAGTTTTTGTTGATTACATGGTGTCTTGCACAATTAGGAGCCGACTCCTAACACACATATGGACCTACCTTCAAGTGTGCACTTTTTGGAATACTTTAGAATAACTAAGATGGGAGGGGGTGAATTAGTTATCCTAATTCCAAATGTACAAATTAAACTTTTCAGTACTGCAACTTATCCTTATGCATGCATTGACCATTCAATACATTAAACATATGCATATTGTTGTCCTATTTCAAAATAACTTTGTAAAATGTAAACATGCAAAACCACAAAAGAAATCACACATTTTGACACAAGGATTTTATGTAGAAACCAAATTTGGGAAAAACCACCAGTAACATGCTACCAATTTTCACTCTTCTGAAGTGAGCTTTGTGAGGAGCCAACCCTATTAAAGGTTACAATGCACACTATTAAATGTGACCTGGTTAAAAGATTTCAATCATGCTATTAGGAGTGAGCCTTGTTAGAGGACTTTAGAAAATTCCATTATAATGTCACCCTATTAGAGGATTTACAAATGACTGTTAGGTCAAACTTAATCCAATGGATTTATCCAGACTGATACAATGATTAGAAAGTAGTAGTAGGACTTGATCTGATAATAAAACACAACTCACTTACTGATTATAGATCTCTGGTTCAATCCTCCATTCTTCTTGGCGCTCATACCCTTCATCTCTGATTGCTTGTTCACCCTTCAAGAGTTCATCCTCTTAAGCCTTCTTGCTTTTCATGCCAATTGCAAATTTTTCTATTTGGCCACCATATGAAGCAACACCTTGGAATTTTGTCTTCCTTAGGTTCTCGCACATGATAGTTGTTGCTTTTGGCCTACTATCTCTATAAATAAATAATTTAGGTCTTTTTTCGCTTAACCACAATTGTCAATTCTAGGGTAAGGTAAGATTCAATGAATCTACCCTTTTTTTCTATTTTAGTCCCTTCTAGAAACTTCTTCTACAATCCTCTTTGAATTTACCTCAAAATGGTTTATCTTGAATTTTGTGCCACTAACTCATCATAGAAATCTTTCACACACTTCACACAATTCAAGAAATCAACTTTGTCGGCTCAGATTCATTAAATCTATTAGTGTAAATAAGTATTCACTATTCACACTTTACTTAAGTTTACTTAGGTCAATGCATTATTTTATTATTTCTTAGGTGAGACACTTAGGAGTTTGCGTACTCTTATGAGCTTTCATGTTGACAACACTGGAGTAAACAACTCTAATTCAACACATGGTTTCTACAACACTAGAGTTTGCATAATTAACTGAGTTTCCATGAAGACAAGATAGTTATTTGCACTTCTATTTTAGTACATAGTGTCTGCAACATAATTTTGCATGCTACACCTTTTTAGGCTTATCCTCTCATCATCACACTTACTTCTATGCTTAATGGAGGATAACCCACACCTGGTGGACATGTGCTTGGTTGTATGACTTATCATGTTGTTAACTCCTAGGCATTCTAGAAGCATTCCAAATGCCTTTATATACAGGCACTCCTAATGTACTTTCACATTGAATTAGGTAGCATATCGTCATTCTGATCATACTCTTTTGGTCTATTGTTGTGCTTGTGCTTGAGCTCCTTGATCTTGGGTGAATTTTCCCTAAGGTAAATTTTTACATGGTATCAGAGATTGGGGAATTTCTCTTCACATAGCCATTTGAGACCATTCTTTCTTCAACACCTCAACCCAAATTCAGAGAATCGACAGACATTGGGAGCATCTAGAGCCAAAGCGGACCTCGCCATTGCATCTGAAACATCAAATCGATGAAAATTAACTATTAATTTGCCTATGCTGAGCCAAAGTTGATTTTCAGGCAATTTTTTTTTTGCAAACTGGCACCTAAAGCCTCGATTTGCAAGTATGGTATGATCTTTTATTAGATCTGTGAATTTTATTTTTAGATCTAAAATTTTATCCTTCTCTACAATTATTTTCAAAATTTTGTATTTAAAAAAAAAAAAAAAGCTCTACAGGGCCTATAGAGATTTTTTTTGCAAGAATCGGGCAGTGTCACCCCGGCCTACATAGAATATTCCATTTTGATCCATAGAATATTTCATCAATTATTCAGTTTCCAGCTTTACACATTACATACTGCATGTAAATTTCAGTGGCTAAATTTCGTAACACTCGATGGTCTATTTACAACCATAGTGAATACATAAGCTAACCGCCAACAATACCATCCAGCCACTATAGTTATCTTTATTCCCTAGGTCTTGTGTTTATAAACACTTCATAACCTCTTCCCACCATGCATGTGGGACAAAAGAGGTCCCATCAAAGTTTTTTAAAACTCGCCAACAAGTTATAAAACCCAACGAAATTCTGGTCATCCTGCATCAATCTCCAGCGCCCGTTAAAGATTAATTGCCAGTGACAACCTCGAGGCTCCTAGTGGCAGTCTCAAAAATTTTGGCAATCGTTGTTTTAATTTGCAACCTTCCAGTCGCACATTGTCCACCATGTGATACTAAAATAGTCATCCACATGCCTTGCCCAGTCAGCAAATCACTGTAGAACACATGTCCCTACCACGGGCAGTCCCACATCATCCACACATAGACCGCCAGCCAGGAGCCCAGTCAACTCCAACTAAGCCACCCCGTGGTGCCAACTGTTTAATACATGTCAGCTCTAGTTACACTTGCCACACAGGATGACACATCACCTAACATGTCATATTTGACCGTACAAATCTATACAATTGTACAGTTGCCAAATCAATGTGATGTCATCTATGACATCATGCAGGGAGCCAAGTGTCTGTTAACATCATCATTTTGATGAGCCTAAAGTTGACGGTCGTATGACCATTATTCTCAGGCAAGTTAGAACTACTGTGACAGTCATTTGACTATCAAATTTAACCTCATCTTTTGTTGATCAGACCCCTCTCCAGATTCATTTTTTATTTGACAGTCTGACTTTGGGAGGCAATATCTCAGTCATCTAGACTCCAAATCAAGTGCAATTTTTTTTTTTTGGCTAGAATTTTCTAAATTTTTTAGTGGTGTAGTTCTTTTCTAGTTTTGGTGCACGAATTTGTCAGAAATTGCATCTTTTGGTGATTGTACCTATCTAATCCTGCATTTTGTAACTTCAATTTCTCTGTATGGGCTCATCTGAACTTGAAAATAAAGTGCATTATTTTTTGTCTACTTTCTAGATCTATAATCAGAATATAGGGTTGTGTGGAGAAAAATATCACTTTAAGAATTAGATCCTTTTCTGCATTGTAATGCTTTGATATAACTTCAGAATTGTTGTATATCTGAGATACATTGTAATGTTCCAATTTTGAAATCCAACAAGAGGTTGTAAAAAAAAAAAATCAGAAGTCCACTAAGGCCAAAATTGGCAAGGGGCTATTGTAAACACACTAAGTATAAAGTGCCAAAATCTTTCATTTGGGGTGTGTGGGCGAGGGGGGGGGGGGGGGGGGTGCGGCGTGGTTTCTTTGTTGTGTTCCTCTTTTCCTGCTCTTATTTTTCATTTCTTGCATCATGGGAAATTTTAAGTTTCCAAAATTAACACCACATAACTATGCTACGCAGTCCATTAAAATGTGGTGTCTGTACACTAGAAAGTGTGTCACACTCTAAACCCTTCTATCCAAATGATTCCATGAGTTTGGAATGCTTGGATGTCGGCTTAGAGCTCCCTATCCACGGAGTGCAAGAGAGTAAATTTCAAGAATAAGAAGGCTCTCAGATGAGCCTTAGAGATACTCTTCTTGCTAGTAAACCATGCAATGGGAGGTTCCAAAGACAAGATGCAAGAATGCAAATGTCCCAAGGAGTTCCTCAAGAATGCAATGCAAATGAAGATTAAACTAGAATGAGATGCAAAGTGGAGCTATGCTAAAACATGTATGAGAATGTTACAATACTATTATTAAGCTATGTGAGATTAAGCTACATGTAAAAATGAAAGCTAAGCTAAGCTAGAATGCCATGATGCCATGGATGAGAGAATGTAGACAAGAAATAGAAGTTCTCCACAAAGCTCCAAAGAAACCTGTTAGAAAACCTGCAGCATAACAATATTCAACATGAGGATGGATTGAGGGGGAAAGCTCTCTCCCTTTTAAAGATGTATGGATGGTAGAGATCAAGATGAAGATGGTGGATGATCAACGGTGGAATTCAAAAAGAGGAGTGATCCATGTGCACACACAATTCAACCAATAGAATATAAGTTGACTTGTCATATAAGACAAAAGTCACAGAGCCTTTTCTTTTAATTGCAAAATAGAAAAAGGACTTTATGTGTGCACTTTAAGTGGGTTAGAAGAATGGGGTCTTTTATTTAATTAAAAGGGGACATGTTCTTTTAATCAAATAATGAACTTAGGATAGCATAGTCAAACTATAGGTTATAATCAAATAAATTGATTATTAGCAATTTGGCCTAGGTAAATGATTAAATTAATTTAGCCAAAATGTTGAAAAGGGGGCTAATAGTCTAGATGACCATTTTTAGGTGATTACAGTGTCAATTAATGCATAATGAAGTTTCTCAGTATGCAGATGGTACCCTTCCTAAACCAACAGGTGATCAAGTATCTAAAAGTGATATTAATGCTTGGGAATCGGTAGATAGGAAAGCCCTAGGTGATATTATGTTGGAGGTTGAAGACAAAATTCTTTATAAGATTGAGAAGTACAAGAAATCCCAAGGATGCTTGGGATGCTCTCTAAAAACTATATGGTAAAGTGTCTGAGGAGGATGTTAATAAAATTGAAGATGAGCTTGTCTCCCTAGATCTTAAGACATTTGATTCTATACAAGATTTTATCATAAAGGTGAATGAATTAAGAACAAAGTTTGATGATAGTGGTAGTCCTATTAAAGATGATAGGTTAATCTATCTCATTCATAATAAGTTGTCATCTAAGTACTCCACATTTGTTTCTTCTTACAACACCACAAAGACTACATTAGGGGTTGCTTATCAGAAAGTCACTTTTGATCATTATGCTCAATTGTTGGATGATGAAGAAAAGAAGTTACAATCAATGGGGATTCTCAATTCAACCAAGTCTAAGGCATTGGTGGCCAATAATGAGGGTTCTCAAACTTAAAATAAAGGAAAGGGCAAGAATAATAAGTGGAAAAATAATACACAAGAGGATACAAAAAAGACAACACCAACATCAAATCAATAAGGTAAGTCTTCCTCAAATTTAAACAATAAGGGGGACACTAATAAGGAGAAGAAAAAGTGTGCCTATTGCAAGAAGTTGGGTCATGATAAACACGACTGTTATCATAAAAAGATTGATGAGTTAAAGAACATCATAAAGAAACACAATGTTCCACTACCTAATGTTTATAAGGAGAAAGGATCTTCGTCTTCAGATTCAAAGGGCAAAGGGCAAGAACTTATGGCAAACTCAAGTTCTTCAGCGAAATAGATTCTTTACTCAGGTGTCTCATATCGTATGGGTTCTTCAAAAGAAGACTTTTCTTCATTGAAGCAATCTAAGGTACCACACATCTTTGTAGGAGATAATACACAAATTAAAGTTGAAGGGTAAGGACATGTGAAGATGGAAAATAAGGAATTCAAATATGTTCTCTATGTTCCTAACTCTCAAAGATGATTCATTGGTTGCAATGGGGAAAGTTAATCATGACACAAGGTTGTATTCTTTCTCCCACTTTGTGCCTAAGTCTACTTCACATGCCTTGTTGACTCAATTCAATTCAAAAACCAAATTATGGCATAAGCGGTATGGCCATCTTGCATTCTGCTATCTTCATCAACTTTGCTCAAAAAATATGGTGAAAAGTCTACCTACAATCAACTTTTCCACAGGTGAATGTTCAAACTATTCACTGGATATGCATCTAGAGGAGAAGTTTGCTAAAGGGAAGTCTTCAAGAGCACTAGTTGTTCTTTAGTTGGTTCACATGGTACTAGCAGGTCCTTTTGCTGTGACATTAGTCAGCCAGGGTCGCTACATCCTCTCTTTCATTGATGACTTTTCACGCTAGACATGGGTCTACTTTCTTGATCATAAGAATGAAGTCTTGGATAAGTTTTTAGCCTTCAACAATCATGTTGAACAAAAATCACGGGAAGCCATCAAAGTTCTTCAGATGGACAATGAAAGCAGATATGTGAAAACAAGACTTAAAGACTTTTGCAAACTTGAGGGTATTGATCTTCAAAATCCACCAGCATTCAGTCCGCACAAGACAAATGTTGCAGCATTGAGGTTACAAACTCTTAAGTCTATAGCAAGTTGCATGATACAAGCCAAGTCTCTTGATCCATCACTTGAAGTTGAAGCTATAAGGAGTGCCAATCACATACTTAGTAGGTCTCCTCATAATGCCTTAGATGGAAAGACTCCTTTTGAGGCATGGTGCAATAGAAAACCAATTGTGAAACACTTCAGAGTCTTCGGTTGTCTAGCATGGGCAAACATATCTTCTAGGGGATGCAAGGCACCACCACCTAGGCCTTGTACTTTCATCAAATATGAAGATGGTGTTAAGGCATACAAACTTATGGATCCTGAGACTCGTAAGATCTTTATAGAGAGGCATGTACACTTTGAGGAAAGTTCACCCGGTTTATCCTCTAATCCTCTCTACACTTCATACATTGTGGAAATTGATAGTGACACCAACAATAGTGATTCAACAAATTTAGATATGTGGGATCCTATCGACAGTTGCAGCGAGAGGTCATGGCATTAGCATATTTCACATGCATATATAGCCATAGTGATAGGTCCAGTACAACAGGGTACACATTGTCTTCCCGCTCCAACATCAGTGGATGACTTCTTAACAGATATTTCAAGTTTGTTTGTGGAATCATACATCATAGATTTGGGAGATATCATTGATGATATACATATTCTCTTTGATGATGATGATCCTTCTTCAGTTGTTGCAAGGGTTCACTCTAATCCTCTTGTCCATTCTCTACATGACCAGTCTTCACAGGTTGATATGATTGTGGATTCTTATTTACAACAATTGTAGGAGGTCCCTTTATCATTTGAGAAAACTATAGGTTCTTTGCAACAGGTTCTACATCCATCCTTACTAGATCTGACATTATTCTTTTTAGCAGCATTGGAAGGGGTGACAGTCAATATCAACATAGGGACAGTTGAACAGGTTTCAGAGGCATCATTGATGAACAAGATTCTTTCTACACATAGGGGAAGCATCTCATATGCACCTATGATATCGTTTCTTCCAAAGGGGAGGAACATTATTCAGTAGTCCTGGATCAACTTCTACATTGGAGCAACTATCACTGATTGACATTCTTCATTTGGGGGGGGGAGGACTACCTTGTCTCCTTTCTTCTCTCTCTCGTGAGGGGGGACCTTTTCCTCCTTTGAGATTGTGTTCTTCTCATACTTTTCTATTGTATATAATTGATGTATGTCATAATGGGGGGGTCTTGATTACTCCGTCCATCCTTGCATCTTGATTTTTCATCTCTCTTTTTGGTGGAGGGTTTTTCCCATGAGGTTTTCCCTCTTTCTTTGCGTTATGAGAGATTGCATTGCATTATGTACATGGGTACCTAACATGGCCTAGTAGTTGGGACCCATATTGCATTTCATCCTAGCTTTTGTAAGCTTAAGTGCATTTAAGGGGGGGTGTTCGTGTAAATAAGTATTCACTATTTACACTTTACTTAAGTTTACATAGGTCAATGCATTATTTTATTATTTCTTAGGTGAGACATTTAAGAGTTTGCATACTCTTATGACTATTCATGTTGACAATACTAGAGTTTGCATAATTAACTGAGTTGTCATGAAGACAACACAATTATTCACACTCTTATTTTAGCACATAGCATCTACAACATAATTTTGCATGCTACACATTTGTAGGCTTATCCTCTCATCATTGCACTTACTAATTTGCTTAGTGGAGGATAACCCACACCTAGTGGACATGTGCTTGGTTGTATGACTTATCATGTTGCTAACTCCTAGGCATTCTAGAAGCATTATAGAGGCCTTTATATAGAGACACTCCTAGTGTACTTTCACATTGAATTGGATATCATATCATTATTCTGATCATACTCTTTTGGTCTACTATTTTTCTTGTGCTTGAGTTCCTTGATTTTGGGTGATTTTTCCCTAAGGCAAATTCTTACAAAAATTTTGATCTGACACATTTTACTAGCACTCAACATCCACGTTGTTCACTCAGCAATAACAATATTCTGATGCTCGAACAAGACTAGATTGCTCGAAATCAACTAAGTCTTCCTTGCTTAGTCACCACTTTTATTTCCTTGATGCTTTACACTTACTATATTTTTCTAACACTTGACACCTACTAACTTTATGGCACTCGACACATGCTAAATTCTATTGCTCGGCTTCAACTATTTTTTGTTCAGTCTACACTGACTTTGCTTAGCTTGCATTGTTTGCTCCGTCAGGCTTGGTAGACAATTTTCTTTACTTAGCCTCCTTCTAGTCTTTTCTTAGGTACACTATCATTATAGACTTAAGTAGATAAACAATACACTATATCATCAAAGTCTTTATTGGTCTTAGTGCTCCATTTATACACCAAATAACTCAACCTTTCTCTAGGTTCTCTTGTTATCCTTTATTTTCAAATCCTCTTCATCAATCAAATAAATGATAGCATTCAAACCAAAGTAAGAAATTGTCTCACCAACAAGTAGTAGGTTTGACATCAGTGAACAAACAATGATTGTTCCATGATAGTTTCATCAATCTTCTTCAGTTCAACAATCTCATTTCAACAACATTGTCCCATGTTATCATTTGCGTGAATTTTGGTTTACTCTTCCAAGTATGGACCTACATTGTAATTAAATTCTTGACCAGCCAACTTGAGGCTTAGCTTGCTATAAGAGAAGTTTGGTTAGATGTAGGAAAGTAGCATACTTAGAGAAGAGAATATAAAAGATGCAAGATAAGGCTCTGAGATTGTATATTTCTTATTTTGTATAAGGTTGCAACCTGGAAGGCCTCATGATCGAGCATGTTGTGATTTTCTTTATATATGAAGTGAAATAATTACAACTACAAATATGTTGCATCTAGCCTTATGTTTTCTATGATTTTATTAATCTACGTGTAGCTTCTGTGTACATCTCTGACCGAAGAGTGTTGGGTGATTGAACTTGAGTTTATTTCCCATGTTGTCCTTCAATTTACCGATCTCCCTATGTTAAGTGGTATGAGTTCTTTCTTGAGGCTTGAATTATGGAGAACCTTATTGAATTTGGTTGTAGGGTGGTAGATCTTAAAGATGACCTATAACTTACAAAAGGTTACAATCTTGTAGGAACTATTGTAAGGATGGTTCATGGTAGAGGAAATGTTGATAATTTTATTATGGACATATTGAGGCAGATTGCAACAAGACTTGAAGCTGTGGAGACAACCTAGAGAAGTGGTGTACATCTTGAACATTTTAGTGATGATGGAGAGGCAACCTTGAATCTAAGGTTGAACAAGATGATGAAAGGCTTGTGAGAGTTTTTTCTAGGATGAATGTTAGACCTGTTGTTGAAGTTGCTTGCTATGATGGAAGACTTGAGACTAATGTTCTATTAGATTGGATTGCTGAGATGGATAAATACTTTGACTATGAAGGTACTCCTGATAATAAGAAGGTTAAGATAATAGTCACAAAGTTGAAGGGTCATGCTTCACTTTGGTGGGATGATTTGCAAACTGAGAGGCGGAAAAAGGGAAAATAAAAGATTAAGACATGGGCAAAGATGATTGGAAAGATGAACAAAAGTTTTCTCCCTGTTGATTCTCAAGTTAATTTGTTGAGAAGGGTGCAAAATTTGAGACAAAAGGACACGAGTGTGAAGGAATACACTGAGGAATTCTACAGACTAGATATCATATCTAGGCATGTAGATGATGAAGTTGAGAAGGTGGCAAGATACCTAAATGGTTTAAGGATATTAATTCAAGATGAGATCAACTATGTTAAGATGAACAATGTAGAGGAGGCATGTATGTATGCTCTGAATGATGAAGAAATATTGGTGAAGAAATATGATCAAAGACAAAGAGGAAGAGGTTGCAAGTTTCAAAGAAGTAGAGGTGGAACATATGGAGAAGGTCACAAATCTGATAATGCAATTCAAGATAAAGGTAAATTAGAATGGAAGGAAGAGCTTATTGGAAGAAGAGGTAATTACACTAGAGGTAGCTATACTAGTTACACTAGGAATAATAATGGTGGAAAAAGGAAAGAAATATCTTGGTTTAAAGATACTTGTTATTAATGTGGAGAAGGACATAGAGCTTTTGAATGTACTAACTCTGGGAAGAAGATTGGAGGTAACAACAAAAGAAATTTGACTTGCGAGGAAGTTGCTCAAACACCTAATGAACCTAAAAATGGTGAGAACCTAATGTTAAGGAGAATCTTGTGGAATGAAGAAGTTAGCAAAGAACTTATTTTGAGAAGAAGTTTGTTCAAAACCATATGTACAAAAGCTAGTCAATGTTGCAAGTTAATGATTGATAGTGGAAGTTCAAATAACTTGCCATATGAGGAACTAGTTAATAAAGTGCAGTTATAGAGATTGAAACATCCTAAGACTTGTCACGATGCTTGGATCTAGATGGAGCATACATTTCTTGTAAGTGATCAATGCCTTGTTAAATTCAAAATTGGGAATTATCTTGATGAAGTCTTGTGTGATATTGTGCATATGGATTGTTGTCATATACTTTTGGGTATACTCTTACAGTATGATAAAAAAAACTTTGCATGATGTTAGATTGAGTCAATATGCTATTTCGGTAGATGGAAAGAAAGAATTATTATTTCCCTTGGTAGAGAAACCCAAGGAGAGTCACTTTACCATATTTAGAGTGTGTTCGGTTGAAGGCAATCAATTTGCTAGAGATATGAAGGAACATAATGTTTGTTTTCCTTTGATTCCTAGAAAGACTAAGAAACAAGATGAGTTAGAGCATGCACCTGGGATTGAATCCTTGTTATTGAAGTTCCAAGACATTATTTCTAATAATGTATTTGATAGTTTACCACCTATGAGAAGTGCAAGTCATTTTATGGATTTCATAGTTGGAGCTAGTTTTCCTAATAAGGCACTACATAGATTGACACCTAATGAAAAGGTTGAATTAAATAGACAAGTGCAAGAGTTGCTTGAGAGGGATCTAATTAGAGAAAGTTTGAGTCCTTGTGCATTACATATGGTGTTAGCACCTAAGAAGAATGAGCAATGGAGAATGTGTATTGATTGTATAGATATAAACAAGATAACAATGAAATATAGATTTCCTTTGCCTAGGATGGATGACATAATGGATAGGTTGAGTAGAGCAAAGTATTTTACCAAGATTGATTGTAAAAGTGGCCATCATCAGATAAAAATTGGAGAAGGGGATGAATGGAAAACTTATAGACTAATGAAGGTTTGTGTGAATGGTTAGTTATGCCTTTTATGAGGTTGATGAATGCAATTTTAACGATATTCTTGGGTAAATTTGTGATTGTATATCTAGATGACATTTGATATTTAGTGAGACCAGGGAATAACATATTGAACATGTTAGACAAGTATTATAAAGATTGAAAGAGGATAAATTATTGATTAACCTAAAGAAATGTTCATTTAGGAAGGAAAAAAAAAGTGTATCTTGGCTTTGTTATTTCAACTGATGGTCTGAAAATGGATCTTGGAAAAGGTGAAAGTTATTCTTGATTGGCCTACACCTAAGAATCTTGGAGAGGTAAGATCATTTCATGGATTGATAAGATTGATTTTAAAAGTGGTTGTCATCAAATCAAAATTGGAGAAGGAGACGAATGGAAAATTTATAGACTAATGAAGGTTTGTGTGAATGGTTGGTTATGCCTTTTATGAGGTTGATGAATGGGTAAATTTGTGATTGTATATTTGGATGACATTTGATATTCAGTAAGACTAGGGAAGAGCATATTGAACATGTTAGACAAGTATTACAAAGACTGAAAGAGGATAAATTATTGATTAACCTAAAGAAATGTCATTTACGAAGGAAAAAAATTGTGTATCTTGGCTTTGTTATTTCATCTAATGGTCTAAAGATGGATCTTGAAAAAGGTGAAAGTTATTCTTGATTGGCCTACACCTAAGAATCTTGAAGAGGTAAGATCATTTCATGGATTGATAAGTTTTTATAGGAAGTTCATCAGAAATTTTAGTTCTATTTTTAATGCTATGTCTGAGACCATGAGAGGAGATAAAAAGAATTTTAAGTGGACATATGGAGCACAAAAGAGTTTTCAAACATTGAGACAGAAGATGTCATAATTGCCTACACGTGCTTTGCTTGGTTTCAATAAAGTTTTTCAACTTAAATGTGATGCTAGTGGAAGTGCCATTAGAACCATTTTGATCAAGAAGGAAGACTTGTAGTTTTATTTAGTTAGAAATTGAATGATGCTAAAATAAAATATTTAGTTTATGATAATAATAATAAAAATCCATGCTATTGTTCAAGATTTGAAGAAATGAAGACATTATTTGATGCCTAAGGGTTTGTGTTGTATGTTGACCATAAAGATTTGTAGTATTTGGGAAATCAAAATAAGTTGACTTAGAGACATATGAAGTGGGATGAGTTTTTGTAGAACTTTTCATTTTAAGAGTGGACAAGTAAACAAGGTTGCTAACGCTTTGAGCCGAAGAAGGAATTTGATGACATAAATGAGAATTGAGGTACTTGGTTTTAATGATTTGAAGTATTTGTATGAAGTTGATCCTGACTTTGAAGAACCTTGGAGAGCTTGTAAGGAATAGATGGTGAGGGACAAGTAGATTGATTATTTCATTCAAGAAGATACATTTTTTTAAGGGAATTCAATTGTGCATACCTAGAGGATCTATGAGAGAAAACATCATAAAAGAGAAGCATACTAGTGGACTTGTTGGACATTATAGGATTGATAAGACAATGAAGTTGATTTCAAATAGGTACTTTTGGCTGCACACACACACACACACACACACACACACGTGTGTGTGTGTGTGTGTGTGTGTAAGGATGTGCAGAAGATGGTAAGAAGTTTCCGAATTTGTCAAACAACAAAATGAACTAGTCAAAATTTGGGATTATATTCATCATTGCATATACCTGATAAGCCTTGGGCAGATATCAATATGTATTTTGTTCTTGGTTTACCTAGAACTTAGAGAGGTAATGATTCTATCTTGATGATAGTTGACCGATTTTCAAAGATGGCTCATTTTATACACTACAACATTTGGGGTCAAATTGCAACGATTGTGTAATTTGTGTTGATTTTCATTTTTTTTTGCATTTTTCCCTGATGTCTTTGTAATACCGACTTTGACATTACAATTGTGATGTCTGCGTGAGCATAAATTTTTTTTTTAAAAACATGACATAAATCATTCCCCATTTGTTTTGATTGTGGAGAGCTCGCACAAAAGAGGTGGAGAGCTCTAAAACAAGGGTATAGAGCTATGAACATTGTCATGCCCTTGTGATCAGTGCATTTCATTGTTGTGCCCTTGCTCTACAATTTCATTGTCATGCCCTTTTGATCTCTACATTTTGTTGTCGTGCCCTTGGTTTGTAATTTCATTGTCGTACCTTAGGTTTGTGATTTCATTGTTGTGCCCTTGGTCTATGATTTCATTGTTTAGTCATGCCCTTGTGATCTATGTGCCCTTTCTTTGCAATTTTCTTCAAGGTCTGTTACTAAAATTTTGCACATGTGTAAAATTTAAGTATGAAGACAAGGAAAGTACATAAATGCCATTCATTTCACAAAAAATATAAATGTCCTTGTATTATTCATTTTTCAAATATACAACTGATGTTTATAAGAGAGTGAAATGAATTTAAATTCTGAAGGGAAAAAATCTCACACAAGAAGTGAGTATAGCTTACTAACTTTCATATGCATAAAGGAATACATAAACAAATAACATATTTTGAAAGAAAGAAGTGAGGTTAGAGATAACAAGTCATTTCCTTTTGCTTTGACTGGTTATGGATTTCATGACGTTCTTCATCCAGCTCCAAGCTCTGAATTCTTCAGCAACTACAAAAAATGAAAAAAGAGATGATATTAGATCCCGAAGGATCTAAGCAATGACTGGATGTCTCTATTGCTACACATATTCTATTTGTTGATGCATTTCGTTACAAAAGAAAGTAAGCTATATTAAATACAATGCTGAAATATATTTTACAGTAAGCTTTTCAAATAAATAAAAGTCATTTGTGGGTGTCATGAGCCCGTGCTCAAACCTCATAAATAATATTCTATAGGATACAAAAGATTATAGAAAAGAAACAATGATTGATACCATTGAAATATATAACTTACTGTAGAAAAGCATGAAAGATAACTAACGGGAAATACCTCAAGCAATGCTGAAAGTTAAGAGGTTTGTATGCAAAAAGCCATATAAACAAAGGCTCAAGGAAGTTCCAGAGCTAATGCTGCTACATTCAAGATCTGAAGAATTTGGTGAGAATCCTACCGAGCTAAATGAATATCCTATGATGCAAACTGAACCTAGGCTTGACAAATATCTATACAATGAATCTGGGAGGGAGAACCAAGGCGATAATGCAATGAAGGTTAATATTGGTTTAAGGGAGTGCCAACTTTATGCATACTCTATTCCAGGTTATGGTCTGAATAATACATTTGAGAAGTTAGTCATACTCTTATACAGGAGATTTTTAGAGAAAAGCACTAACCAAGAAACTTGTTGTTTGGTGGCTATGAGTAGTGAAAGTGATGACAAGAGTTTCAATTATGGGATAGAAGCTCAATGTCCAAAGTGTGTTCCTTCTCAAGGTTCTGTTGCAGAAGGTTTTCATTGTGCAAGGGAGAGTGGTCTAAAGCTAGAACTTAATAATATTCTAGTTCAGAACCTTGCAGGGTTGCATTTATGTGGACGAAATAATACAATTTCCAGAATTCATTGAAAATGAAACCCTTTTAGCAGGTAGAATAAAACCAAATAATGTAAAGTACTAGCAAAATGTATTTAGTAATAGGTTATCTACTTTTTCTGTACAGTCGTGAAAGCCCAGGAGGAGGAAAAAAATTAATAAACCCTCATTCTCGAACAACAGATTTAAGGAAAGCAAAAAATTCCAAACGCTATTTTAAAAGTGTAGGAAATGAGAAGAATATAGAGATTTCCAACAGCATCAAGCCAAATATGGCTACCAAAACCAAAAAATCTTCAGCAAATCTCAAACATGGCAGCTATCAATAGTAGAACATGAACAACAGATATAAGCTTCATATTCATAATAGCAACATATTTCCTTTCAAATGAAAGTGCCATAAACAAAATTTACCAACAAAAACCATAATGATGACTGTGTGAAATACCAACATAACCCAAGTTTTTGTCAAAATGTGCAAATAATCTCATAATCAAGAAGTTTCAGCAAATATATTAGTGGCAATGAAGAAATACTCAAAAAGGAAGAAACTACTTAGGTTTTGTTTAAAATGTAATTTCCATAGCTCATTTTAACAAAACCCATATGCAAAAAATGCAAACCCAGAAACAGTCAAACTTCCAGCAAATTTTTCATGGTAGCTTCATCTTCAAACTTCCAACAAATATGATGAAAACAACAAGTGATACATGGTTTAAAGACTTCAATGCCAAAATTTAACTTGACCTACAGGAGAAATTAGCAATTCAGGTTTTGTAAAGAATGGAAAAGGTAAAACTAAAATGCATATGTTTTATACATGTAGCAAAATACTACAACTAATGATAAAATATGAAGCAAACATGAAGAAGTTCAAAGGAAATGTTCCAGTACTTACGGCATTGGAAATGGATATGTGAAGCCACAAAATGTCGATTGGTCATCTTCAAGTGCAACTCAACAACCTCCGAAGTAGAGCAAACCGCAGGTAAAAAGAAACAACCAGCAAATTCCTTTCATGACAACCAAAAAAAAACCAGAGAAACTCTGGTCGATATCTTCAGACTCTTCATCGATTAAAAGAAAAATGAAGACTTTAAGAGTTATTCTTGTTATAATGTGCCCTATTTCATTTTGCATAATTTTTGAAGTCCACAGGCATTATTATGGGATTTTTATCCTATTTTAATTTTTGCATTGTGAGAGTGGGGGGGTTTTTTATGTTTGCACCTTAGGTTATTTTAAGGGTGTTTGATTATTTGCATATGATTTCCATTAAAGAAAAAAAAAAAAAAGAATATTAAAATGACATATCATTTTAATATCTCTTGTTATTTTGAATGCAAATAAAAGGTATTGTTCAATTATTTTCTCTTTACATAAGTTAGTAGCTGTAAAGGATTAATATTTAATGATGAATTATAAATCGTTAAATATTAATTCCTATTTTAAATGCAAAAATAAAGTATATGATTTGACCTTGTGTATTATGGTCTTAAGTAAGAGAATTAGTTGGAAACATTAGGAGTTTTTCTTGGAAGGAATATAGGTCTGGTGGGTTGGATTTGTCTTTACCAAGTCAGTTTAGGGGTCTTGATGACTAGTTAGAGACTTTTTTGGGCAGTTAAAGATGAGTCATAGGCTTCATAATGGGTTAGTAAAGTCTTAGGAGTTATGAGACTTCATTTTTTGAAGTTTTTGAGCCCTGATTTTTAGGCTTTCTTTCTGCATTCGACCCAAGTGTTAGGTTTTTACTTAAGGAATTTTGCAACTCATTTTTGAGGAGTTATGATTATGCAAATAAGCTTATGTGACTACCTTCTGAGTCCTCAACCTTATTTATAGAATTTGTAATTCATTTTTAAGGCTTAATATAGGTGACAGTAATTGTGTTTATGTTATTTTGGCATCAATTTGAACCTCCTTTCTTCTTGTAGTTTTGTGTGTGTATCAAAATGATTTGATGAAGTAATTTGTGAGCTATTATTGTTCCTGGTTAGTTTGTCTCATTTCAACACCTGGTTGTAGGAAAGTAAGTCTACCTATAGGTTTTAAATTATGTTTTTAAAGGATAAAATTGGTTAAAGAGAGGTATCTGTATGTATTCCTCCTTTTGTTGATTTACTTTTCAAACCTTATTACAAATTATTTATGTAGGTCTTTATAGAAAGATGTGTTTTGCATGTACTCCAAGTAGTTATCTGATCCTTCTCTGTTAAGTGTGTTTGAGTTTTCATCATCATTTTGGTGTATCACCATCTCCTAGTTTAGGCTGTAGGTTTAGGTTCATTTTCAGCAATTTCTTCCCTTTTCTCTGAGTTTAAGCTAGGATCTTGGAAATATCACTGAATATCCAATAGGAGTTGGCTTAGAATCCAAAGGTCTCACTTTATTTGCATGTCCCACATATTGAAGTGATTCCCATGTTAAGTCAGG